>CM070597.1:561854-995552 GCA_036346395.1 Hsuehochloa calcarea
CTTAAACCGAGATCATCATGGTTTCCTACATGTGTAATAGCACTCTTAGGGGTTGCCAAGCGCTACTCAAATGGCGAGTAGTTGTAGGACGAGCGAGGGGTTAATAGGCGCTTTCAAAACTTTCTGCCTAAATCGAATACAACACGAACTTTACTCCTTTAGCTATAAAGCTAAGAAGATCGATAAGCACCAGCGAAACCTTGTCTTGAATCGATAACCCCGACAACCACACGACACAAATGTGGAGACTTAAACTCAAAGGGTTGATCGAGCACGGTCGGTCGGGCCAGCTACCCAGGTCGGACCGGACGCGTTCAACAATGATCGGCCGAGCAACTAAGCGGCGGTCGGACCGGTGGACACTGTTCGACAACCGGCAGCTGTCGAAAACACGGCGGTCGGACCGCGTTGAAAGACCGGTCGGACCGTAGAGTCGATCTTGAAAATGAAGCCCAAATCCAAAGCGAAATTTGATCCTACTTTTGATTCAACCAATGAAACTTGACCAAATTTGAGCACACCTCCTAATGATATTAGAGACCTATTTCTAGCGCGATCCTCCGGATCCACTTGAATCGATCTCTCAAGGATTTAACCAAGAAGTGCACAAACCCTAGAAATATGAAAAACTTTGATTCAAGACTTGCTTGTGAGGATTGATGGTCTAGATGATTCTAGGAGTATTCCCACACATCAAAGCAAGACAAAATGGGTCAAGAGACCAAGCATAAACCCTTGAATCAAGGAAGCACCAAATTCATTCAAATGAGAGAAGAACACAAAAGGGGAGACAAATGATCTCACAAGCAAGCATCACAAGATTGATTGATCTCACAAGATGCTTACAAAGCCACTCCAACTAGGAGGACAAGAGCTCACCCAAGGAGCATACAATCTCTCCTCTCTTCCTCTCCAAACCCTAACCCTAGAAAAGCAAGGGGAAACCAAATGAATGCCTCAAGGTTTTCCACCTCCCCTTTCCTATTTATACTAGAGAGCTAGGGTTTCCTTTTGGGGTCACTTACATGGAACCCACACACACAAAAACACTTGAAGCAATCGCCGCTTACCACGTGTAGGTTGATCGGGGTTCTCATCACGTCGCCAAGCCTCTCTTATGCGAATCCCTGGAACCTCCGAGACTCTGCACCGATATCGCCGCTTGATCCAACCAGTATGCAAACCACCGTTCGATCCATCTTGTCCATCTGCACCATGCTTGTGTCACACGACACCCGATATCACGATCGTTACGGACCTCGGCTCTCCAAGCGTAGTCGATCCACTCACCGATTGGCGTCGTTGACACGCAAGCCACACTGCAATAGACAAACAAACCGTTTAGGGAACAAGTTCTTCACAACTTGACCCACGTTAGCTCCATATGCAATATACAACAATAAAGCATTGAAGTTCATATGATAACACAATCAAAACCAACTCAATGCAACACTTGGCTAACCTTCAAGCCATTCTTGGTCGGCAGCCCAGGCCGGTCAGAGCCGATTTCATCTTGTCGGACCGCTCCACAGCAGGTCGGACGGTCCAAACACCAAATTTTCAACTCAAAATTCCGAAACCTTCGGAATTTTCAAGCGAATAGAACTTTTGTGGGAGCTCTAAAAATGATGGGACCACATCCGGAGACTCCTCACTTGCCTACACAACCTATTTTTGGCTCGGCTCCAAAACCAATTTTAGATCGGTAGGTCCGACGCCAGCCACGCTGTCCGATCAGGCCGTCCCGGCGATCGACGCCTACGCCGGTCGGACCTTTGTGGTCGACAAGAAAGCAAACCCAAAGCGAGATTTTGCAAACCAACAAAGCCATTGCCAATTGACTCATCATCCCGAGATCGTGCACATATCCTCACGATATCCACAATCTCCCCTTGATGAACACATTGGAAATTTTCAAGAAAATGTGGTTATTCAAATTGAAAAGTAAAAATCGTCGTTTTCGATAAAGGCACAACTTGGTCCATAAGCAAGAAAAAGCTTAGGAACCACCAAGTCGGCTTCGAATAGTGAAGGCAAGTGAGATAAAGCATTGACGCACAAAAGGATTCAAAATCCGAAGATGGCCAAAAATCTCACTAAGGTCCATATGAAAGACAATATGTTCTATTTGACCTTTGATCATTGTGAGTCTTCTTGAATTGCAATTCAAATCGGAAAAGGCAATAAAACCCGAGACTCAACTCACTATGATCACAAATTTTCAAAAGGTTCACAAATTTTTTTTGTGTGTGTTCTTTGATGTATGAAACCTTATGTAAACCAAGAGCTCCAAACAACAACATCATTTTCTTCAATCCTTCTCCCCTTTGACAATGAATTCATCAAGATGCATGGGACAGAAGCGAGCATGAAGAAATGACTTTATTTGAAATTTAACAAAAGGAGCCATGACCATTATCTATGTAGACAGATACAAGACATATACCAAGCCATAAAAAGAGTAGAAACTATATTCAATCATGGCAAAACATGTCTTTAAAGCTACAACCAAAATAGCGACAATCTGAGATTAAAAGAATTAAAATCATGAAAGGTTGCTCAATATCATAGTTCAGCTAAAAGCAACCAAAAATGAGTCAAGCCATGTCTATAAGTAAAAGAGACTCAACACAAGAACTGAGGCATTTTGAGCAATAAGAGTATTCTTTTGAAGCAAATCTCAAGCACTTAGCATTTTGAGCATTTCCAAAAGGATTTTTCCTCTGCTAGATCTCAAGCCTTGCGCGACCATCTCAAGCGATAAGCTTAAAAGAGTGGTCTAGGTCATCCAAAACTCCCCGAGTTCATGCCTAGTGCAATGGCAAGCCGTCTCATGAGAAAGGATTGGTGAGATCGGTTTTTCACTGAAGATCTCATTTTCATTTGCTTGACTTAATAAGATAAAAGGTCATTTTCATCTCAAAATAAGTTCAAGACTCAATTCAACCTATAAGACATGGCAAGAATCATAAGAGGATCACTAGAGCAAAACTAGTCACAAGACAACAAGACAAATAAATCACAATTGATTTGATATAGAACAACTCAAAGTGATTTACAACTCAAAATCAATTACAAAAGAAAGTTCATGTATTGTCACTAGAGTTAAATTGAATTACAACTCAAAGTGAATTACAATTGAACATGTATTAATCGGTGTCGCCAGAGTGAAACTCTCTATTCGAGCTAGTGATCTCCATTCGATGAAGGTGCAGAGTTGTCCTCGAACATCCGAGAGTTTGTTCGTGATCGAATGTACTTGATTCGATTGTCATGCGCTGTCGTAGGAGTAAAGTAGTAACCATATATATTTATATTGATAATTAGAAAATAATTATTGCGTATATTGATTTAACATCTAGATCCTCTCATGAAGCGCGCAGAGTTGTCCCTCTAACATCCGAGAGTTTGTTCAGATCGAATGTACTTGATTCGATTGTCATGCGCTGTCGTTAGGAGTAAAGTAGTAACCATATAAATTTATATTGATAATTAGAAAATAATTATTGCGATATTGATTTAACATCTAGATCCTTCATTTTAGTACTCATGATTTCCTGATCCGATAGCAAATGTAGAATTCACATAACGCCTTTGTAGTTGTCGTGGCACTTCAAAATAGAATTACATATGTAGGTATAGTCATTCTGAGAGGTCAGTTACTTAAGTGTGATATAGGATTATTGTGTTGTAGCAGTACCGATCCAAATAAGACAACATACTATTAGAAGATTATATGTAATGAAATTAGAGATCAAGTGATGCTTGATTGCATTTCTCTTTTTCCCTTCGCTTTGTTCTATTCATGTATGAATTTGGATTGCACAAGAGTACACGACTATGTTTGTGTCAATTTAGCTTTGTTCTTCGAGCCCACCTCCATTTTCATCCTGGTTTCATGTAGCGTCCCGTTTTTCGGAGTTTTTGAAAATTTTAAAGGAGAACCATTTGTTTCTATTTGCCCAAAGCTTAATTTTGGAATTTCAGAAATCCATTTGCAGTTTAATATGAGTTAATCAAACTTCAATTAAATTAAAGTTGGTTTGATTGATTTTTCTGAATTTAAAATCAAAATTATTATTTTAAGAATTTTCTTGGATTTATTGGATTTTAGAAATTTATTTCCTTCTCCCGAAATTAAAAATTTATTTATTTGCAAAAGAAAAGAAAATTTAAAGTTAAAAGTATTTTTATTAAGTCTAGACTAATTCAAGGAATTTATGTGAATTTTTCCAGAATTTTGAGTCTATTTGCTATTTTCTAAATTGCCTTTTGTTTTATTTGAATTTCAAATCAAAATGAATTTAAAATCCTTTTTCTCGCTTCAGGGCCGAATTCTCCGCCCATCTCCTGCTCCTCACGTCGCCTGCTCGGCGTCCGCTTCACAGCCTTCGGCCCCATCACCTCACCAATGATCTTCATCCGGCCCTCGCTGCCCACGCCGCCGCAGCATCCGCTTGCTTTTGCTGTTGGATCGAGATCCGCTGCTTCCCGTCCTCTGCTTCTGTCGCTCGCCTGCCGCTGCCTCCTTTTCATCACGATCGTCTGATCGCTTATCGCGACGGCCAGACGCTTCGCCCTTCATCTCCCCACCGTCCGATCGAATCGGACGGCTACCGCTTGCCTCCCCTCCCCTGCGCGCTTTGACTCCCACCGTCCGACGGAATCGGACGGGCCTGCTTCACCTGGTTTCGCTCGCCCACCCACCGTCCGAATTCGGACGGCGCCCGTATCGCTCTCCGCCACGGCCGCTTCTCTCTCCCACGACGCGCACAATCTCGCCACAAGGAATCTCGCCAAGGCCGTCTCTGTTTCGCCACGCCACGACGCTTCGCCCTGCCGCTTTGTCAAGGCCCGCCATACCGCCACGCCAAGGCCGCTCGTCATGCTGCCTCGCCGCGAAGTTTTAAATCACGCGCTGCTTTTCTCTTCTTTTCTTTCTTTCCTCTTTGCCGCGCTTAAGGCCGCCCTTCTTTCCTTCCTCGCCCGGCCTGGCGCTGCTCAAGCGTTGCTCATCCGCTCTCGCTTCCATTGCCGTTTTCTCTAGCCGCCGCGCAGCGCCTTCTCTCTCTCTCCTCTCTCTCTCTCTCTTCGACCAAGGCCCGAGCCCTGGTGGCTACCCACGTGGCGCCATCGCCACGCCGCTGGGCGCCGCTCGCTCAAGGTGGTCGCTTAATGAAGGCCAAGACGCAAGCTATGCTAGCGCTAATGACGCCAAAATCGGATTTTTCAATGGAAAATAAACCAAAATCCGAAACCCTAATTTCATCATTTTATGTGATTTTCAACTTCTTTGGCTATAACTTTCACATCCGATCTCCGATTTGGGTGATCCAAATTTCTAAATTCATATAAATTCATCCTCTTTCATTTGGTTCTGGTTTTGTAATTTTTGGAGTTCATTTGGTGCTGTTTTATTTATTTGTTGCTATTCTCAAGCACGTGTAGATTCTGCTTTCTAAGATTTCTTCGACCCGACGATCAAGACCCTCTCCTCACAACGAAGGCAAGTCGTAGGCCTTTGACCATGTTGAACCCATTTTACAAATGTATATTGTATTAAATTATCATGCATGGCTAGTTCTATTAAAATGGTTTTGGGAGTAGATAATTACCAAATTGCCATTATGCCTCCTTGATGAATTGAAAATGAAATGTCTCCTTGAATGACATATATCCTTGAACACCTTAGAATGGTTAATACTAGTTGGACATATTTGTATACCAACTTGGGAGCGATATTGCTTAGACATGCTCTAGTTACCCCGCAGATTTCGATCACTTGTTCAATGATGAATGAAATTTGACTAATGGAACTATGGAACAAGGTGTGAGGCCACTTTTATTAAAGATGTTGTGCGGCATGGATTGCCATTTGGCCTGGATTGAACAAAAATGATTTATGCTCTGCTTGAGGTAGGAAGCTAGAGTGGTGTGTGATGCACATCAAGTTGTGGTAGACTTGTCTCGAGCAGCCAACTAAGGACTTAACTTTGCAAGTCATTGATCCTGGTCACCTTGCAACCATAAGTCCAGATGGGACTGACCGCCAACTAATTAGGGAAGTTTTGAGTCGGCTGTTAGGGTTGATTATGGCGCAAGAGGTGTGTGATATAAACCTTAGCGAAAGCGTAACCGAGGCAAATGGAACTTTGTAAAGGCCTTGTGATAGTCACTTAGTCGCACACCCCTAAGTGTGTGTCGACGGACATTGCAAGTGATTTATCTCTTGTGGGTAAAGTCAGTACAACCTCTCGCAGAGTGTCAAAAATCTATTCAATAGCCGTGTCCCTGCTACGACATGCCCGGTGATTTCAAGGGTAGTATTTTCAAAATGTGGTTTGGTCGATGGAAACGCTTGGTTGAAATGGTTGGGAAGTGAACGGATGTTCACTTGATTCAAGAGAACTTGGTTATCTATGTATTATTTCTTTAAAATCCTCGCTTGCAATCTAATTAATGTATTTATTGTTAAACTTGCTTTCGCAAATTAACCATAAGGCCACCCTTGCTTAAGCTCACATGAATACTATGTGCATACATTTCTCACTTAACTTTGTCGAGTACTTTATGTACTCACCTTTATGCCCTTTGTTGATCACCCCTGCAGAAGGATCAGAAATGTTGAGTTCTATGAAGAAGGCTACTTTGAAGACTTTGCTAACTCAGTCGCTGTCCTCCACTCGACATTGCTCGTGGGCATTGATGTAATCAATTCGATTCGCTCGCTCATTCCCTCGATAGCAGATTCCGAATAAAACGAAAAACTGATGTTTTTCTTACAATGAATAGTGTAATCGATAACAGAGGAAAGACTCAGAGGCAAATTTGATGCCGTGCCAACTAACTACGGCTTTTTAAGTTATTCATCCATTTATAGTCGATCGATTACAGGATCTGCTTGCTAATTAGTGGCTCCATGATCCGAAGTAATCGTAGGAGTTGGTCCAACAACAATAGAGGCGAACATGCAGACACATTCGTAAAACACTTCATGCAAAGAACTACATGCAGAGTAATTAGAAATCAAGACTAAACACAAATGTGACTAAGCAAAGTGCAAACAAGCAAAGTGCAAGATGAAATTAACTAACAATCACCCTAATTTCATTGCACCTCAATCATCCGAAGCTTGTTCAGCCCTGCAATCTGACTCGCCAAGTGGTTTAGTCAAGATATCTGCTACCGACATGCTCAACCGATGTGCTCGATCTCAACCTTCCCTTCTTCAACACACCGCCTAACAAAATGATAGCGCGGTGTCTATATGCTTACTCCGATCATGGAAGACTGGATTCTGGACAATGCAATGGCAGATTTATTGTCCACCCATGCCTTAATACCTTTTGGTTCTTCCTTCATCATATCACCCAAAGAACGCGCAAGCCAAATGCTCGCCGTTGCGAGTTGCCGCAATGTACTCCGCTTCACAAGATGACAACGCCACCACCTTTTGTTTTTTGCGATTGCCAACCGATCGGATTCTTCCCATCATGAACAACACTCCCGGGTGCTTTTCCGATCATCTAGATCACCAAACCATATCATCACATTACTATACCCAATTAGATTCAAATTCCTCATTCCGATTCCTTTTATAGCAACAAATTAAGCTCATTGTCCCTTGATGTATCGCAAGATTTGCTTTTACAGCGCCACATGCTCGCTTGTTGGTGCCTCCATAAACCGACTTACATAGCCAACCGAATAGGATATGTCCGGGTCTTGTATTTACCAAATATCTCGAGGCTACCAATTAAGCTCTCAAGAAACTAACATCGCTAGGGTCGTTGCTCACCTTACTCAACTTGAGCCTTGCATCCATCGGGACTTGATATGGATTGCAATAATCAACCCGCCTTCTCCAATACCTTGTGTGCACGCGTGACCGATTCAATCGTTATAGCTTCTTCAGATTGATGAACTTCCATGCCTAGGTAGTAGCTTAACAAGCCTAGATCACTCATCATTCGAAGCTTCTTCATCTCCCGCTTGAATTTGTGAATCTCTTGTGGTCGGGCTCCCATGATAATGAGGTCATCAACATAAACTCCTACAAGCAAACTTGATGATTTCATACCTCTTCTATACACAAAGCATGTTCGTAAGAACTTTCTCAAATCCAAGTGAAATAAGGTCGTTGTCAAGCTTCACGCTCCAAGCCCTTGGTGCTTGCCGCAAGCCATACAACGCTTTGTTGAGTCGACACACCTTGTGAGGGTTCCTTTGTCCACAAAACCAGTGGTTGACACACATATACCTCCTCTCAAGATCACCATTCAAGAATGCGGACTTCACATCCATATGATGGACCTCCCACCCTGATTGGTGCAACAAGAAGCATCAACCTCATCGACTCCATTCTTGCCACGTGAGCAAAGACATCTTCAAAATCCACACCATGTTGTTGGACATATCCTTTGCGACTAGGCTACTTTGTACTTCACAATCTCTGCTGAGCATTCTTCTTA
Organism: Hsuehochloa calcarea; assembly: GCA_036346395.1. Classification (NCBI taxonomy): domain Eukaryota; kingdom Viridiplantae; phylum Streptophyta; class Magnoliopsida; order Poales; family Poaceae; genus Hsuehochloa; species Hsuehochloa calcarea. Next base: position 570,326 of record CM070597.1, read on the forward strand.
ACTTTGAACACCCACTTCAAACCTATTGAATCTGGTGCTCCACGTGGAGATTGACAAGATGCCAAGTCCGATTTTCTCAATGGATTTCAGCCTCCAACATGGCTTTCTTCCAACACATGTGTCTTTCTCGCCTCAAAGAAAGGAATTAGGCTCCTCCGAGGCCATCAAACATAGCTCACTGAAATATTCACTAAGTCTTGTGCTCCCGTGGTTGTCATAGAGGTTTTGTACAAGACGATACCTCCGTGGCTTCTCATCCGACGTTGGTGAAGCATCCAAGCGGTGATGCCCATTGCACTCCAAAGGTGCATCTGCCGGGTCGTGATGATGATGCGCTTTGTCCCGTGGTCGTCTGCAGACAAGGCCTCACCGCTGGTGTTTCACTTGGCTCTAAGGATGAAGGGAACTCACATCGCAGGACTTCTGCACAAGCATGAGGATTTCTTGCATCAAGATATGAAGTGTGATGAATCGAGAACATCTCACCCGATGTCGCCTCATCTTGGTCCTCACGTCAGTGCCCTGGGCCCATTTCCTCTCTTCATCGAAGACCACATCTCGTGGTGACATGGAGTTTCTTGTCGGCCGGATCAAACATCCTCGTAGGCCTTGCTACCGATTCGACCACTGGCGAGCACCATGGGCACACTTCTATCATCAAGCTTCCTTTGATTCGGTTTCACAACCTTGACAAAACCAACACACCCGAACGCGGCGGAAGTAATGCACAGCTTGGACGCCTTCCAAACCATGCCTCAAATGGAGTTTTGCCATCGACGCTCTTCGTGGAGATCGGTTCAGATATGGATGTACCGTAGTGACCGCCTCCCCTTAACCTACCCAGCATCGACTTGGCCTTCAGGAGACTCGCCATAGCCACCATTATACCGTTTCGCTCTCTCGACGACACCATTTTGTTGTGGTGAATATGGCGCGTGAGATGCCTTTCAACACTGCTCAAATCAAAGAAGTGCCGAACTCTCAGAGGTGAATTCACCACCACGATCCGATCTAAGACCTTCAATTTGGCACCATCCAACTCAAACCTTCACTTGAAAGATCTTGATCAAGAAGGCGCTTCTCCTTTCTCCTTGAGCAAAGTCACCCACATATAGCGGGATAAGTCATCAACAAGGAGAAGAAAGAAACGCCTATTTCCTCGGGTCGCTGTGTGATGGGGCCACAAAGATCGCCATGCACAAGCTTTCGTTGTTACAAGACGGTAGTTTGCTTCTGAGGGAAAGGCGTCGTCTGCTTCCAACAAGACAAGCATCACAAACTCGCCTGACAATGTGATTCCCGAACTCGCACCATAGATTGGTGTGGTGTGCGGTTACCGAAATTGAGATGTCCAAAACGTATAGCAAAGCCATGCTTCTTCCGAACATCTAGTAGCCGTATTGTATGGGAGCCGCCAAATCAAGGTTTAGAACATATAACCGATCGCTTGTTCTCTTAACCTTGGCTACTAGATTCTTCTCCCGGTCACGTGATCCAAAGAACTCCATCTTCAATCAAGACTTTGACACCCGTGCTCATCAAGTTGACCAACACTAATGATGTTGTCATGAGTCTTGGGATATAATAGACATCGGTTAGAGACGGTGCTCAAGACTTTTGCAACCGAACATGACCACCACCATCCCACAAATGTCAACGACCGATCCATCGCCAAACTTTACTTTGCCTCTCACATTAGTGTCCACATTTCAGAAAGTTCTCTTTACAACTAAATATATGATTTGTTGCTCCTAGATCAAGATACCAAGCCCCATCGATGTTTCCTTTTCTAGTCCAAGGTACACTTGTGCGCACCTCGCTTAGGAAGATTTCTTCCCGCACTTCATCCCTCGATCTCCGCAAGTGCACATACTTGTGCCATGAGAAGAGTAGGCCCTCCACCACCCGCTTGGATTGGCTCGCTTCCTTGCGCCCCTCACGAGGTTTGGCGATACCTTGCAAAATGCCCATAAATGTTGCAATTAAAGCACTTCACCTTGATTTGTCACGCTTGTTCCCTCGTGCTACAATGCAGAATTCTTCCCATCATAGTTTTCCTTCCATCGCTCACCGTATTGGCACGAACTCGATCTTGGCTTGAGCCTTGTCCCTTGCGCACGGCTGAAGAAGAAGACCTGTGGATTCATATTCCTAGAACGTACGCCCATTCTCCTCCCGTGAGAAGGAGCCGCACCACCATCTCGCACTATCGCCGACCCACCGGCCTTCAACAGCATTTAGTCGGCCAAAGGACCTCCTCGATTGACAAGGAGTCAAGATCGAGGAGTCGCTCAATGGGATGGCTACTTGGGCGTATTTCGTGTCACCACTGCAAATACTTCCCGACGACTTGCCCTTCATCCGTGGAATCTCCCAGAGATCGCAGCTCATTCACCCACCAAGCTAGGCGATAGCAAAATCATCTAGCCAGAGTCCTCATGCGGATATCCCCAAAATCACGACGCAGTTGTTCCAGATTCTTACCCGAACTCTGGCTGCCGCCCATTCGCACGGTGCGGATGGCCTCCCACGCCGACTTTGCCGTGTTCTTTGCCGCCAACGATGCGAGAAAGATCCCCGTGGAACGGGCTCAAGGATCGCGCCAAAGCCATCCGATCCAGCGAGATTCACCCCCGCCAGCTCGACGCTTCCCCAAACTCCTCGAGCTTGGAGATTGACCTCATCAAGAGAGCCCAATCATTGTAATTTAGCGCGAGAGAGTCGGGTATCGCAATGAGACCCCGGCTCCTTTGGCGCCGCTCGCGCCACCAAGTCTCCGCCCACCACCTAGAATCACCGCGCGACGGCCACCGCCGGGTCGATCTTGTGGATGGAGGGACGCCGATCTTGCACCACGCGCATCGCCGCAGATCTTCTAAGCACCGCCTCGATACCAATTGATGTAATCAATTGATTTCGCTCGCTATTCTCGATAGCAGAATCAATAAAACGAAAAACTGATGTTTTTCTTACGATGAATAGTGTAATCGACAATGCAGGAAAGACTCGTGAGGCAAATCGCTTGATGCCGTACAACTAACTACGCTTTTCCTGCTATTCATCCATTTATAGTCGATCGACATGTGGATCGCTATATGCTAATTAGTGGCTCCATGATCCAAGCAATCTGTAGGAGTTGGTCCATCAACAACAATAGAGGCGTAACATGCAGACACATTCGTAAAACACTTCATGCAAAGAACTACATGCAGAGTCGATCAGAAATCAAGACTAAACACAAATGTGACTAAGCAAAGTGCAAACAAGCAAAGTGCAAGATGAAATTAACTAATGTGCATGTCGATTGGGCTCCACGATTTTTTGAGATTTCCACGCCAGACACTGTTGTTGCTAAGCCCTCGTGAGGCGATTTCTTTGTAAGAACCTTGACCATAAGGTCTTTGTCGCTTAAATTAATATTACTTTGTCCGCTTCATTAGTTCGTCGTTGAATGGTTATGAATGCATCATTGTTGCAACCGTGCAAGCTAGCTATCGATCATGGGACTAGCTTGGTATGCACAGAGGGTCTCGGGTTGTGTGACACCCGGGCGCCGACAAGAGATGGTATCGAGCCATATCGATCGTAGGGACGAGCCTTTAGTTAGATTGGTCGCCTTAGTCAAAGATTCAAAATATATTTTCTAAATCAAACCAAGCAATTAACTTGACTAGGAATTCTTCTCTCATCTTATTCTGCTCTTTCTAGCCTTGTTCTATTCTTATCTTATCATCTTACCCTCTTATATCGTTTTTGAATTCTTTCATCTTATCTTTTCGAACTTGGTTTTCAAATTTAAATTTGACTCTCATCTCCTGGATTATCCCTAGGATCGAGCCCTTCAAGATCAAGCAATGGAAGTTTTGGAAGTTCAAGATCCGCAATTGCTCCAAGTTGCCCTCCGTGAAGATTAGATTAGTAGTACGCCTCCCTAGTTTTAGAGTCGCTTAGTCTGCGTAATAGTGCTTCTTCGTGGCTTAAGTGTCCCTTTTGGTTTGCTTCTTGATAGCTTTCCGCTATCCGCTCGCTGGGTAAAACCAATTTTGTCCGCATTAGGTTGATCCATCTATCTCCCTTGTTTCTCGCCATCTCCGCTTTTCTCGCATCTAAATTGCTTTCTTCTTCGCCTATTAAACTCGTGAAGCTTTGTCGCAGATGGTTCAGACGCAACTCCGCAAGCCGTGATGAGACTCAGCGCCAGGTCTCTGCCTTCCCAGCCGCCGCAGATCCGGTTTGAGTCGCCTCATGGCACCTTGACGCACTGATGAGCTCTTTGATGCATTATGACTCGATGATGAATCGCCAGAACTGCATCACGCCGCCTTCGCCGCCATGATGAATCGTAATACCAAGTAGTCGCCACGCCCACACCGCTTCCACCCCCGCTTTTTCCTCACCCAGTTATGTAGTTTTGAGGACCCATCCGCCACTTTCTAGCTCCTGAGCCATTGGACGCCGATGACTGGTTATGCTCCATGGAAAGAAGCTCGCTATCACCCGCAGATGATCGCGAGAAGGTTCTCAGATGCCACTCACCACCTTGAAGGTACCGGCCGCAGAATGGTGGGAGAACTATTGTGCCGCCATGGAAACCATGAGAGTATCACTTGGGCCGAAGTTTTCGTGGAGCTTTCCGCCACTCCCATATCCCTCGATGGAAAGGTGGAAATGAAGAAGAATGAGTTCCGGAGTCGCAGAAGGCAACACGCCGCTGAGTGAATACCTTAATGTATTCACCGCTTGTCCCGTTATGCCCCGTAAGACGCTGCCACAGATGATGCCCGCCAAGCGCTTCAAGAGAGGACTCAACCCCAATTTGAAGGTGCAAGTCATTGGGAATGACTATTCAGATTTCCAAAGACTTGGTGAACAAGGCCATGCTCATCGAGGAATCCCGCCGTGAGCTTGAAGAACTCCGCAAGAGAAAGATGATGCAGACAAGCTGCCCATCACCCCACTCCCAGAGAGTCGAATGAATGTGCCGCCCCGCCTGTTGCTCCACCGTCACATTCAGAGCTCCTCAGAGCAAAGACTCGCCCAGCTAGCCTGAAGGACTCCGCAGCTTCAATAGCCCAAAGAACTGAACAGCCTAAGGAATGTCAACCCCGCCACGGGATCATCTCGCTGAAGTGCCATCACCGGGCACTTGCCAGCTGTTCGCAGAGGCAAGGCCCTTCTCTCGCTCGCTTCAACATGGGAGCCATCCGACCAGACCCCGCCCAGAGTCGACGTGGAGCCCTCGCACTCCAACCGCACTACCAAGTCTCCTCACCTTTTGAAGAGGTCGGTGAACCACACCACCGTGGAGGAAGCCTGCATAACCTGACGCCGTGGCCGGGTAAGTTCCTGTCAATTCAAAGACTCGCCACGCTTTGTTTGATTCTCGAGCTTCGCATTCGCTTGTTTCTGAGTTTTGGCCGAAAGGCACCAATTGGAAGTTTTGCCTCTTAAAAGTGTTTTGTTGGTTCAATCTCCTGGCTCGAATTGAGTACGAACCAAGGTTGCCCTAAGGTTAAAGTGACCATAGAAGGGGTAGAATTTCTTGCTAATCTCATCATCATAGACACCAAGTCTCTTGATGTGATTTTGGGAATGGATGGCTTGCCAATCACCAAGCCCTCTTGGATTGGGTGGTAGAAGCATCACTTTGGTCATCCGATGGAACCAAGGTAAAGTTTGAAGCCTCCCTGAGAAGCTTAATGGATCTTTAGTCCGCAGCGCTGTTGTGTCTTTGGAAGAAGTGCCGTGAGTCGAGAGTTTTCAGCATGTCTTTCCCGATGACCTACCCGAATGCCACCGCATCGAGACTTGGAGTTTGTCATCAATCTTGTTCCGTGAACTGCACCTATTTTCAAAAGGCCCTACAGATTGCCCACAATGATTTGGTTGAGCTAAAGAAGCAAATTGAAGAAATGCAAGAGAAAGGTTTTGTCCGACCTAGTTCTTCACCTTGGGAGCCCAAATGATCTTTGTTGCAAAGAAGGATGGTACCCAACGGATGTGTGTGGATTACCGAGCCCTCAATGAGGTCACCATCAAGAACAAGTACCTCCGCCTGTGATCGATGATTTGTTTGACCAGCTTGAAAGGAGCCGAGTGTTTTCCAAGATAGACTTGAGGTCGTGGATACCACCAGCTGAAGATTCGCCCGTAAGATATTCCCAAGATGCCTTTCTCAACCCTTATGGATCTGTATGAGTTCACGGTCATGTCATTTGATTGACCAATGCCCTCGCCACTTTATGAATTTGATGAATAAAGTATTCATGGAGTATTTGGATAAGTTCGCCATTGTCTTCATTGACGATATTTTGGTGTATTCCAAGAGTGAAGAAGAGCATGAAGAGCACCCCTGCTTGGTCCCGAATAAGCTTAGAGATCATCAACTCTATGCTAAATTCAGCAAGTGTGAGTTTTGATGAAAGAAGTTACTTTCTTGGGACATGTCATGTCCGCAGAAGGAGTATCTGTTAACCCCAAAGAAGGTTAAGGATGTGCTTAATTGGGAGTCACCCAAGTCCGCGCCTCGTGTCGTAAGTTTTCTTGAATGGCAGGATACTATCGCCGATTCATAGAAGGATTCTCCAAGATAGCAAGACCCTCACTCAACCAAGAAAGAAAAGAAATTTGCTTGGACAAACAGATTGTGAGCAAAGTTTTCAAGAGTTGAAGAAGCGATTGACCACAAATTCCTGTTGATTTTGCCTGATGTCCTAAGGATTTTGAGATTTTCTGTGATGCATCCCTAGCAAGGACTTGGTTGTGTCCTCGATGCAAGAAAGGAAGGTAGTAGCCTATGCTTCCCGCCAATTGAGGCCTCATGAAGTGAATTACCCCACTCACGACTTGGAATTAGTCAGTGAGTGCATGCTTTAAAGATATGGCGCCATTACCTTATGGTAATCGCTGTGAAGTCTATACTGGACCATAAGAGCTTGAAGTACATTTTCACTCAGCCGATCTTAATATGAGGCAAAGAAGGTGGTTAGAGTTAATAAAGGATTATGATATTGGAATCCATTACCACCTGTGCAAAGCTAATGTTGTGGCGTATGCCTTGAGCAGTAAAAGTCACCGCAATACCCTCGTCGATCAAGGAAAATCACCAAATTTCTTCATGAAGAGTTCCTCAAGCTCAAGTTAGAGTTGGTTGAAGAAGGTTGTCTAGTCGCCCTAGTAGTTCAACCCACTTTTATGGAATCGCATCAAGGAAGCTCAAGTTGAGATGCCAATATTAAGGAAATTAAGAGCAACATGAAGAAGGGTAAAGCCCTCGAGATTTTCGTAAGATGAGCAAGGCACCATTTGGTTTGATGTTTAATCTGGTTCCAGATCGTAAAGAGCTTAAGCAAATGATACTCAAGGAAGCCCATGAAACTTTGTACTCCATCCACCTCGAAGCACAAAGATGTACCAAGACCTCAAAGAAATGTATTGGTGGCCTAGCATGAAGCGTGAGATTGCCGAGTATGTAGCTCAAGGTGATGTCTCACAATGAGTAAAAGCCGAGCATCAAAGACCTGGCTGACTCTCGCAACCCTTGAAAGTGCCTCGAATGGAAATGGGAAGAAATTGGCATGGATTTTATCACCGGTTTGCCAAGGACAAGGGCAGCTATGATTCTATCCGGTAATTGTGGATCGCCTAACCAAAGTTGCTCACTTTCTCCCACCAAGACTACTTACTCGTGATAGATCGCGTAATTGTATATGGCAAAGATAGTGTGCCAAAGATGGAGTGCCAAGAAGATCGTGGTCGATCGAGGAACCCGCTTCACCTCAAGATTTTGGCGAGTCGCATGTTGTTTTGGGCACTAATCTAAATTTCAAGATACCTTATCATCCCTGCATGATGGTCGACGTAAAGAGTAAATCAAATCCTAGAAGATATGTTAAGGGCTTGTGCCTTAGCAAATCGCACACTTGGGATCAAATGCTACCTTATGCGAGTTTTCATAACAACAAAGCTACTCAATAAGCCTCCAGATGTCTCCATTTGAAGCTCTTTGGAAGAAAATGCGTAACACCTTGTATTGGAATGAAGTAGGCGAAAGGCAAGTGTTTGGGCCAGATATTTTGGAAAAAGCCAAGAGCAAGTTCGATCAATCAGAGAAAGGTCGAAACAAGATGCATCAGTGTAAGAGTTATGCCGATAACCGCCGAGATCTAGCTTTTGCACTGAGATCATGTGTACTCAAGGTGTCGCCTCAAAGGGATGCGCTGCTTTAGAGTAAGTGGAAAGCTTGCACCAAGGTACATCGGACCTTTCCCGCCTCTAGCCCAAGAGGAGAAGTCGCTACAGCTTGGAGCTCCCGCCTCACCGCCGATGTGCATAATGTCTTCCACGTGTCGCAGCTTGAAGAAGTGTTTATGCAGTTCAAGAGCGATGCCAATGGAAGCAATTGCCCCGCAAGAAGACCTCACCTACAAGGAGCATCCCATCAAGATCTTGGAAGTAGCGTAACGAGTGACAAGAAGCAAGATCATCCGCTTCGCAAGGTCCAGGAGCAACCACACCAAGAAGAAGCCACTTGGGAACGAGAAGATGACTTGAAGGTCGAGTTTCCCACCTATTTCTCTAGTCACCAATCTCTTGGGTCGAGATTCCCTTTAAGAGGGGTAGGTTTGTAGCGCCCCGCTTTTTTGAGTTTTTGAAAATTTTAAAGGAGAACCATTTGTTTCTATTTGCCCAAAGCTTAATTTTGGAATTTCAGAAATCCATTTGCAGTTTAATATGAGTTAATCAAACTTCAATTAAATTAAAGTTGGTTTGATTGATTTTCTCGAATTTAAAATCAAAATTATTATTTTAAGAATTTTCTTGGATTTATTGGATTTTAGAAATTTATTTTCCTTCTTCCCGAAATTAAAAATTTATTTATTTGCAAAAGAAAAAGAAAATTTAAAGTTAAAAGTATTTTTATTAAGTCTAGACTAATTCAAGGAATTTATGTGAATTTTTCCAGAATTTTTGGAGTCTATTTGCTATTTTCTAAATTGCCTTTTGTTTTATTTGAATTTCAAATCAAAATGAATTTAAAATCCTTTTTTCGCTTTAGGGCCAATTCTCCTACCATCTCCTCGCTTTCGCCACGCCTGCTTCCGCTCGCTTCCGCTTTCACTGCCTCCCCATCACCTCACCCGCTGGATCTTAATCCGCGGCCTCAAGGCCCATCGCCGCCATAGCCTGCTTGCGCGGCCGTGGATCGAGATCCGCCGCCCTCGCTCGCTTCATGGCTCTGCTTCTTTCGCTGCCGTTTCTTTTCATCACGACCGTCCGACGCTATCGCGACGGCTCGCATCGCTCGCGCTTCTTCATCCTCCCACCGTCCGATCGAACGGACGGCGCCCGCTTGCCTCTCTCGCGCCTTTTTGACTTTCCACCGTCCGATCGAATCGGACGGCTCGCTTCACCTGCCTTCGCTTCCCCACCGTCTGACGGACCGGACGACGCTCTCGTATCGCCTTCCGGCCGCTGCTTTCTCTCCTACGACGCTGCTGATCTCGCTGGCTGAATTCGCCAAGGCTGCCCTCTGCTCGCCACGCCGCGACGCGCTTGTCCTGTCGCTTCGTCAGCGCTTCGCAGGCTTCGCCACGCCGCTGGGCTGCTCGTTGCCGCCTACCCTGCCGCTTCGCGAAGTCTTTAAATCTCGCTACCTGCTTCTTCTCTTCTCTCTTTTCTTCTCTCTTCTTCGTTGTCGCGCTACCGCCGCCTCCCTTCTTTCTTCTCGCCTTCCGCTCTCCGCTGCTGCTCCGTTGCCTCGCTTATTTCTTCGTTGGCCATTGCCTGTTTTCTCACGGCGGCTGCCACCGCCTTCTGCCGCTCTCTCTCTCTCTCTCTTCTCTCGACCGCAGGCCTGAGCCCACGGGTTACCCACGTGGCGCCACGTCGCCATTGCCTGCCGCTGCCGCTCGCCTGGAGTCGCCACGAGCGCGTGACGTGCTTGCGCAGCGCACCGACGCAAAATCGGATTTTTCAGTTGAAAATAAACCAAAATCCGAAAACCCTAATTTCATCATTTTATGTGATTTTCAACTTTTTGGCTATAACTTTCACATCCGAACTCCGATTTGGGTGATCCAAATTTCTAAATTCATATAAATTCATCCTCTTTCATTTGGTTCTGGTTTTGTAATTTTTGGAGTTCATTTGGTGCTGTTTTATTTATTTGTTGCTATTCTCGCACGTAGATTCCTGCTTTGAAGATTTCTTCGACCCGACGATCAAGACCCTCTCTCACAACGAAGGCAAGTCGTAGGCCTTTGACCATGTTGAACCCATTTTACAAATGTATATTGTATTAAATTATCATGCATGGCTAGTTCTATTAAAAATGGTTTTGGGAGTAGATAATTACCAAATTGCCATTATGCCTCCTTGATGAATTGAAATGAAATGTCTCCTTGAATGACATATATCCTTGAACACCTTAGAATGGTTAATACTAGTTGGACATATTTGTATACCAACTTGGGAGCGATATTGCTTAGACATGCTCTAGTTACCCGCAGATTTCGATCACATGTTCAATGATGAATGAAATTTGACTAATGGAACTATGGAACAAAGGTGTGAGGCCACTTTTATTAAAAGATGTTGTGCCATGGCAGTGGATTGCCATTTGGCCTGGATTGAACAAAATGATTTATGCTCTGCTTGAGGTAGGAAGCTAGAGGGTGTGTGATGCACATTGGGTTGTGGTAGACTTGTCCGAGCAAACCAACTAAGGACTTAACTTTGCAAGTCATTGATCCGGTCACCAGGCAACCATAAGTCCGATGGGACTGACCGCCAACTAATTAGGGAAGTTTTGAGTCGGCTCGTTAGGGTTGATTATTGCGCAAGAGGGGCCGTGATGGCTAAACCTTAGCGAAAGCGTAACCGAGGCAAAATGGAACTTTGTAAAGGCCTTGTGATAGTCACTTAGTCGCACACCCTAAGTGTGTCGATTTGACATGCAAGCAAGTGATTTATCTCTTGTGGGTAAAGCCGCATAACCTCTCGCAGAGTGTCAAAATCTATTCAATAGCCGTGTCCCCTGCTACGACATGCCCGTGATTTCGCAAGCAAGGTAGTATTTTCAAAAATGTGGTTTGGTTCGATGGAAACGCTTGGTTGAATGGTTGGGAAGTGAACGGATGTTCACCGCTTGATTCAAAAGAACTTGGTTATCTATGTATTATTCTTTTAAAACTCGCTTGCAATCTAATTAATGTATTTATTGTTAAACTTGCTTTCTCGCAAATTAACCATAAGGCCACCCTTGCTTAAGCTCGTCATGAATACTATGTGCATACATTTTCTACGATCTTGTCGAGTACTTTATGTACTCACGCTTTATGCCCTTTGTTGATCACCCCAGCAGAAGGATCAGAAATGTTGAGTTCTATGAAGAAGGCTACTTTGAAGACTTTATAACTAGGTCGCGCCCTCCACTGATTGCCTCGTGGGCATGTCGATTGGGCTCCACGTATTTTTTGAGATTTCACGCCAGATACTGTTGTTGCTAAGCCCTGTGAGGCGACTTTTGTAAGAACCTTGACCATAAGGTCTTTGGCTGCTTAAATTAATATTACTTTGTCTCGCTTCTATTAGTTCGTCGTTGAATGGTTATGAATGCATCATTGTTGCAACTGTGCAAGCTAGCATCGATCATGGGACTAGCTTGGTATGCACAGAGGGTCTTGGGTTGTGTGACACCTGGCGCCGACAAGAGATGGTATCGAGCCATATCGATCGTAGGACGAGCCTTTTAGTTAGATTGGTCGCCTTAGTCAAAGATTCAAAATATATTTTCTAAATCAAACCAAGCAATTAACTTGACTAGGAATTCTTCTCTCATCTTATTCTGTTCCTTCTAGCCTTGTTCTATTCTTATCTTATCATCTTACCTCTTATATCGTTCTTGAATTCTTTCATCTTATCTTTTCTCGAACTTGGTTTTCAAATTTAAATTTGACTCCTCATCTCTCGGATTATCCCTAGGATCGAGCCCTTCAAGATCAAGCAATGGAAGTTTTGGAAGTTCAAGATCCGCAATTGCTCCAAGTTGCCCTCCGTAAAGATTAGATTAGTAGTCGCCTCCCTAGTTTTAGAGTCGCTTAGTCTGCGTAATAGTGCTTCTGTGCTTAAGTGTCCCTTTGGTTTGCTTCTTGATAGCTTTCCGCTTATCCGCTCGCTGGGTAAAACCAATTTTGTCCGCATTAGGTTGATCCATCTATCTCCCTTGTTTCTCGCCATCTCCGTGCTTTCCTCGCATCTAAATTGCTTTCTTCTTCTCGCCTATTAAACTCGTGAAGCTTTGTCGCAGATGGTTCGCACTGCAACTCCGCAAGCCGATGAGACTCTAAGCGCCAGCGTCCCCGCCTTCCTGTGCCGCCAAAGGCAGATCCGGTTTGAGTCGGCTTCATGGCGCCTGACGCATTGATGAGCTCTTTGATGCGTAATATGACTCGATGATGAATCGCAGAACTGCATCGCCGGCCGCCTCGCCGCCATGATGAATCGTAACAGCCAAGCAATGCCACGCCCACGCCGCCTCCACCCCGCTTTTCCTCACCCAGTTGGCGAGTTTTGAGGACCCATCCGCCCACTTTCTCTAGCTCCTGAGCCATTGGACGCCGATGACCGCCATGCTCCATGGAAAGAAGCTCGCTATCACCCGCTGTGATGATCGCGAAGGTTCTCAGATGCCACTCACCACTTGAAGGTACCGCAGAATGGTGGAGAACTATTGTGCCGCCTATGGAAACCATGAGAGTATCACTTGGGCCGAAGTTTTCGTGAGCTTTCGCCACTCCCATATCCCTCGATGGAAAGGTGGAAATGAAGAAGAATGAGTTCGGAGTCGCAGAAGGCAACACAAGGAGTGAATACCTTAACAGATTCACAAAATATGAATTCAACACAATTTCACTCCAATAGCTATGATGAAGCTATGAAGATCAATATATCAAGACAAATGTAAAGACTAGTATTGAATCCAATTAAAACCCCTAAGCAATGTAATAAAATCAGAAGAATCAAAACTAACAGATCGGCTTGGCCTCGATCACTGTTATATCAAGGCGGTCCGACCTGCACCAAATCGGCTCGACCTCTGTGGGGCTCGACCAGACTCAAATCGGTCCGACCTGTGTGGGGCTGCTCGACCTACAGCTCCGCATCAAAGAAATGTACCGATGACGGTTGCAATTAGGTCTAACTTTTGATTCTCAACTCCAAACTTCACGTAAACTTTGCACACACCTTCTCTATGATATTAAGGACCTATTCCAATCAACAATTATGATAATTCTTGGACGAACAAAGATCTTTTATGATCTGATTGAAGAAGGGTGCAAAACCGCAAAAGCGTAAAACTTGATCCTAAAGTTTGTTCGTGAGAGATTGATGATCAAGATGATGCTAGATAGATTCACACATATCACAGCAAGCTAATCCACGGAAAGAATCAATCACAAACTTATGGATCAAAGAAAGCCCTAAAATCACCAAATTGAAAGCAAGAACGAAAAGAGACTTATCTCAAGCAAACCTTGCCTAGATTAAGAACGTGATCGTCGCTGGATTACACCCACGCCATCAAGGATCAGTGGTCAATCCAAGATCACAAAATTCTTCTCAAACCATAAAGAGCCCTAGCCTCCACCTCAACTCCCCTAAGCCAATTAGGGTTTCGCAACAAAAGAGGCGAGAGAAAAGAGCTAGATGGTGCACCACCACCTCCCCTATTTATAGTGGATGCCTAGACTCCTAGGGTTTGACTCCATTGGGCTCCCGTTAAGGCCCACTAACAAACAGGTCACACACGCACGCTTCGCAAAGCGCCGTCTTTAACCTTTTGATCTAAACAGCTTCACTTAGCGACATCTTGCGCCTCGAATTTGCTAATAGATCACCCTTGTCCATCTTGTGTCACGCTTGAGTCATTGACTCACCCTAAGATCGCCGATCGCTCGACCTCAACTCTCCAAGTCTAGTCCCGATACTCCTCGCTGACCGTCGCTGACCACCAAGCAACTCGCACAACCATAGACAAGAAAACACGAATTCCGGAACAAGTTCTTCAAAACTTGACCCATGTTAGTCAAAACATGCATCATGCAAAACATATGCCATGGAACCCATGTACTTGACCTAACAAACAAAGATCGCCACGGTTGGCCGATGATCAGGATATCGTCCGACCGATCCTCGTGATTGGCCGACCGCCTCCGCCGGCTTGACCGCTCCTCGTGAGCGGCCGGACCGCCGCCAGGACTTAGTCAATTTCATACCTCAAAAACCAAACCTTCCGAAACTTAAATCCAATAGAACTTCTCACTCGAGACTCCAAAATCATGAGACCAAGTGCATTGAGATCCTCACTTGCCTACAACACCTATTTTTGGCCCACTGCTTTTGAGTACTTTTAGGTCATCCGGTCCGACCGCCTTCACATGGCCGGTCCGACCGATTTGGGACCGGATCATTGCAAGGACCTATGGATCACTCGCCCAAAGAAGCTCAGAATTTTGTCGAAAACACGTGAAACGACAAACCGTAAACGCCATTGCCAATTGTCACATCATCCTAAGATCTCGAACATATCCCCATGAAATCCACAACATCTCATTACTTGCCTAATCAATTAAGGGTCTGTTTGGTAGGGCTCTTGCTTTCAGATTCTCAACCAAAGTAGTCGGAGTCCAGCTAAACGCCTCAATTCTTTCTTTTTAGAATTAGGATCACCAATCGGTTGTATCACAAGAGAAAATTGGGAGCGATCTTGGACCAACACCCCAAGAATCACCTCCTGCTACCAAAATACCCTCGAGTTGAGAGTTATTTACCCACCTTTTGTCACCACATATAAACCTTGTCCCCCCCTTGAGGGTTATTAATTAGATGCACTTAATTAGTTGTAATTAATTTAGTTGTACTTAATTAGTCATATTTAATTTAGTGATAATTAATTATTCATTATTAATTTAGTCATTATTAATTTACATCTTTTGATTTGTTCTCGACCGACTTAAGATTTCATCTTTTGCAAGCCATGCCTTTACCGTAGCTACTCAAACTATTTTAAGACTAACATCAATGAGCAAGTTGTAGACCACCGGGACAGAGATGGTCCCCACCCTCATGCTTAGGTCAAAGAAGCATTATGGGACCTTGACCCTTGCTACGCCCTAATTCTTCAGACACATGCTTGTTTCCTTTGCGAGGATGCTCGAGGTCGACCGCTACTTCACCTCGGATGGGAGTCTCATGTTGGAACTTATCGATGATGGAGATCCGAGACACACACGCCCACTTTCAATGGAGAGAGATGTCACCACTCTAGTATGTCCCTTCTTGATCGGTCGCCGATCATAGGAGACGCCTGTATCACCCCATCCGCCGGTGGATTGAAGGCCCGCTGGCGATCGGTTCGCCTAGCTATGCAGACAGTATTGTGGTGTCCCTGACATTGCTTAGGAATTTTAGTCGATGCCTCGTGAATGCACCCTGACGAGGTTATTAGGACGCACTTCCTCTCGCATCTTTTGCATCTTTTCGGTTGGGCCTTGTTTCCCACCACACAGGGTGAATGTGTGTACCCCAGCTTTGTCCGCATCACCGAGCCTTTGATTAACGTGGAGCCTAGGGGAATGCCCAATTACACTTTCAATATGTCGCCCTTGAGCCACATAGGGTTGTGACGCTTCACGACATGACATCGGTTTGAAACCGGTCCTCTGTCTGCCCTGCTATGTGCTCATGCAGTTGTGGAGTTGGGGGCATTTCCCTATTGGGCGGCCCACCTTCTGGAATGTAGCGCATCTGCATGCCAATCTCTACTGTGTTGTGCCCCTCTGACAGAGGATGCTCGAGCGAGCTGTCCACTTGTGAGTGCAACTCTATTCGAGTAATGTTTACAGTTCATACATATATCTGCTCTTCTCATATAAATCCTTCTCGAATGTAGGCAATCGAGGACGGGCCAACATTCTGAGGGCTAGCAGGCAATCCAACATCATTGGACTACGGCTTAGACGGAGTTGGCACACATTGAGGTTATACATGAGTAGCGGTTGTACGACGCTCAGACTTACCATGAGTACATCAAGTGGTACGTACCACGGTCATATACTAGACTCACCGTCCTCCGCCAGAGCGTCCGACGCAGGTCACGCACGAGGAGAGGCTTCATCACTCGTTCGATCGACATAGTGGCGCGACAACATTGTAAAATACTCACAACCTATGCTTGCTTCATTAATAATACTTTTACTGTTTGGTACTGAACAACTGTTGTCTGTCACTTCAGTTCGACTAGATCCAGTGGATCTCACGTGCATCAGATTTCGCCATTCGCAGCCCATATCACACCATTCAAGGGCTTCTTAGTACTCTTAAGTCCATCTTGGTAGAGTCCAAGCAAATAATCAAAAACATGAGTCATGGCCACGAGAGACGACGCCCTTCAGTGCGCGCACACCGAGCGGCCGATCAGTGCACTGCTAGGTCAAGACGGGCTTAGTGAGACTGACGAGCGTCTTAGCAATCCCCATCGGTCATCCACATTGTAGATCGGGGCGGTAAGTTATGTTCAATTTACGTCCTGATTATTTATTATGCCTTAGGTTGTGCTAACATCATACCGTTTTTCAGCCACACGTCCGTCGGGATGCTTCACTTCTGTGATCAATGTCCGCACGACCTACTTAAACTGATGGTCATCCAAGTGCTCCCCATCGGTCATCCGCATTGCACATCGAGGAGGTACCTGATGTTCAGCTTAGGTCTTGGTTATTGATTTTGCATAACATCATTTTATCTTGCAGCCTTCAGTTGAGCGTGGGAGTGATGACGAATCAACCGATGAGGAGGTGACCATCCTAGCTACTACTAGGAAGGCGGCACTAGAATTTGGAGTGTACCACCCAGGGCAACCACCCCTGGTCTACGCTCCGCAGAACCTTTACTAGTGCAGAGTACCACACCAAGTCTATAGCTTTGCCTCACTCGGGGGCGCTGGTACATCGTACGATCAAGGTCAGAGCTCCTCCGCACCGAGAGTCATTCATACATCGTACCTGGGGGCCGTGCCTTTGGGGGCGAATTTCTTGATTCGTTCATTACGGATATGATGACAGGTGGTAGCCAGTTTGACATGACTTAGCTAGACGACATTGATGTTGAACAGACTCAGGTGAGCCAGAGTCAACTTGCTAAAGCATCTCCGCCCACTCAACGGTCTCCGTACGCCCTTCGAACCGATACGTGCTCTTCGGACCGTTTCACGTATCCCATGGGGCATGCTCAACGCAAGACTAGGACACACACGCAGATGCAGACGCAAACGAGCATAAAATGGCTAAGACAAGTGAGCCATAGGTAGGTAGCAGCTGTCTAGGAAAATTGGTTGTGTGCCCACGCCTCCTCGTGCCCTCGGCTTCTCCGCTTGGTGGCTTCCTCCCTTCGTCGCTGCGCCACGCTTCTGTATCAGCCTAGGGTTTCTTTCACCAGTGCACTCTCAGTCTCCTCTTGTTCGATCGATTGACCGCTGGGTGGAGTGGGGTGGATATGTGGATGTGATGCTGCAGTTGGGCCTTGTGGGCTTCGACAAAGGCCTAGAAATTCATTCATCATCCCTAGTCGGCTCAGTTGTTCTTCTTCCTCCTTTGTTTCTGTTCTTCTCCTCTGTTTCTTCTTGGGCAATCGGCAGAGCGCCATGGAGTGGAGCCGAGGCCATGAGTACCTCTCATGAGCGGGCAATATTTATTTCTGGCGCTTTCTAGGTTGCTGTCGCTCACGTGATTTCCTTTAATTTGCAGTTAGTACATCTGACCTTGCCGCTGCATCGATCGATCCTTAATTAGTTTTATTTACATCCGCGCGCGCGTACGAATTAATTGAGTTGAGCCTAGAGAAATCAATTCCATCGTTCGTTCCAAACACAATTTTTGTTTGTTCAATTCGGTGGGATCGACCGGCAGCTACCTACTTTATCTACCATGCATTTCTTCGTTTCTAGCTTCGTTTGTGTGACAACTACGCATTTTTTTTCCTAAAAGAAAAATACAGCAAAACTGTACACATTAAAGAGAAGCATTCAAAGAATTACATGTAACAACATATATATATATATATATATATATATATATATATATATATATATATATATATATATTGTGAAGCAACATTGTTCTAATTAAATAGTAATTGTCCGGCAATTTTACCGATTATTCGTAAACTCAATTATATATTATTATGTTCAAACAATAAAAGAGTAAACACACGTTGAGAAGGTTACTTGGCATTGTAGTCAAATAGTAAGTTAAATCCAAAGCGAGGTGAAATTTGAGCACATGGATGACGGCCATTTGCAATTTTGTCCTCTGATTTGGCGATTTGCAACAAATTTGGCCAGTATTTCAAGAACCCAAATTGAAACCTAGGTCCTAACCCAAATTGATTAAAAAAAACAGACAACATTTATCACATTGAAACCATAAATCGCAAATTTAGCCATGAAAGAACATAGAAGAATTGGGAGAAAATTAGCAAATATCTTATGCCGATTGCCCAAATTGTGGTTAATTTAATTTGCAAGTGCTTAGTGAGCTGAGACTGCTCGTGAAACTCTAGAGTCTGGAGTGATGCGTCGATCTCTCCCTATTCCTTTCGTTCTTTTTAGGCCGCATCACATCACATGGTGGAGTGCTGGGCCGCTAGTTGGCTTTGATTTGGTGGGCTAGCTTGGGGTACTCTAGTAGAGTTTGGACAGGAGATGTACGCATGCTACTACAACATTCGTTTCCTGGTCTTGAACAAAAATTAATTGGAAGCCAAATTGAGAAGAAATTAGGGGGGGAAACAAGCAAATTAGAACCCACACGGTTGAGAATTCAAAAACTTTCGCCATGTCTCCAATCTTTGGATTTGATATGGGTGGGCGGTGGGGCATGGTAGCATCAGGGAGGACGCGAAGAGTAGCAACAATGCATCCGACAGCTGGTGTATGGGAATCTAGTGGTGCTGGAAGCCGGGGGGGGGTTGCACCTATTTCATATCAAGGACTAGAGCTGATTTGGCCAGGTTGTGCTTGCTCAGCTCAAGCCCAAGACGGAACGGTCTAAGACGGCAGACTACACCTGCTAGTTGAGTCATGTTTGGGATTTAGACACGACTAAAATAGGACCAATCTTCCCGTTATAGCCTAATCACTCTCTCAACTGCCCAATCACCCCGCATCGGTCCCGCCCAACCAATCATCCTATTCTCACACCCGATTAGATCCAACACCCTCCCACCTCCCCATCCCCATCCCCAACCCTTTTCCCGAGCCCGCCTCCCAAATTCATAATCCTTAATCACATTCGCTTATTCCCTCCCTCCAGCCTCCAACTCCTCCTCACGCACCTCCGCCGCCCCTCCTCCCCCTCTCCCTCCCCACGGCCGCCGCCTCCTCCTCCTCCCCACACGCCGCCGCCTCCACCCTCTCTAGCCACCTTCTCGTCGCCGCCCTTCTCACCCCTTCGCAAGTCGCGACGACGCTTAAGGTCACGGAGTTCTTCATCTGGCCTAAGAGGAGGAGGAGGCTATAGCATGGGAGCAGACGTAGATGACACACCGGTGTCTTTGTTTTCCTGACGACGGCGATGGATGTCGCCTTCACAGACGCCTATAGTTTTAGGACTTAGCTTAATGACACGACACGATCCCAACACAACGGGCTTTGGGCCGCGCTCGACTCGACGGGGCAAGGTCGCCTTAGCACGACATGACGGGTGGACGGGCCAACACGAAGCACGATGAGTCCGTGTCGCGCTTCAGCACGTTACCGACCTAATACCCACCACTACCAAGGACGACTAGTTTAGTTTACAAAGTGTGAATAGAAGAAGAAAATAGTAAATAATTAATGCTACTACGGTTTATTTAGCCTTTGAGAGCATTCCATGGCAGTAAAATCATGTTTTTTTTGCATGCATATTCTTGTTTGATCTTCTCATCTCATCAGCAGCAACAGGATCACTACAAGCAGCATGTTTAAGCAAGTTTTGGAAACGTAACGTTGATCATTAATTTTTATTATAATATATTTATAAAAATATAGTTGTAAATATTATGAAAATATTTTTTCAAACGAATTTAAGCATACTATTTTCATATCAAATTAAAATATTTATAAAAAATATCAACAACTAAAGCTTATAAAACAAGTATAAGTTAGGTTGTGACTCGAGGGATTTTTTTTTTGTTCCGTCCGCCCGTGCGGTGGGGACCGTGGGGTGGGTGGGGATCCATCAGATTCGGACCCAACCCAACCCAACCAAGTTCTGGACCGGACCCGACCCGTAAAGGAAGGGAAGTCAGCGGAGCGGCCGCTCGCAGGCAGCATTGGCAGCAAGCACGGGAAGAAGAGGAAGAACCCAACAGGAAGACGACCAGGAGGTGGAGGATTCATTCGCCGATTTTCTCCCTCGCTCATCCGGGGCTCCACTCACTCTCACCCCATCCAGGCTTCCTCCTGCTGCTGCTGCTGCTGCTATCCATCCTTTCCTCTCCTCTGCTCCGATGGCGCGGAGCAACTGGGAGGCCGACAAGATGTGCGTCTCTTTCTGTCTGTCTCTATCTCTTACCTATTTTCTCTCTCCTGGTTCTAGGCAGGGCTTCGTCTTCTTCTCGATTTCTTTTCTTTCTTCTTCTTGTTTGTTTTGTGGGTTTCTTGGTAGGGGAGTAGATATATGTATGCACAGGGACAAGGGGGGACGAATCGAATCGAATTGAATCCCCTTTGCGGCGATTTATTTCAATCCATCTCGTGATTCCCCCATCTCCTGATTCGATCTGTGCAGGCTGGATGTGTACATCTACGACTACCTCGTCAAGCGCAACCTCCACACCACCGCCAAGGCCTTCATGACCGAGGGCAATGTCGCCACCGATCCTGTAGGTACGACACCCACCCTTCCCAGTCTAACTCTCACGCCACGCCCATCGATTCGATTTGCTACTGTGCTATGCTGTGCTGGAATTTACCCTCACAGAGAGATCCAAATTTGGCTGCTCATGATAAACTAGTTGCTTACATCCTCCGAATGCGTTCTTCCCCCTCCTTTTCTCTTACTAACGTGAGCCAGCCAGCTTGCTCGTCGTCGCCGGGAAGAAGGACCGCAGCTGCACGAGTCGACGAGGTGGTGCGGCTCACGGTGGTGGCAAAGGAGACGGTGCGCCCGCGCGGCGAGGAGGAGGAGGTGGCGCAGCTGGAGCTCGCCGGAGAAGCGGTGGCGATGGCTGGCCGGGAGGAAGAAGGGAGGGCAAAAGTGTTCAAGAGTGGCAAAGATCCAAAGAGCAAGTTTTGAAGTGGCAAATTTCCAATTTCATGTTTTCGAGTGACATTTTTTCAAAGTGTCATCTTTTGGAGTGGCATATTACTAATTTTGCCTTCTTTTCTTATGGATAAGTCCATATAACCTCTCTGAACTTTGCTTGAAAGTCCATCCAACACCCTCAACTTTAAAACCGGGTATCTAGTACACTGAACTTTGCAATCCCGTCTATATAACCTCCTAATCCGGTTTTGCATGGTGGTTTTGCTTACATGGCACCATGAGTGGGTGTTTTTTTGCCACGTAGGATGACAAGTCGCCCAAGTTGGGTAAATGATAGGTGAGGCTCATAGGGGAGAAGTCTTCTTCTCTCCACCGCACTAACAGCGGGGCCCGCTTGTCAACGCAATCCCGACCTCCCTCCGCCGGTGTGCTAAAGCGCCATGCGCACACCGCCTCCCCCACGTCTGCGCCTTCACTACCGGCCTGGCTATGCGGTCAACCGCTTCCATCATCGGTGCCATCACCAAATCCGGCTGTCATCCTACGTGGCAAAACCACCCACTCATGATGCCACGTAGGCAAAACAACTGTGCAAAACCGGGTTATGGGATTATATGAACGGAATTGCAAAATTTACGGTGCTATTTACCTGGTTTTAAAGTTGGGGTGTTGGACGGATTTTCGAGCAAAGTTTGGGGGGTTATATGCACTTTTTCATTTTCTTATTGACATTCGTAGCAAAATTCATATCAAACAGCTGCAAAAACCAAAGCATTCCTTTGTTTCTTTTATCTTTTACCTTGTCACCTTACCAGCCTGGGGCTGCACACTCTTCCAACAAGGAAGGACTATATTATCTAATGGATTGGCTAATGCATACTAGTCTTGCTTGTGCAGCGATTGATGCTCCTGGAGGGTTCCTCTTCGAGTGGTGGTCTATCTTTTGGGACATCTTTGATGCAAGAACAAGAGATAAGCCTCCACAAGGGGCCACAGCTTCTATGGATGTAATTTCCTTATGCCCCAACTCATGCATTCCAAATGCTTCCCTTACTTCAATCATGCTACACTATCTTGTTCTAGGCCTAGGGTGATCCGAAATACATTATGCCTGTGTAAAGGTTTAAGGTTTACCCATGAGTATACCCGGGCACCCTGCTTTCTTAGGACTTGAAAAATGAAAACATTCCTCACCACACTCTTCATCTTATGTTAGCCATGATATATTATGCACTTCCATAAATACAGATGCCTTGTGCTTTCCCCTTTCTTTTCCATTTTGCTATTGCTAGCTCTGTAGTTGCGTGCCCACTTCAGTAAAAAGACTGATTCCTCTTTTTACCAACTTATTTTTCTTGCTGAAGTGGTATTGGCATCTGGGAAGTAACTAGGGTTGACCTCTATCTTCTGGGCTATAATGACTAGACCGTAAGTAGTGCGTGGTGCCTACAAGCTTATGCACTACTGCATGACACAAAATTGATCCGATGCTACTGTTGCCAAGTCATATTAATATCAAGAATGAAATGAGACAGAGAGAGCCTAATAGGGTACATAAAAAGCGGAATCTAGCATGGATAATTTGGTGATGTAGAACTAATGCGTGAGTGTGATTGGCTGAAATAACACCGAATTAGGCAGGAAATATGGATATGGTGTGTACATTGCTAAAAAAGTCTTGTCTCGGTTGAATTCATAGCTAAGATTTGTTTTCTGGATGTTGATCTGTTTTGTCAAGTAAAATATAAGCGTTTGAGCTTGCCGGCTGTATTTCTGACTGGGATTTATTGGGCCAACAACATGAAAATAAACATTTAATGATGTTCTTACTGATTTTTTTAAATATGTAAATGTGATATCTGCATTCTATGTACCATGATTAATGGTGTTGTAAGCCACACCTGTTTCTTATTGTTCATGCTGTATTTATGAATTTTTGTGCATTAGATGAAGTCAAGGGAACAACAGATGAGACTCCAATTACTGCAACAGCAGAATGCCCACTTGCAGAGAAGAGATGCGAATAATCCGGTCCTTAATGGTGCTATGAATGCTCTGAACTCTGATGTTTCAGCTGTTCTGGCTTCTAAAATGATGGAAGAACGAATGAGAAACCCCAATCCTGTGGATTCCGAGGCATCACAGCAGCTTCTAGATGCAAATAGGATGACCATTCTCAAGTCAACAACTAACCAAACTGGGTAAGTTTTAGTGATTCATTCCAACATCAACTAAACAATACTGAGATTCTGATTCTGATTAAAAACTTTATCCATTGATTCCATTCAGACCACTGGTTCAGGGTAGCTCAGTTAATATGTTAGCTATGCAGCAGATCCAGTCAAGAAATCAGCAAGTCGTAATACATTCTGTCTTCTGTAACTCATTTCCTTCACGGATTTTTCGTACCTGTTTACTGCTTCTCATTTCTAATATTCTATTAAACCATTTTCAAGGACATCAAAGGTGATGTTGCTATGCCACAAAGAGCAATGCCTACAGATCCTTCTGCATTATACGGATCAGGGATGATGCAATCAAAATCTGGATTAGTTGCTGCCGTGAGTATTTTCTTGAGATGGTATAATTACTGCTGTTATTTGTGTTTCTCGCTTAAGAAAACAGATGATACACTTAGACTTCCTACCATGTAGGTGGACCAATGAAAATGGGCTCATGAGGTTTCCCATAAAAAATTGGCCCATGAGTACATTTTCGTGACTAGTATTCTCAGATGGGAGATAAACTTTACCCTCTAGATTCATACTTAGGAATTTCTTGATTTAGATGTTACTAGTTAACATGTCCTCATTCATTGCACGTTAAACTCAGTAAATGATATAGAAATTAAATTGACTGAGACTCAGAAATTATAGGACAAACAATAAAAAGTAGTTGCAGTAAATGATTGAAAGTTTTCCTATAATTCATTTCCTCCACTTAGGACTAAATCAAGGTGTTGGGAGTGTACCACTGAAAGGCTGGCCTCTAACAGTGAGTTCGCTGACATCCCTTTCCATGCTTGCATACTTTTCTACCTGAGAAGCTTACGATTTAGTTGTTTGCTAAAGGTCCCAGGTATTGACCAACTTAGGTCAAATTTAGGCGCAGAAGCAGTTAATGGCGCCTCCGAACCAATTTCAACTTTTATCACCACAGCAGCAGTTAATTGTTCAAGCACAAACACAGAATGATCTTGCTAGAATGGGTTCTCCAGCTCCGCCTGGTTCGCCAAATGTTCGATCAGATGAACCGGATTATATGATGAAGGTCAGTATGTAATCGGTTCTGAGGAACCTGATGTATGGCAAGTCCAAACATAAGTATGAAATGCTAACGAACAAGAATTTGCTATCAAATAAACTGTACTTCAATTCATATTGTTCTACCAAATACATTCACCCGCTTCAATAAAACTTTCTATATTTTACTGGTTCACTTTCCGTTGTCTCTCTTTATGCGAATGGCACGGATAATTCTATCATCTCATGTTTGCCTTTTTTAAATGGTACTGTATGCATGTTGTCATTGACTAAACATTATTTGCAAACTATTAGTTGAAGATGACCCAAATGCAGCAGCAGCCTGCAGGTCACCGGCTTATGGAATTGCAACAACAGCAGCAGCAGTTGCAGCAGGTGGCATGGAATAATTAGCTTGAGATGTTAAAAAGAATCTTAGTTTTCTAGCTCCATAAGCGATACCTAAGTGTGTCCATTATTCTTGATATCCAGAACACTAGAAAACGGAAACCAACTTCTTCTGGGGCAGCTAACAGTACAGGCACAGGAAATACTGTTGGGCCTTCTCCACCCTCAACTCCATCCACTCATACTCCCGGTGGTGGAATACCAGTGGCTAGCAACGTGAACATTGTACAGAAGAGTTCAATTATATGCGGCACGGATGGAACCACTGGAATTGCTTCATCCTCAAATCAGATGGTACTATTCTGTGCTCTGCTATTCTGTTTATGTTTTCGATTTTGGCAGTCAGTTGATTGTGCTCGAGTAACTTCTGTTACTGACAGGATAATTTGGATAACTTTGTCGATTTTGATGAAAATGTTGATTCATTTTTGTCGAATGATGATGGAGATGGGCGAGACATATTTCCTGCTTTGAAGAAAGGGCCCTCGGAGCAGGAGGCTCTGAAGAGTAAATATTTTAAGCTTTTGATTTGTGCTGTAGACTTGTGCCCTGAAAGAATAAAGCTAGAAATTGTTCATTCTTGTGTAGGTCTTTCCTTGAGTGAGGTCGGTAATAACTGTACAAGCAACAACAAGGTTGTTTGCTGTCACTTCTCTACAGATGGGAAGTTACTGGCTAGTGCTGGTCATGAGAAAAAGGTAAGCTGTGTTAAACTCGTGACTATATTTTACAGAAACTAATAATTTCTCTTGCAAGTTACTGGCTTGTGCCAGATTGTTCAAATCATTAACGTTTTTCTTGCAAGGGTATTAGGTTTTTATAAGTAGAATTTACCTAATAAATATAATATTGGCATTAGATTTCATCACAGTTATTACTACAAACTCTAATCAAGAGTCAAGACTGTGTTTCCAGTAATAAAAATTTGATTAGTGCCATATTTGTTATGCTGTACCGTACTCCTTAGTATTCAATTTATCTCTCGGAGTTGATTACCCTTTTCCCACCTTTATTTCTCAAAAGGCTGTTGTAATTTTGTTAATGCTTTTTCTCTCTATTTGACTTGGAAAAGAAAGGTAGGACATTGTAAAGCAGTTTATGTTTTCTACAAATTTGTCCCTAAGTCGCAAAAAAATTTTATTTGTAGAAATTTCTATGATGTTGTAGGTCTTCCTCTGGAATATGGACAATCTTAACATGGATACTAAAATAGAAGAACATACAAACTTTATCACAGACATAAGATTCAGACCAAATTCAACTCAGTTGGCTACATCATCTTCTGATGGAACTGTTCGACTATGGAACGCAGTTGAAGTAATTTTTTTACTCTTTTTATCTCGTGCATTCTTACATTCATATATCTGCTAGGTAGGTTATGATTGTTAGGAATAGCAACTTGTATTCTCTGTGGCCAATGGGCTAGTATATATAGACAAATACAATATGCAAATAACCCCTCATAATAATAGGGAATAACACAACTATACATATATATCTCTAACACCCCCTCAAACTCATGGTGGATCAACAACACCGAGTTTGGAGAGGTAGTTGTGTTGTGCTCGAGTCCGGGCCTTCGTGAAGAAATCACTATCCAAGCTCTAAGGCACATATCAAGAGCAATCACCGATCATGCACACAAGACCTCATGAAGGAAGCATCAACACCAATATGCTTAAGTAGCTCATGCTTCATGTGGTCACGGCAATACTGATAGCACTCAGATCGTTCGACAAGAGAGGAGTTGTGTAGTGACGTAAACACCAAAATCCTCAAGTAACCGCCAGAGCCATGTAATCTCTCATTAAGAGAGCCATAGTCAGAACTCGCTCCGTGACTCGAACGGATACCGCAATCGCTTCTTCGCCTTCCGTGCAATGAGAGAACCACCAAGAAAACACAAGAAGCAGAGATAGACCGCGATCGATGGATCACCGCCCAAGTAGCATCCGAATAAGCCCAAGTCAGAACGAATGGAGTGTGGAAAGAAGAGACGAGAGATAGTCCCACGAAGGTATCGCAGAACTCAAGAAGGTGGTCAGAGTGAACCCGAGCGGAGCATAGACGAACCGACTCGTAATGTGGATCGGATAAGTGATATCCGAACGAGTAACAAGAAGGTAGACAAGACTCCAAAAAGATGACGATAGCGAGCCTGGATCGAAAGAGGCTCGCCATCGAAGGTCGGAGATGAACGTTGAGCTCCATGGAGTCTCAACAAGATACCGATCGCCGAGAGAAGCGCGATCAAGAAGATCCTCAATATACTTCTCGGGACATAAAGAAATCATCCGAGTGGAAGTAACCTCAATCCCAAGGAAGTAACGGAGAGACCAAGATCCGACATAAGGAACCGCCACTCAGACGAGCCTTGACAAAGGCAATGTACTCGGGATCATCTCCGGTGATGATCATATCATCAACATATAAAAGAAGAGTCCCACCATGAGACGAAGTGTGGACAAAAAGAGTAGGATCATGATCACTAGCTGAGAAGCTAGCAAGAGTGACCACAGAGGAGAAGCGCCAAACCAAGCACGAGGGCTTGTTTAAGGCCATAGAGAGAGCAACGAAGACAATGCACCATGCCCTAAGGAACATAATACCCAAAGCGGCGGATGCATGTAGACCTTCTCACGCAACTCGCCATTAAGAAAGGCATTCTTGACATCAAGCCGAAACGGACCAATGGCGAATGTGACGCCATCGAAAGAAGAGCGCGACAAACACATGTGGGCCACAGAGCAAAAGTCTCGTCAGAGTCACGACCATGCTCTCGCTGAAGCCACGAGCAACAAGACGCGCTTTATAGCGCCAAGAGAGCCATCAAAGCGAGTCTTAATCTTATAGACCCACTTACACGTGATGGGACGAGAGCGAGATGGAAAAGGACAAGATCCCAAGTACCAAGACGCCGAGAGCAAAGAATCTCTCTCGCCATGGCTTGCCGCCACTCAGTGGTGAGAATCAGATCCCTGCAGAGGAGACAAGCTCATGGGTAGTCGCACCAAAGAAACCAAACCGGCAGAGGTCAATCCATCGACGATCACGAAGACCAGAATGAGGAGATAATGACCCATCTGGAAGATGGAGCATCGGAGAAGATGAAACATCAGGAAGATGGCTCATCCGGAAGAGCCTCAATACGAGGTCGACGAGTGTAAAAGAGAATGAGAGGAGCTCGAGGAGCCGCAGCGACGGGCAGACGCACGATAATGGCGAGAGGCCTCAAGAGGTATACGTGGAGACTCGGCTTGATGGGTGGACGAGGGTACGGCAGAGATGGGTGTATCCGAAAAGTAAAAAAGACAGTGGACTCCACAGAGGAAACCGGAGAGGTAGGACATGGGTAAGGGACAAGACTCGTTAAAAGTCACATCCCGAGAAATCTGTGATCCGTCGACCAAGTGGTCCCAAAGACCGATAGCCCTTGTGCTCGATAATCGTATCCCATAAAACACACTCAACAGATCGAGTCAAGCCGCTTGCGCGCTCGAGGTGTAAGGAGAACGCAGCAAACGCAAGCCCAAACAGACGGGGGCGAGTAGTCCGAGAAAGATCACGAGACGCTCAACCGAGATCTCACCAAGATGGTCAATGTTGACGAGATAGGTGGCAGTGGAAACGGCCTCGCCTAAAAGGAAGTGGAATAGAGGCGCAATCATCAAGGTACGAGCCGCCCTCAAGGAGGTGACGATGCTTACGCCAAGAGACGTAAAGACACGAATAGAGTGGAAAATCGTGTGTGAACCATAGTAGCAAATTGTTTATAGATAGACAGGCCTCACCACGAGAAGACATAAAATATATCCAAGTGTGGCAGAGAAATCATCTATAAAATAATATAATATCGATGGCCTCCTTTCGAAAGGAAGGGAGCGACCCCAAATATCCGAATGAATAAGATCAAATGGTCACGAGACACGATTCACTATGAGGATAGGAAGTCAACTGCTTTCCTAACTTACTACTCGACAATCTAAAGATGCGCTCTCTTGGAGATGCACCTTAAGACCACGATGGACTAAAGATGACAAACGAGATCCACACAGATGACCAAGACGATGGTGCCATCACTGAAAGAGTGGTATAATGGAAGTAGCGTAAACGGAGAGACTAGCGCGACGCAAGGGCAAGGAAGGCGGTTACCAAGCTCCCAGAGACATTGTGAGTCGAGGCGCCGAGGGCTGAACCACCAGAGCCCCCGTGTGGCGGTCCTGAACACAACAAGAGTCAGAGTCAAGAATGACCCGACAACCAAGGTTAGTAATCTATTCAGCAGAAAGAAGTTGCATGGTTAGGCGAGGAACATGAGCAACAGAAGGAACATGAAAGGATGAGTTGCTAAGAGGTCCTTGACCAGAGATGAGAAGAGAGGTACCATCGCAGCAGAAGAACACCGACAGGGAATTAAGAGGTGTAATAAAGGAAGCGGAGGAATCAAGTCATGTGAAATGATGCTCCCGAATCAAGAATCCATGGGGAGGTACCTGATTGTGTAGGGGTGGTTTCATTTCAAGAGTCGTGAGCGTAACCCGCAGAACTCCGCCGAGGAGAAACAAGCGGCAAGCGTGTGTCGAAGTCCGCTATCTCCCGCCGCCGAGAGAAACCGCCAAGGAGTCGATGTAGAAGTACCGCTTCAAAGTGTTAGGAGAAGAACGGCGTGAAAGATGCCGCTGCTTCTTATAGCACTGGGACTCAACGTGGCCGACCTTGTCGCAGTAGGAGCAGCGATGACGGCCACCGCCAGATGGAGGGCGGCCACCACCACCTGTGGCAGCCGCTTGAGGAGGCAGTGTACTGAAACGTGGAGCAATCGATGTAGCAGTTGACGAGCAATGAGCACGAGAGGAGTGGCATCATACTAGCACCACTCGCACGAGTCTCGCCAGATCTCTAAGAGCCTCCAAAAGAGTGACACGAGGTGGCGTGCAAGAAGTCGGGCACGCCCGCCGAACTCGTGGACGGCGCAGTAAGGAACTTGTAGATACGCGAAACCTGTGTCAAGACGCTCACCAGCAAAGACGAACAAGAGCGACAACCAAGAAGCGCGAAGAGAGTCCACCGACGCCGCATGCAGAACTCGAGCGTAGAAGGCGCCAACAGAGCATCACCCCTCAAGAGAGTGCCCCACGAACCACCGATGTAGAGAGCATCTCCGAGGGTTCAGAAGGCCGAGGAAGGTGAGTCCATATCCGACACCGGCGAGTCCCACAACCTCGTAAGAAAATCGAGGTCGACATCTGGGCGATGAAGACAAAGCAATGAGCATCGTCGCCACACCACCGAGCGTAGGCGTTAATCGATCCATGTAAGAATCCGAGCCTCTTGGTAGCGAGGCGCCTTCTCATCGCGAAGGCTGCCAGCTCGACAGCAGCCTCTTTGTCACCGTCGGAGGAAGCGCAACAGACGAGGCTCGCGGAGGAGTAGGGCAAGGCAGTGACATCGCCGAGAGGACGCCTGCAGACGAAGACCACGCATGTGGATGCCCATGCGAGACACGGTCGCTGTAATTGATACCATCAAGATCACCGGCAATGAGGAGGAAACGGTGCCCATTGGTAGGCTACCGATCGTGGCGACCAAAGTAACGTAGTCTAATAGGGCGGCCGGACTACGCGACGATTAGACCGACATTTTTTTCTGATTCACTTTTAAATAAAAGTCGCCTCGACTCAAACGGTTTTTAATGGGCTACCAAGATGCCTACCGCTAAGACAATCACTACCGGGGACTAGGGTTCCCAAACGATTGCTTTTGGTGGCCGCTTTTATTGGCGATGATATTGTTTACGACGACCGCGGCTCATTGGAGCGGTAACTCGAGGCTCTCGCTAGCGGGCGGCTTTACCGGGTCGCTTTTTACGCATTGTTTGCGACGGCATGGCTCTCGCGCTGCAAGGGTCAGCGCAAGAACGGATGTTGGCGATGGTCATGGAGGAGCCGAGGCGGCCCAAGCGGCGCAGTGACGAGGCGAACGACGATCGCTTTCACAAATACCGATGGAACCGAGGCTACCCAAGCGGCAATGACAAGACGGCAGGGTCGCCTGCTCCGCTGATCCGCAATGAGGCGGCGGCGACTGGAGGCGGTGGCGACTGAGCTTGGCGAGCCGAGGCAATAACTAGGCAACGCGACTGAGCTTCGCCGAGCCGAGGCAATGATCGGGAACCGAGCGACAACAGGATGTCGACGACTACAGAGGGGAAAGAAAGAGCTCAATGGCAAGCAAGGCAGAAGAGGAGAAGCCGACGGGCGGCTAGGGCAAGGGAGACGAAGGCGCGTCCGGAGAGGTAACCCTAATGGGCTCGATACCATGTTAGGAATAGCAACTTGTATTCTCGTGTAGCCAATGAGCCAATATATATAGACAAATACAATATGCAAATAACCCTCATAACAATGGGGAATAACACAACTATACATATATATCTCTAACAATGATATGATTTTTTTTTTTGGGGGGGGGTCGGTCTTTACTTCCTTCTATTGACAGTTTGACACGGCAATGTGTAAACTTCAACTTTCTGACTGGTAAGAGATCACGCAAACCTGAGTCACCTACTATGCATTTTACTGATTCTGGAAAGCTTTCTTGTAAACAAGGAAGTAGGTTGCAAATGTAACATTTTCTGATGCATGTACATATGCAGAGGAATTTTCTAGTGCAAACCTATCTTTGGGTGCTAACATGCTACTCAACACGTGGGCTGTTGGATTAGATTTATATGGATCAGATTCGGAAAGATGTGAGGAGGTACATAAATAATTTATTGACCTGCGAGGTGGCTATTCATTCATGTGGCTCTCACATCTCTCTAGATCTGATCTATCCAAATATTATCAACCAGCGCACGTGGGAGTTTACATGCTAGCACCTAAAGGTTTGCACTAAATATTTCCCCTAGATATGTTTATAAAAGTGCCAAACCTTTGAGCTCCATAAAAAACTGATATATCTTAAATGCTGCAGAAAGTGACTTTTTTTTGCAAAGATCCCAGCTGAAGATTTAAAGCTTACCTGTTACCTCATATCTTAGAGGAATACTATTACTTGCAAAAGTTGATTTTGACATACAAGTTGGTAGTTCCTAAATGCACACTATATGCCACAATCTGAAATTATGCTGCAACAGGACATCATTTGTTGTGGAACTTCTCCCCAGAACATTCTCATATGTAATGTATTACTTAAGGCTTAAGCTGCAATACAGGACCTCCAAGCTGTCAATTAAACATCATCTGTACAAGTTGAAGACCTTAACAATCCAGTGGATCAAATTGCAAGACTAGGGGCTTAAGTGACATACATAACCATGCGAGTTCGAGGACCTAACAAAGCAAACTGCAAGTTTATGACTTAATTGATACAACGATGCAAGTTTAGGGACCTGCCATGAGTTCTCTTCGTTTTTGTTAGATGTGTATTGTACAAGGGGTTCTTTGCATATATACCGCACATGTACTTGTATATATATTGACCCATTGGTCTCATATTGAATACAAGCGCTATTCATAACATGGTATCAAAGTAATACCTAGGGTTTCACCGCGTCGGTTCGTCTCTCCACCGCCGCCATCGCCGCCTCGATTTTGCCATATCCTCTCGTGATCTTTTCCGCCGCCAGATCCTCTCCACCGCTGCTTGCTCTTCGATCCACGGCCGTTGTCACACTGTGTCGGTGCCGCTTCCAGATCTTCTCGCTAGACGCCGGCAATGCCGCTGATAACCCGCCGTCAGAGCTCGGCCGCTCGGTTGCCGCCATCGCCGAGGAGCCGCCATATCGCCAGGAGTCTCCCGCTGCCGCTTTGGGGCGCTACCGACCACCGCCTCTTGCCTCGCCGACGGAGGTCGTTGTGAGGAGGTCATGAGCCGAATGGAGGAGTGAGGCGTGTTCGCCGACACCCCCACCGTCGTCACCTTCACGGCTCGCCACGGCTGCTGTTTTCATCGATCCCCCGCCAGAGCTAGCGTGGTAAGGGAAACCCTACGCGGACCTTTTTTTTCCGCCGAGACAGGTAGAGGCTCTGAGGCGGCCGATAGAAGTCGCCCGCTAAGAAGCCTACGGGAAAAAGAAAAGAAAAGAAAAAGGAAAGAAAAGAAAAAAAGAGGCAAGTACATCATTCTAACCACCGCGCCATTCATCGTCGCCTGTTAGACTTCGTTGTCTTGGTCACCGCGCCGTCTAGCGACGCCTACCAATGGGCAATGTTTCCGTTCCTCGTTGTCTAGTGATCTTCGATGGTTTCAATTATCGGATCGGTTTCAAAGACACGCGCCCATATGCGTGGTCGCGCTTTGGGATTTTCACATCGGCGAAGTTGCCTTGCTCGGCTTTACTCGCCCCACCTCCCGTGCTCCCAAAGGATGCTTCCGAAGACACTCGTAAAGGGATATCTGATGATTTTGAGGATGTCATGACGACTTTTCAGACTCAGTATGCTGCCTTCAAGACATGGATTGATGAGGATGCTCGTGTCTCTGCTATTCTGGTTGCTAGCATGGAAGTGTATCTCACTGGGGATGTGGTTAGCCTGGCCTCAACACAGTTGATGTGGGAGCATCTGCGCAACCGCTACGAGCCGTCTGGTGATTCCTTGTATCTTTCTGTTGTGCGTCAAGAGCAATCGTGCAGCAGGGAGATGCCACTGTGGACGAGTTTTATGCCCAGTTGTCTGCGCTATGACGTCACTTTGACTCTTTGGGACCGGATGTTTGTCATACTTGTCAGTGTTGCCGGCGTCAGCAGTCTCACTTGGAGCTTCGTCGCATCTACAACTTCTTGACACGTCTTCGGGCTGAGTATGAGCAGACTCATGCTCAGTTGCTGGCACGACACCCTTGCGTGACTTTGTTGGAGGCCCTTGCAGCTGTTCGTGCCGAGGAGATTCGCCGGTTGCGGGCCCGCCTGCTCCAGCCATTTCCTTCTGCTCGATAGCTCCTCCGCCTTCTACACTGCTATGCCTACTTCATCGCACCTATTGCAACAAGTATGGACATGTGGAGCGCTTCGCACAAGAAGGATTTACGCGTGGTGGCCATCCTCCCAAGGGCACTAGGTGTTTCGATTCTTAGGAGTTTCACACCGCCTGCCGCATGACCGCTTCGCACCGCTTGGTTCTCGTTGGTTTTATCGCATGCCTTCTAGTGAGAGACCACCTTCTACTTCTTCCCTGTATATCACCTTGGATTCTTGACTGTGCTTCCTTTCATATGATATCCGATTCCACCGCCTCACTTCCATTCATCCCTTAGCCGCCCTATCACCGCTTAGGCAAGCAGATGGTACCTCTCTTCGTCGCAGACGAGACACTCTTTCAATGCCTCTTTCATGTTCCCGCTGCTTTTCATGTTCCCAAACTAACCATGCAAATTTTATATCCGCGGCCACCACCGATCATGGTTGTCGGTTATTCTCGATTATGATTCTTGTTGTGTTCGGATTAACGACGGGCAATCGCTTAGGCAAGCAGATGGTACCTATCTTTCTGTCGCAGGACGAGGCACTCTTTCGAATGCCTCTTTTCATGTTCCTGCTGTTTTTCATGTTCCCAAACTAACCATGCATTTCATATCCGCCGGTCACCACCGATCATGGTTGTCGTGTTATTCTCGATTCTGATTCTTGTTGTGTTCAGGATCGACGCACGGGGACTTTAGTTGGTACTGGCCTTCGCCGCCGTGACTCACAGCGTCTTTGGGAGCTTGACTGGCTTCATCTTTCTTCTCTCACGCCTCTACCACCGTTGCTCTCCATCGCCACCACCGCCTCGCATCTTCCATCGTGTCATTTGCTCTGACATCATCGTTTGGGGCATCTTTGCAGGTCGCGTCTATCTTCTTTACTTCGTCGTGATCTTTTAGGGTTTGTGTCTCGTGATGTTTCTCTAAATTATCAAGGTTGTAAGTTTGGTAAACAGCTTCAACTTCCTTATTCTTCCAAAGGACTCGTTGTTATAGCGCCCTTTTGATTTTGTTCATTCGATGTATGGGTCCGCCATCAATATTATATCATTTTTATTGATGATTTTTCTCGCCACACATGGATATACTTTGTCATCTCAGAGCGAGGTTTTATCCATTTACAAGACTTTTGCCACCATGATCCGTGACTCACTTGATTCTCCTATTCGTGTCTTTCGTGGCCGACATTGGGGAATACTTGTCGAAGCCCTTCGTAGTTTTCTTTGCCGAGCGTGGCACTCTCTCGCCTTTTCCGCCTCGTTCTCATGCCCGTAATCTGTGGTCGAACTGAAGCCTCGCCATGTTCTTGAGACAACCCGTGCTCTTATGTTTGCTTCGCTATTCCCCACACTTATGGGCCGAGGTCATTATATCGCCACTTTCTCGATTAATATTCAACCTTCTTCTACTCTTCGTAGTGGATTCCAATTGAGCGCCTCTCGTAGCAAGACTCGACTATTTTAATATTTGCCTCTTTGGGGGTGTGCTACGCTCTTCTTGCCCTCGTGAGCGCACTGTCGACCGCCACTGTGGAGTGCGTTTTTCGGGCTATAGCATTGAGCATAAGGGATATCGTTGTTGGGATCTCATTGGTCGACGGATGCAGTCTCGGGACGCCACTTTTGATGAGTATTGTCCTTTCTACCTCGTCCTTCTTCCACCACTCCAAAGATCTCTTGTCGAGCCGCTTTCTTTCCCGACTTTTCCTACCACTCCCATAGTCACCACACCTCCATCACGCCTTTGACCTCCTAAGTGCCTTCTCCACCGCCTCCTTTGTCAACGCCATCTTCTCCAAAGGGCTCCTCCTAGCTTTGTTCCTTATCCTCTCTACTATACTCGTCGTCCATGAGTTGAGATTCTCTTGATGCACCATCTTCTTCTAATTGGTCATCTTCTTCGCCTCTCGATATGCTCTTCGTGTTCGCTACCTATTCGGCCTCGCGCTTTTGTTTAGCGGCTCTTGCCGAACCAACTTCTTATCGTGATGTCATTGCTCATCGAGTGGCAAGCATGCGACGGCAGAGGAGATTGTCGCCTTGAGCGCATCGGCACGTGAGATCTTGTCCTCTTCTCGCACGTGTTACTCCTATCACGCAAGTGGGTCTACAAGGTTAAGACCCGCCTAATGGTTCTCTTGAGTGCTATAAGGCCTGCCTCGTGGCACGTGGTTTTCAGCAGAGCATGGTCGTGGTTATGATGAGACTTTTGCTCATGTGGCTCACATGATCACCGCTCGCACTCTTCTTATTGTGGCATCCGCTCGCATGGTCCATCTCTCGCTTTGGTGTCAAGAATACCTTTCTCAATGGGCGAACAGTGTGAGGAAGTTTATATGCGTACCACCAACGGGTATTTTGTTCCCGAGGTATAGTTTGTCGCCTTCGCCGATCTCTTTACTTACCAAGCAAGCTCGTGCTTGGTTTGATCGCTTTCTCCGTTGTCACCGCAGCTTGGTTTATCCGCCAATGCTCATAATCCTGCTCTTTTTGTTCACACTTCGCCCCGTGGTCGAACGCTTCTCCTTTTATATGTTGATGATATGATTATTACTAGAGATGATTATCAGTACATCACTTTTGTCAAGGAGCGTCTTAATGAGCAGTTCTCATGTCTTATCTGGTCTTCTTCATTGCTTTCTTGGGATTGAGGTTATTTCACGCTTGAAGGCTTCTATTTGTCCCAAGAAAAGTATATTCAGACCTTCTTGATCGTGCTTTCTTACGGATCAAGACACACCGAGACTCCCATGGAGCTTAATATTCATCTTTGGCCCACTGATGGTGAGCCTCTTATCGATCCTACTCGCCATCGCCTCCTTGTTGGGAGTCTTGTCCATCCGGGTGTCACTCGTCTTGACATTTCGCACTCGTGCATATTTTGAGTCGCTTTGTTTTGCTCTCACTCACTCTACTATAGTCATCTTCTTCAGATTCTACGATATCTTCGTGGAACCATCATTCGCGTCTGCTTTCCCTTGTTCTAGCTTTTTACAAATTTCAGATATATTATGATGCTACCGGCTAGTGATCACTCGATCGCGGCCTTTCTCGTCTGCTTTTGTTTTTCTTGGTGGTTCTCTCATTGCTTGAAGACTAAGAAGTAGACAGTAGCTTTCGCTCAGCCGAGGTCAGGTTATGAGCTATGACTTTGTTGATTGCGGAGGTTATTTGGCTACGGTGGTTGCTTGAGAATTTTGGTGTTTTTATTTCAGCACCCACTTCAATTTCGTCTAACAGTACAGGGGCTATTAGTATTGCTACCAATCCGGTGAAGCATGAGTTTACAAAGCATATTGGTGTTGATGCTTCCTACATGCGGATCCAGATGCAGGACTAGATTGTTGCTCTTCAGTATGTGCCTTGAGAACTTCAGTTGATATACTTCTTCACAAAGGTGCAGATCAGAGCTCAACACAGTTTATCTCTCCAAACTTAATGTTGATCCACCATAAGTTTGAGGGGGGGGGGTGTTAGATGTGTATTGTATAAGGGGTTTTTTTGCATATATGCCACACATGAACTTGTATATATATATTGGCTTATTGGCCTTATATTGAATGCAAACACTATTCATAATATTTTTAAGTTTTTAAAGCTTCTCCAGGAGCTTACTGTGGTAATATAAACTATTGCATCATAGAGGAGAACCTATGCTCCTTGAAAATAAAGCTACATAGATCCTAAACTTTTCATATAAACTAATTGTCTAGTGCAGACAAGTCCGTCAACAACTCATAGAGGGAAACTTTCCAATGGCATGGAGTTGATTTTCCCAAGCTAAAGTGTTCTCTTCTTGGGGCCAGATCGATATTGATGATGGCTTTACTTTGATTTGTTTATTCCTGTGTTACCCATTAGCCTCACTTTTTTCACACTCTTTTCCTTTTTCTTAAACACGCTTGATTGTTGAATTGAAGCAGGTTCAGTACACATTGAACTTGAACTAGTAGGTGCAATATAGTCTATTCAGTCATTTAAATGGTGTACTGAGAATTTCTAGCTGTATTAGTATATAGCATAGGAAATCCAACGTACTGCATTTCAATGGCTAATCACTTGCACATAATAAATGCTATTGCTGGCACATATATGCTGGTGTGTGGCATCACTGTAATTTTGTGCCAATTGTGTACCATGGACAGATCCCTTGTGATCTTTATTGATTTCACCACATTAGTGGTTGAATGTGAGGCCATCAAATCAATACTTTGCTGCTGATATGCTAAGTTCAATCGTATTTTTCATTTTCCAGCGAACTGGCGCTTTACAGACTTTTCATGGGCATAGCTCCCATGTAACATCAGTAGATTTTCACTCGAAATTGACGGAGGTTCTATGCTCTTGTGATGACAATGGAGAACTCCGCTTCTGGACAGTCGGTAAAAGTGCAGCTTCACGTATCTCTAGGGTTGGTCCTTAATGCCTCATCATTTCAACTTTGTGTACCGTTCATTCTTGCATCAATTCAGTGATATTATACTTTATATCATCACAGGTGAAACAGGGTGGTACCGGTAGAGTCAGGTTTCAACCTCGAATTGGGCAGCTCCTTGCTGTGGCAGCTGGAAGCGTGGTGAACATTATTGATGTTGAAAAGGACACGACTTTACATTCACTGCCTAAGGTAATCAATTACGCATGAGATGCTTAACCTTGTGCAGCTTTCGCAATGTAGGGTAATCAATCATTGTTTTATTTGTTTGATTTAGGTTCACACTAGTGAGGTAAACTGTGTCTGTTGGGATGAAAATGGTGAATTTCTGGCCTCTGTAAGTCAGGATACTGTGAAAGTCTGGTCGGCTGCGTCAGGTGCATGCATTCATGAGTTAAGATCTCATGGGAACCAATACCAGTCTTGCATATTCCACCCAAGATATCCGAAAGTTTTGATAGTTGGTGGTTATCAGGTAAATGCTGGTCCTTATCTAACTACATTTTTACACTCCACAAATGCGAATGTGCTCTATAAGAATAATTTTACCATGATCAAGGGAGCTCCCAAGACTCGCATTTTTCTTCTCACTCACATTCTTTTTCCTTCCCCCTGGTACCAGAAGGGAGAGGCTGTGTTGGAAGCACGGTGGGTATGGTATGGGGAAAGGGTGAGAGAGTTAGAAAGGATATTTTAGGGGACTGAGCCTTGTATGGGTTAAACACTAATCCTAAGTAGGGTAAAGTAAACTCCACCATTTCCCTCTCGTTAGATGACTGTCGTGTCCCGTGCCGGAACGCAAGCCGTCATTGTGGAACATGGGAGGCTTCGGCCAATGGCCGTGGCCAGGAGCCATGATGTGCTGGTGAAGATAGGAAGATGGTGCAGGAGAGGAAGATGGTGCAGGTGAGGAAGGTGCGCAGGTGAAGTAGAAGGGAAGCAGAGAGATGGAAGACAGATAGATTGATAATTTCTTCCTTGCCAAACTATTATAGCCAGTGCACATTATATAGTGCTCATCACTATAAACTAACTACGACTCGGACTCTTAATAATAGAAACTAACTATGACTCGGACTGAGTTTTTAATGGACTCCTATCTCCTATTCCGAACTGACTCCTGCTGCCGTATCCTCTCTAGAGTCGGATACTAACTCAACTCTTGGTTCAGGTGCAGCTGCTGCTATCTTGCGTGGCTTATGGCTATAATACTTGTCCCACATGACATCTCTCCCTCCCTCGGCAAACAACTCATGCACGGGAAGGGAGCTCAAGCTTGTATGCAACGGACCAATCTTGTTCAGCACCTCGTAGGGACCGTAGAAGCAGAGCACGAAGTTTCCGGTGAGCCTTAAGCACAATAGTAGAGGTTTGACGTGGTGTTACAGCTGAAGCCATACCCATTGCCCAACCTCAAGTGGAGCGGTCGGTGATGATTGTCATAATAGCGCTTATAGTATCAACAGCTCAAGAAGTCGCCATGCACATCGGCTAGTAGCAAGTCGCGGCCGAGGAGCAGTCAACTACCGTGACTCCAGTGGTGCCATCGATCGCCGAATGGAAGGTGGATCGCGCCCATGGATAGAAATCCCGACGGCACGGCTTTACGGTGGTACTAGGTTAGAAAACCGCCAATTTTTTCTCGTTTAGCAAATTCAAATTCAGATTTCAATTTTGGTTGACTTTTAAGCAAATTCAAATTTCGTTCTCAAACTTCTACGGTTTTTTTCCTCGATTTTGCCACTGCACGTGAGTAGAAATATCGTTGGGCGGTATTTTATCTGGTACCAGGATTTTGATCCTTGATCCCGCCCATAGACCACCTTGAATGGAGTCTCGCGCATTGAAGATTGGAAAGATGTATTGTAACAAGATTCGCCCAGAAAGCCAAGAAGACCATTGAAGAGGACGATCACGCGAGGCACCATAAGTACATGGCAATGATTTTGTTCACTACCTCGGTTTTCCCATTCGACTGAGCGTGGAAAGTTGAACTCATGTGAAGCTTGACTCCAGCGAGGTGGAATAGCCCCTTCTAGAAGGAGCTGGTGAAGAGTGGATCACGATCACTAACAATAGAGCACGGGAGGACACGTAGTCGTACCACCTCGTCGAAAACACACGGGTCACGACACCAACCGTATATTGATGGGCCAGTGGTACGAAGTGTGCAAGCTTGGAGAAGCGATCGACGATGGTGAGGATAACCGACTTTCCATAGACCTTCGGTGAAATTTATGGAGATGTCCCAGATATGGGAAGGAACCTCCAAGGGTTGTAGCAGCCCAGCCGGTTGAAGTTGCTCCACCTTGTTCTGTTGGCACACTTGGCAGCTGCAGACGAAGTCTTGCACTATTCTTTTCATGTGTGGTATAAAAAAATCCGCTTTGACTCGTAGCAAAATCTTTTGGATCCCCTCGTGCTTATCGCATGGGCCGCCTCCAAGATAGCCGACTGAGATGGGTACGTTGGATGGACATAGACCTTGCGGTCATATAGCACCAATCCGTCCTGCACACTCCATGGCACCGCCAATTGACCAGCCAGCACTTGGCCCTTGACGATGGCTAGCTCGAACGTGCCTTGGGCCTCCTATCGAAGGTCATCGAAGAGGAAAAAACGTGGCGCCGAGAGAGCCATCAGTGATGTGTCGACATTGCATGAGAGAGCGCTCGCCACTATATTCTCGCTTCCTGCATATTCTCCACCCAGAAGTCAAAGCCCACCAATTTGCTTACCCAGTGATGCAGCGATATAGTGGAGAGGTATCGTCCAATAGGAATTTGAGACTATAGTGGTTTGCAGCATAAGGAAGGAGGGCCCCAAACATACGATCGCCAATGCTCGGATAGTTTAACCAAGACGATTAGCTCTCGTCAGAGGCGACCTCGACTTTGCATGATGGGCGCGATTGTGCGGCTGAAGAAAGCCACCAGAGTTTGCATGGCGGGGCGCTCACTCTATCATGAACTCTTGGGCGAAGTCGGGAAGTTGAAGAACGGGTGCCAAGGAAAGAGCGGCCTGAAGTGCCCTGAAGGCCGTGGTCGCATTGTCGGTCCACCGGAAAGATTCCTTCTTGAGTAGCTTGGTGAACGGCTCGGCGATAGCGCCAAACCCACGAATGAACTTTCAATAGTAGCTCGCCACTCTGAGAAAGCCCCGAAGCATGCGCACAGTATGGGGCAGCTACCAGTCAAATACCGCATGTACTTTCTATGTGTCCGTCGCAACACCGTGCACGAAGATAATGTGGCCGAGGTAGCTAACAGATGGTTCCCCGAAGAGGTACTTGGACCTCATGAGGAAGAGCTGGTGCTGGAGGAGCCGAAGCACCACACATACATGCCGGAGGTGATCTGACCAGGAGGCGCTATAGATCAAAATGTCATCAAAAAGGGATTAATTCCTTATTTGCCATTGGAAGTTTACCGCATCCCTAAAATGCTATCACAGAATTTTTCTTCCCGTCATTGCCATTGGATCTCAACTTTCATCCCGTTTTTGCAACTCCCGTTAGCGCCATTACGTCCAGCCTTTAACCACCATAAAAAAGTTAAAATGCCCATCTTGCCCTTCCCCCTTCCCTTCCTTCTCACTCTTCCTTTCCCTCTTTCTTCACTCCTCGCTCAAGGCCGCCCTCCATGCCCCTCCGCGCCGCTCGCTCTCCAAACACTCCTCCGCCCGCCAAGACTACCCTCCGAGTGCCTCCCCTTCGCGCGCCTCGCCGCCCCTTCATGCGCCGCGCCATCTCCCACACCACTGCGCGCCGGCCGCCGCTCAACAACTTTTTGCCATTTTGCGCGCTGTCACCTTCCAGCCTCCGCCCACCACTTGAGCCATCTCCGTGAGACGACGGATCTTGGTGGCGGCGTCAGCGGAGGTTCGCTTCGATGTGGGCTCGACCGGAGCTGGGGATGCAAAGCGGTGCGGGGAGAGAGGAGAGAGACGGCGCCGATCGGTAGGCAATGGGGAGCACGTCGGTGGTGCGACTTGGTCCAGGCTAGGAGGGAGCAATGGACTGGCGTCGTGGTCGGCGGGGAGAGAGGAGAGATGGGGAGAGAGGATGAAGATGGAAGACAAGAAAGGTAAATAGGTCTTTTCGCACATAATTTGACACTCGACTCATGATTGACTGACAAGAGTGGCAAAAACGGGATAAAAGTTGAGATCCGATAGTAATGAAGGGAAGAGCAATTTCGCGATGACATTTTAGGGATGCGGGTAACTTCCAGTGGCAAATAAGGAATTAATCCTAAAAAGATGAGCACAAAGTGACGTGTGGACGTAAGATCTTTCATGAGAGCTTGAAATGTGGCCAGCGCGTTCGTTAGATTGAAAGGCATGACCACAAAGTCAAAAAGCCCTTCATGTGTGTGGAAGGTTGTTTTCTCAATGTCCAAGGGGTCCATGAGTACTTGGTGATATCTAGAGTCAAGCTTGGTGAAGAATTTAGCACCCTGCAGTTCATCGAGGAGTTCATCCACCATGGGAATAGGGAACTTGACCATTTTGTCGCTGAGTCCCAGAGTTGATGCAAAATCACCATGTCCCATCATGCTTCTTAACCAACAGTACTGGCGAAGAGAAGGGTGACGTGCTTGGACCTATGAGACCTTGTCAGGCCATCTCGCCGCACTGCTTCTCCAGTTCATCCTTGGTACGAGCAGACTGCCACTAGAGTCGTCCTTGGTAGCAAATGAACGCGCGGTCGTGGACACGCCCAGCGGTGCACCCATTGGTGGGGCAAACACAACCGAAAATTAATCGAGCGTTCCTCCATCAAGTTCCTCGTGCATGAGAGCGTCATGGCGCGATCGGACGTGCGCTCAAGTCGTGCCACGTCACCATGTGATTTGTGCGCCAAAAGGACATGGTCTTGTTGGCGAAGTCCCATAGAATTGGGCCCAGTGTCTCGAGCCACCGAATACTGAGAACCAAGTTGAACTCCTCGAGGGGAATCACATAACAGTAAATGGAAAATATCGTCTCGCCCATCTGGAAACGCAGCCTGTGGCCTAGCCCCGTGCTCTTGACGTGCTCTCCATTGGTGACCGTGACCTGTAGGCCATGGCGGGGCTGCATTGGTAGGCCTCCTTGCTGCACCGCTGCATTGCTGATGAAGTTGTGTGTTATCTATTATCCAGCAGCGACGTGAGAGTAGTGCCGACGAGGTTGACTTGGAGTTGCATCATGCGACAAGATCGGGTTGAATGTGTTGGAGAGTTTGTGTTAGATCTAAATAACAGGTTGTATTAGAGTTGGACTATATTTTGAGACTATAAATAAAGGGTGCAGGATCCTACGGGATACACGCAATAGTTATCTGAAATCAATATGGTATCAGAGCCCCCGTGCCCATCCACCACCGAACCCTAACCCTAGCCCCCCACCATGAGACGCTCTATTTGGGGAAAAGTTGAACCGAAGAAAGAAGGCTTTTGTTCGGGAGAAAGAAGCCGAATCGAAGACAGAAGATTTCCTTTTTTTTCGATGCTACGAATATGCATGATTTGGGTAATTGTGAAGGTAGTCATCCAGGTTTTGCGGAATGTTGATGCGTGAAGAATTGCCGTGATCGTTGGAGATACGTATGGCATATCTTGGCAGTAATTGGCATTGCTCTGGTTGTTTGAGAAGATGCCCCCTGAGGACATTGAGGCTGTGGGGAAGGAGGAAGAAACCGCAATAGGGGCGGTAGAAGAGATAAGGAAGACAGTTGTTGAGACTATTTCCCCGCTAGTAACTCAAGGTGACATGAGAAGCATGTTACAAGACTTCTTTGTGACAGGTATGTCCCGAGGGTTGGTGCAGGGTTATCTGACTTAAAGCTGGAGTTGATGCCGAATGATGTAAAATTGGAAGGAAGTAAGAATTACCTAAGTTGGTCTAGAAGGGCTTAGCTAATTCTGAGGACGAAGGGGGCGGAGCATTACCTGCAGGAGACTTGTGTTGAGCCTGCAGACAAGGCGAGCATGGATTGGAGGATGTGAAACACCACCAGCTCTGTGGTGGTAGCTTGGTTACTAACGTCGATATCTCTATCCATCACTCGGATGGTGGAGATGATGCAGAGTGCACCAGCGATGTGGAAGACGCTGAGCAACATGTACTCCAAGGCAGGAAATGTGATGATGGTGGTGGAAGTCCAGGGCAAGGTGGAGGCCCTGAAACAGGAGAAGACTGTCCAGGAGTATGCTAGTGAACTGCAGCAACTGTAGGCAGATTTAGATCACTATGACCCACTGCAGTTAACATGTGCTGGTGATATTGAGGCTGACAGGGTATGGTTGCAACGCAGACGGGTTACACACTTTCTAAAGGGACTGAACCCAAAGTTTGAGAGTAAAAGGGCTGTCATGTTTCACTTGGCAAACTTGCCTACTATGGAGGAGGCTATTTCGGCTATAGTGTAGGAGGAGGTTCGACTACGAGTAATGGGGGACAGCAACCCAGTCAGATCCGCATACGCTATACCAGATGATAGGGAGTGCTACAA
The DNA here is from genome assembly GCA_036346395.1 of Hsuehochloa calcarea. Classification (NCBI taxonomy): domain Eukaryota; kingdom Viridiplantae; phylum Streptophyta; class Magnoliopsida; order Poales; family Poaceae; genus Hsuehochloa; species Hsuehochloa calcarea. The sequence continues at coordinate 615,184 of CM070597.1, forward strand.
CTATGGGATGAGGATATCTGAGCCGTGCTTGTCCTTTTCCACAGTATGGAGGTTGAGGTGGAGGTTGTGGTGGTCGTGGAGGGTTGCGGTGGAGATCGTGGTGGTTGTGGAGGTCAGGAAAGGGGTCGAGTTAGCCCCAAGGCTAATGTGGCCTTGACAGAGGAGATCACGTCTGTTACTCCGACAGACAAGCAAACTATGCAGTAAGAGAAGTAGCAGCAGGGAAAGGCATTGGAGACTTCTCGTGATTCCACCTCTTTTGGTAACTTTGCAAACTACGCCCACGTGGGCGAAGGTACTCGGGCGCATGCGCTTACATCCACATATAAGCACTCATATTGATTGGATCATAGATTCAGGGGCATCCAAGCATGTCACTGGTTCGCTTAATGCTTTCGCATCTTACACCCTATATAATCATTCTGAAACTATCCAAACAGCTGATGGAACCTCCCAGCTTATTCAGGGTGTAGGATCTGTGGAGTGCATACCATCCATTGCTTTATCGTCCGTTTTGCATGTTCCCTTCTTTCCAGTCACCTTCTTTCAGTCAGTTCTATCATTGACCAATTCAAATGCGTCATATTTGATGAGGTTCGTGTTTGTACAGGAGAAGAGAACTGAGAAGAGGATTGAGACTGGAATAAGGCGTAATGGGTTGTGGTACATTGATTAGGTTGATGCGGCATTGGTTGTGGCTATAGGAGGAATTGAGGGAGAAGTTTTATTACATCATCATCGCTTGGGATATTTATCATTTGAGAGCTTAAGTCAGTAATATCCTGATTTGTTCAAAATGGTAGACAAGAGTAAATTTGTGTGTGATACTTGTGAGTTTGGAAAGCATACACAGTCTACATATAGTAGTATTGGTCTTCGGAGTTATGAACATTTTATATTAATACATTCTGATGTTTGGGGTCCGTGCTTATTTACTTATGTGAGTGGTTTTAAGTGGTTTGTCACAATTATTGATTGCTATACTCGTAAGACTTGGATTTATACGATGAAACACAAGAGCGAGATCCTTCGATGTTTTCGGGACTTCCATATGATGGTTGCTACTTAGTTTGACGCAAAGGTTTGGATTCTGCAATCAGATAATGGAACTGAGTATGTTAATAAGGAGTTTGCGGCATATCTCTCAGAAGAGGGGATACTTCATCAGACTACTTGTCCAGGAACCCAACCTCAGAATGGAGTGGCTAAAAGGAAGAATCGACATTTGTTGGAGTTAGCATGTTCACTCGTGTTTCAGATGAATGTGCTAAAAGGATTGTGAAGCGAGGCAGTAATGACGGTAGTGTATCTCATCAATCGCTTGCCGTCTCGAATACTGGATGAGGTCTCCAGCTGAACTTCTTTTGGGTTAGCGGGAGTTCAAGGTGCCTCCCAAGGCGTTTGGTTGTGTGTTTTGTACGAGATCACCGACCAGCGGTTGGCAAACTGGATCCATAGGCATTGAATTGTATCTTTATAGGCTATTCACTAAGTCAGAAGGGTTGTAGATGCTGTAACCCAGTTAAACGAAAGTTGTTTGTGAGTATGGATGTGACATTCCGGGAGTTTGAGCCTTACTACACAAGTAGAGGTACTCTTGGTCAGTTTTTGGAGTTCTCTCCCATCACTGAGGGTGATAATCGATAGGGGGGACAAGGAGAGATAGTCAACGAGAAGAAGTCATTGTAGGGACAATTTTGTGCACAAACCTAACGGAATATGCGAGAGATGTGGTAGTCCCAAAAGAAGTGAAGGTTTGTCAGCGAAGACGCCTTGGGAAACAGGGGGAAGCAAAGAGACAAGCGGTTAGCACCTGAGACACCAATGGCGGAGCTTCCTGAGCAGCCTTCTGAACAACCAGCCTTGCCAGTTGATCCAGTTCCAAATCCCTCCTCGGGTCTTTCTCCATGAAGCTCCTTGCCTCCCCTTGGGACGAGTGGTAATGTTCATTCTAATCACTCCCATATAGAGTTGCCACTTGCATAATGTAGGGAAACTAGAGTTAATGCAGAAAAGCCTCCAGTCTGGTATAGCTTTGAGCATGACATTGCAAATTTCATCTCATATTCTCATATCTCACCTGCATACAAAGCATTCATTGCATCTTTTCAGACAGTGCATGTTCCAAAGGATTGGTGAGTTGCTAAGCAAGATCCTAAGTGGAAGGATGCCATGAAGGAGGAACTGAGTGCACTTCAGAAGAATAAGACATGGGATTTTGTTCTACTTCCAGCAGGAAAAAGGGCAGTAGGATGCAAATGGGTGTTTACAATTAAGCAAACTCCTGAAGGCAAGATAGAGAGATACAAGGCATCGTTGGTTGCAAAAGGTTATAGTTATAACATATGGGATAGACTATGATGAGACCTTTGCACCAGTGGCGAAGATGAGCACTGTAAGAATGTTGATCTCCTGTGCAACTAACTTCGGATGACCCCTACACTAGTTGGATGTGAAGAATGCTTTTCTACATGGTGATTAACAAGAGGTATACATGGAGATTCCTCCAGGCTTCGAGAACAGGAAGACTGAGAGGAAGGTGTGTAAACTCAAGAAATCTTTATACGGTCTGAAGCAGTCTCCAAGGGCGTGGTTTGATAGATTCAGATATGCAGTCTGTAGTATGGGCTATTCTCAGTGCAATGGAGATCGTACTGTGTTTTATAGGCATAGAGGATCACATATCACCATATTGGCAGTCTATGTTGATGATATTGTGATTACTGGAGATGATGCCGAGGAAATCAAGTCCTTGAAAAAACTGGGAGATGCATTTGAGGTGAAAGATCTTGGATCTCTTTGATACTTTCTTAGGATTGAGATTGCCCGTTCTTCGAATGGTATAGTTCTCTCCCAGAGGAAGTATGTCCTTGATCTGCTGGTAGAAACAGGTATGCTTGGGTGTCGCCTTATTGCTTCACCTATTGATAGGAATCACAAACTGTGTGCTGAGTCGGGAAATCCAGTTGACAAGGAAGCTTATCAAATGCTTGTTGGGCGTCTCATCTATTTGTGTCATACAAGACCTGATATTTCACATGCAGTGAGTATGGTTAATCGATATATGCATGATCCCAGAACAGGACACATGGATGTTGTCTATCGAATCCTTGGGTATTTGAAAAGTAGTCCTGGGAAAAGCATTTGGTTCAGGAAGAATAAACATCTGAATGAGGAAGGGTATTGCGATGCTGATTGGGCGAGCAGTGTAGATGACAGGAGGTCTACCTCGGGATATTGCATCTTTGTGGGAGGTAACCTTGTATCATGGAGAAGCAAGAAGCAGTAGGTTGTGGCTCGGTCTACTGCAGAGGCAGAGTGCAAAGCAATGGCGTTGAGTGTGAGTGAAATGATATGGATGAAGGGCTTATTGTCTGAGCTTCGAATATGGATGAATAAATTCTTGGTGTTGCATTGTGACAATAAATCTGCAATCAACACTGCTAACGACCCAGTTCAGCATGATCGTACCAAGCACGTTGAGATTGATAGGTTTTTTATCAAGGAAAAGCTCGATGACAGAATATTGAAGTTGGAGTATGTTAAATCTGGTGAGCAGTTGGTTGACTGTTTTACTAAAGGGTTAGGTTCTAACGAGGGTGCTACAATATGTACCAAGATGTGCATGATTGATATTTTTGGCCCATCTTGAGAGGGTGTTAGAGAGTTCGTGTTAGATCTAAATAACGAGTTGTATTAGAGTTGGACTCTACTTTGAAACTATAAATAAAGGGTGTGGAATCCTGCAGAATACACACAATAATTCTCTAAAATCAACAGAATGCTGGTCAGGGCATGTACTGAGATGGCTGGTTCCTCTTCATCGTTGTAGTCGTTGTTGACATGCCCACTTGGTGAAATCAGCAAGAGAGGCTTGCAGCGATGGTTCGGTGTGAAGCCTCACGGCGGGACGCCATCTCCTCCAGGGTTAGGGTGCGCTGGCGCATTCGTGGCCGCCTATTGTGCTCGGCGGCATGCCCTGCTGCTGCAGAGGGTGCGGTAGGTGTCGCGGCTGGACGTGTGGTTGTGGTTGCGATGTTGCTCGCTAGGTTTGTGGCCGACACGCACTGAGGTGGTTCGGGGTGCGCGACAGCCATGGTGATTTCCTTCATGGCCAGCGCCCTCCGCTCATACGCGCGAGCAAGTGCCATCGCCATCTGCATGCTAGCCGGATTCAGGAGCTCGACATTCATGCGAATCGGCTCAATCAATCCCAGCGTGAAGAGTTGTACTTGCTACGTGGTTGGAGATGCTCGGCGTGGCAGAGAATCACCAAGAACTTGCCTTGGTAGTCCTCCACAGTCCCGGTTTGGCGCAACTCCTTCAGCTCCCAAGAGGGTTGTGTCGAATCGACGGCCCGAAGTGAAGATTGATGCACTCCCTGAAGTTTCACCAATTGGGTTCGCCCTCTTCTCGCTTTTGTTGAAAGTACCACTGTTGCACCACGCCTACAAGATGGTAGGAGGCGAGCCATACCGTATCTGTTTCGGCCATCCTCTGCCCCCGAAAAAATTGCTCGCAGTGTTGCAACCATTCCAGGAGGTCTTCCTTGCTATCGAACATTGGAAACTCTAGTTTGTTAAATCGAGGGGGCTAGTGTCCTCGGTGGTTCATCGCTTGTTGGATGCCTTGCGGTACCGGGAGCAGGCCGTAGCCCACTTGCTGCTGCTCCAGGACGACCAAGCGGCCAGCCAGGTCGTCTTGGACGATGGCACTCAACGGTTACCACCGCAAGGTGCTGGTTCTGCTCAGCGTTGAGTGCCATCTGTGAGCCGCACGGAACCGATTGATCTGATACTAATTTTTCACGTCTCGTGCTGGAACGCAAGCCGTAATTGTGACACTGGAGGATTCGGCCGATGGCCGATGGCCGTGGCCAGGAGCCGTGATGTGCTGCTGAAGATAGGAAGATGGCACAGGAGAGGAAGGCGCGCAGGAGAAGTAGAAGCAGAGATGGAAGACAGATAGATTGATAATTTCTTCCTTGCCAAACTATTATAGCTAGTGCACATTATATAGTGCTCATCAATATAAACTAACTACGACTCGGACTCTTAATTATAGAAACTAACTATGACTGATTGATTTCCTAATGGACTCCTATCTCCTATTCTGAACTGACTCCTGCCGTATCCTCTCCGGAGTCGGATACTTCCTCAACTCTTGGTTCAGGTGCAGCTGCTGCTATCTTGCGTTGCCTACGGCTATAATACTTGCCCCACATGACAATGACAAAGAAACTTAGGCATAAAATGTATAGTTAGCTTCTCTCATAGTGCCATAGTGGAATCAACTTAATGCTAGCAAAACAGAAGCCCTATGAATTCCTTTCTCTGTTTTTTTAAGGTGACTCCTTTCTCTGTTGATGGTATCTTCTTTGTCCAAAATCTTTAAACACGTGGCTACTCAACGGGCAAAGATTAAGTAAATAAGATCACTGGTTTATTCTCTGTGGTGGCATTATGTTTAGCTGACTTTTTTTTTGGGATCCGGTTAAAGAAAATTTATTCATCTGATACAATTTTGCTATATATACCCTGGTATGCACGATTGTATACATGTGTTGCAGACACTGGAGCTATGGAGCATGTCAGATAACCACAGGAACCCAATCCATGCACATGAAGGCCTAATAGCAGCTTTGGCACACTCTCCATTCACTGGATTGATTGCCTCTGCTAGCCATGACAGATCGGTGAAGCTCTGGAAATAAAAGGCGGGGTCGGATTTCTATTTGTTTTGGAAATGAACGTGGCACATGGCCTCCTGATACATGGCATGCGTAGGTACCACCATCATGAGAGCAATTCACAGCGTGGCTGGACGTCACCTCGGCAACAATCGTCCTAACTTGCATAGCCTCCTGTACGTAGAGGGAATTTTTTTTTTTTTTTTTTAAAAAATCTTTTGGTGCTTTTATTCCTTGGCTTTGTTACAGAAGGTACAAGGCAGCTAGTTATACTTTCGATGACATTAGGGAGGGGTGTACATGAATGATTGGGCCAAATTTGCACGATGATGTATGCAAAGAGTACTAGTTATCTGTAAATTAAGGCGCTTCAATATTAATTAATCGATTTTCCCCTAGGTTGTGCTATAAATTATTCTGGAGTTGGAAATGTGAATTTCATGATTGAGAGGCATGCTGAATGGATTAGGCATTATTGATCGATCGAGACACACATGTATATATATTGTATGTACGTATCAACGTATGTAAAGTAAACATGCATGTACAATCGATGGATGTTGAATTGTGTGTGTGTGTGTGTGTGTGTGTATAGATGATGATGATGATGATGATGTTGGTGCTTGTTGTTGGCTGGATCAGTTCATGATGAATCAACTGAAGCTAGCTGACTGTTTAACAATTAGTTGGTCGGTCCATCCGATGCTGGCTGGAGATCCTTGAGCACAGGGACGCGGACGCCGGCGGCCTGTGCTGGTGCTGAAGATGCATCTGAATCTTGTTTTGGAGGAGATGCAGCGGCGGCGGCTGTGTTCATGGTGGAGATGCCGACTTCTCCGAGGCAGGCGCTGCTGCAGGAGAGGTGGCAGATGAGCGCCCAGCCGTTGCAGCCGGCGAGGCACTCGTCGCGGCAGCTGGCCATCGCCGCCGACGGAGCCGTCGCCACCAGAAGCATGCAGTAGAAGATGACGAGGCCCTGCCTCTTGGTCTTGATCTCCATTATTAATTGATGATGATGATGATGATGATATCTCCTCCTCCCCCTGATCGAGACTCTGGTGTATGTGTGCGTGCACCTAGGGACGACGCACACAGGGGTCAGGGGTGTGTGTGTGTGTGTCTCTCTCTCTATATATACATATATATGTAGAGGGGAGGAGGATGGCCGGCCGGACAGGTTGATGGAGGGTGAGAGCAGGGCACTTATATACACGCAGTACGTCACGTATGCATGCGCGTGGTGCAAGCAACCAACGGTGGAGGTGTCACGTAGAACGAGTCTCCGGCTACCAACGGTGGAGGTGTCACGTAGAGCGAGTCTCCGGAGCTTCAAATAGATAGACATAATTAGCTAGGTCCGCAGGTTAATCCACTCTGGCTAGACTTGCATGCATGCTTGACAAGAGCATGGAGATCGAGAGTATACTATGGCCCTGTTTGTTTAGGCTTAGGTTTTTTGGCTTATAGCTTAAAGCCAGCTTTTTGGTTTAATTGGCTTATAAGCCCCCCAGCTTTTAAGCCAAGTTTTGGTGTTTGGTAATCTGGCTTTTTATAGGATGTTGGCTTATTGAGTTATGTGTGAAGGATAAAAAGTCTGAATTGCTCTTGAGGGTTTGAAGGATGTTTTTAAGGATTAATTTAAAATTATTTTTTCATGGGATTTGTAACTATGACGATACGTGCAAGTGTACATATGAAACAAAAAAAGTTTTGCTTGTTCGTGCATATATTAATTATGGACATTGCGTAATGAAAGAAATTAATATAGAAAGACATATTTTAGCCAACCAAACAAAATAATATCCGATCATATCATAATAAAGTATCGCTTGGGTCATAATCTTCATTAAGATGACATCTCTCGAAAATCTCATCACGTAAAGCACTATCTCGGATAAAATTGTGTAGTGAAAAAAAGAGATTCATGTTTATATACTGAATGGCATTTTGGGGGTAATTTTAGCGAACTTTAGTGGTAATCGCTATTCTATTCAAAAGCCAAAAAAGCACCTCTTCCTTGGCTTATGGCTTTTAGGCTTAAATAGGCTTAAGCTTTTATAAGTTACATAAAAAGCCACCCCTTTGTTTAGGCTTAGGCTTTTTTGCTTATAAGCCAAAGAAAAAGCCTAAACAAACATGGCCTATATAGCACTAGTGGTGAAGACATGATAAAAATAGAGGTGATGCTTATGTGCCGAAGCTAACGTAAGACAAGTATACCAAAAATGCATTTGTCGGTCTTTTGCTATCCAAATGCATACGTATATAGATGAAAACAAAGTTAAATAAGCAAATACAAGAATATAATAGGGCTAATGAAAGGTGCGCCCAAAATGTCCATAAATATGTGAGTACCAACCTTTAGATAAAAAATATCAAATTTAGTGATACAATAGTAAATTGTGAATATTTAAAAACATAAAACAGAGAAACATATCACTAAGGCACTAGATTTGATTATGAGGCAAATTCACCCTACGACTTTTCATGACTTTAAAGTGTCGAATGATTCTTTTATGGAATAAGTCCATTCTTCGTCCCCCAACTATACCCGATGATTAATTTTGGTCCCTGAACTTAAATACCGGATATAACGCACCTCAAACTTTCCATACCGGGCAAATCGTGTCCCTCCGTGCGTGCGACGGCGGTTTGGGCCGACGTGGCATCCACGCTGGCGCTGAGTCGGCCTCGCACGACTCGAGTGGGTCCTGTCATATGCCCTCGCACTCGGTCGCTCTCTCTCCCTCTCGCTCACTCTCGCTCTCGCTCTCCCTCTCTCTCACGGCGGCGACTAGGGTTTGGCGGCCGGCGGCGACTAGGGTTTGTAGTTTGGTGGCCGGCCGCGACCCAAGATAACTTCCCCCGGCCGTCTCGCGCTCACGCCGACTGTCCTCCCCGACGAGCAATCTGCAGAGCCCCCTCCCGAGCTCCCCGCGTGCAGATTTCCCCCTCGCTGGAGGCTGCGCCATGGCCAGCTTAGGGAGCTCGAGTTCGTTGGCCACTGGAGGAAGCTCAAGGTCGGCAGCATGTACTGCACCCTCCGTCAGCACAGTTTATGGGGCTTCCACCTCGCCGATTCCATACAGAGAGCGACCACTGGAGTACGCTCCAACGGTCCATTGCCATTGCGGGGAGAAGGCTGGTCGGTGGATCTCGTGGAGCGACTCTAACCCGGCACGGAGGTACATGACATGCATGCGAGCTCGGGTAAGTAATCTTCACCAATTTGCTGTTATTTTGGTTTGTGGAGGCTCTTCTTATTTGTGAATCTTAATTGAAGGCTGGAGGCTGCAAGTTTTGGGCATGGTACGATGATGAACCAACCCCCTTCTTGAGGCAGGTAGTACTGGACTTGCGCGACACTGTTAGGGCGTTGAGGAAGGAGAACCATGAGCTTAGGGCGTTAAGGAACCAGAACAATGAACAAGATTTGAGTGTGGCCGAGTCGGGCATGGAGAACGTGATGTAGCAGCTTGTTGGACTCATTGGTAGGGTAGCACAACCGAGAAAGAGAGGAGACTTTTTTGTCTTGCTTGTTGTTTTTGCAATGATGGTAGTTAGAGTTCGATTAGGGAATGTAATTGAACTCGGCCGCAATCTATTATGTAATGGAACCGTGTTGCTCAAATTGTCCGATTCGCTTGATGCTCAGAATATCGATGCTTGTCAACAAGGTACCATGATTGAACCTAACAAAGATAATCATGCGGAATCGATGCTCTCTAATCTTGGATGAAATGTAAACTGGATGAAATGTGAACCCAATGTAATCTAATATCGATGCTCTCTATCTTTGGATGAAATGTAAACTCGGATGAAATGTAAACCTAGATGAAATGTGAACCCAACAGAATCTAATCTTCGATGCTCTCTATCTTTGGATGAAATGTAAACACGGATGCTCTCTAATCTTTGGATGAAATGTAAACTCGGATGAAATGTGAACCCAACAGAATCTGAATGCATTGTAAGATGTTCAATCCATATAAACATCAACACTAATGTAACTAAGGATCATGTGTTCAATTATAAGCAAGCCGAGATTGGTGCTCATAAATAAACAATGAGATTGGTTCTCGTAAATAAACAAAGATATCGATTGGTTCTCGTAAATAAACACGCTTATCGACCCACAAGGCACAAGTTGAAAAGATTACATAACACTAAGTGATCGTGCGCAGAATCGCTGGACCACAAGGCACAAGTTGAAAAGATTACATAACACTAACAAAGATAACTGCCACCCACAAGGCACAAGTTCAAAAGATTACATAACACTAACAAAGATAACTGTCTGCAAATCCATTAGAACATCACTCATTAGTTGGGATACCCAAAAGCTTTGCAAGCTTTGAACTATAACTTTGCTTCTTCTTGGTTGGACTCACTTCTTCCTATTTTGAAAGGTCGGTTCTTGGCCGCAGACTTTACAGAGGCGTAACCCGGGTTACCCGGATGTTCACACTTGATTTTGCACTCGCAGACGCCACACTTGCCTCCAAGTTCATAGTGCCGTAACCACCATGTTGTGTAGTGACTTTAGCAAAGAGCAGAGGTTTTGATGATCCTCCGATCCGCATACCAGTCATGTGTAACCACCATGTTGAGTTAGAGGTTTGTAGTTTGCAAGTGCAAAGAATATAAATGAAGATATGGAAATTTTGGAATGCACCTACATTCGAAAAATTATGCCCGTCTGTCTCGAGTACAATACTCCTACCCAAGGCAACTCTTTTTGGATGGAGGTGGTGTGTTCACCGAATTATACTGGTCTTTCTCTTGGTCATGCTAGAACGGCTCTGTTGTGGTGGAGGAATCACAACTTTGCAATGTGAAAGGTGCTTAAACTATGTAATTTTGTACCAACTTAGGAAATGCATGAAATGAAGGAATGAATTTTGTACCAGGGGAACAGGACCAGTTGGTGTAGAATTGCCAACACTTGCACAATGACCTTGTTGATCCCGGTGGGCTCGATGTTTGCTCGATTGGCATGTCTCCTCTCACAGCCTAGACTGTTATGGCTAATTCCTTTGCAAAGCTCGCACCTAATGATTGTGCCAATCTTGGACAGTCTTATTCCTTTAGGCTTCTCATCTTGCTCTCTCTTCCTATCTTTCTTTGGCCTCCTGCATTTTCTCCTTATTTGGTTGCCTTGGTCTTGGTCTCTCCGATGTGGGCCAACAAGTCATGCCTCAACAAAGTTGCAAGCGGTGCTCATAAGTCTTGTTGTACTGCAATGGAGTAACATGGTGCTATGTAGTCATCAAGGAACTGCTCCTCCAATTGATGCATGCAATGGCATGTGGGCAAGGCAAACCAGACATAGCCAATATCTGCATGAACAAGTTCTACTATCCAAGTTCACCGAGAACCTATGATCTCTATGTGTGACCTCAAAACCATTCTCGACCATTGTACACAAAGATGGCGTAAAACCGACTCATTGATGTAGACCTTCATTTTCTTCGTAATATTGGGGCATGTCACACTGGCCCACTTCTCTCGCTTTGCTTTTGTTGGTATGGATTCTAACCATCACTTTCCTCCTTATCCACTCAAACATGCTGATGATAGGGAGGTACCTTGACTCAACTATGGCATGATTGAATGATTCACACATGTTGTTGTCCACAGATTCACAGCATGATCCCAACTTGAACCATGCCCTGCTCCAATGTTGTGGATCTGTCCTCATGATTGCATTAGCACCTTTGGGGTATCCTTTGCAAGCCTTGCCCAATGGTAGTTGAAAAGATTGACACATGGAGATTTGGCACACAACCAGAACTTCTTCTGCCAAGCCTTGTTCTTGTAAGTCTTCCTGAAGTTGGCATAGATGTGTCTTGCACACATCCTATGCTCAGCCTTGGGTACCCAATACTGAACAGCATTTAGTAGGCCCTGCAACAAACAAATGTGGTTAAGTAATCGCATATGACAAATTGGATGAATAAACACTAATGTGACTTACTTTGCTGATCCGAGATGATTACCCATCCTTCGCCATCTCCAATTTCTATATCTTTGAAGAAAATCCCACGTAACCAAATCCCATGACTCATTAGTTTCCTTCTCTACCACAGCCCATGCTATGGGGTACATCTGATTGTTTGCATCTCTTCCCATTGCACAAATTAGCTCCCCATTGGTTGGACCTTTGAAGAAACAACCATCTAAACCTATCACTTTCCTACACCCAGCTAAGAAACCTCTTTGCAAGCATCCAAACAAATATACATTCCGTGAAAAAAACACGGGGCATCCGGATGCGGCTTAACCACTCTTGTGCTACTGGATTGCTCCTAAGAAGCTCCATTTGGTAGTCAAAGACCCTACCATACTCTCCCTTCTTGAGTCTAATACCTTTCGCATTACAATGGACTTAGCTCTTTTGCACTTAGCTATGCTCACATCTCGCATGCATTTGTTCCTGCATCGCTTGCTTCAAGTGCTCAAGCTTCCGTGTTGGGTTTCCCATTATGGCACTCTCAAACTTTTCAATTATTCTCTCCGAAGTGACAAGTTTGTTGTCCCTTCTTGGGGGCATGTGTGCTCATCCTTGAAACTACTCACTATCCATCCTTACGTCCCATGTTATTTGACAACAAGATAAACCAAGGACATTTGGCCCACTCACATTGAGCCCTAACCCTTTTGTTGTCATTCTTGCAAAAATTAATAACATGTCTCCTCTCTACTCCATACCGCCTAATGACTTGAATGAAGTCCCCTTGCGCCTAAAACCCATGCCCAAGCTAAAAGTAGGAGACTTGCTTTGGGGTCATACCTAGGGTACTTGGGTTTCTCCTCAGAGCTCACCATCACCGCCACCTTCCTCATAGTTGTCCTCTTCCTCACTCTCGTAAAAGTAAGAAGTGTCACCGTCATCGTCTCCTCCTTGTCCCTTGACTCATCAATGGCCACCAAATGCCCAAACCTTGTACCTCTTTCTCGTAGTCACCGCAAGTCTTGTAGTCACCTTTGCCTTCCCTTCATATCGTGCAATGTATTGTAGAACTTCCGCTATGTGCAATATCCTTTGCAATATCTACCGGTGACACCTCAATCACCTCCACCTCCTTGGAAGCATCTAATTCCTCATCATCATCTGTGTGCATCCAAGCTTCACTCTCATCTTCCCAATCACTGTCTTCATCTCCTTTGTCACCAACACCATCACCATCTGAGCCAACATCATCATCAACTCCCACTGCCTCAACAAATATATCCACAACACCCCATCGCTGATACATCACCATGGTCCGCAATCCTCATCATTTGTTAGCGCCCTCAATCCAGTCTTCAATGCTTTCCAGAAACCGCGAAGGCATGAGTACCAACTCCACATCCTCACAATGGTCCTTCAAATGGCCTTGACCTCCCAGAGCGACAACTTATCCCGATCTATGTAAGACATGCCGCCTCTTCCTCCGCAATAATGCAATCTCTTCCCATCATCAAAGAAATCCCCACTGAAATGGAACCTAACAGCTAGCTTGTCCAAATTATCCATTGCTAAATCAGAGTAACCGCAAGAAATCACCACTGTGATATACCTACATGCAAAATAACACCAACCATTACTCTACGAACAACACTAATCGAAGTAGCTCCACAAACAACCGGAGTAATTGCGCCGGATCTAGGATTGAAGAACTCACCTTTAGCCCCGCCCTTGTTCACCGCCGCATCCTATCCGCTGGGATCTGGGATTTCTTGTTGCCGCAGATCAAGGGCCGGAGCTCCCTAAGCTGGCCATGGCGCAGCCTCCAGCGAGGGGGAAATCTGCACGCGGGGAGCTCGGGAGGGGGCTCTGCAGATTGCTCGTCGGGGAGGACAGTCGCCGCCGTGAGAGAGAGGGAGAGCGAGAGCGAGAGTGAGCGAGAGGGAGAGAGAGCGACCGAGTGCGAGGGCATATGACAGACCCACTCGAGTCGCGGCGAGGCCGACTCGGCGCCAACGTGGATGCCACGTCGGCCCAAACCGCCGTCAGACGCACGGAGGGACACGATTTGCCCAGATGGAAAGTTTGAGGTGCGTTATATCCAGATTTAAGTTCGTGGACCAAAATTAATCATCGGGTATAGTTGAGGGACGAAGAATGGACTTATTCCTTCTTTTATTATCAAGGCTTTTAAATATATCTCCTTCAGTGTAACACACCATCAAGTCATTGAGCCATTCAGCAGCTACCTTGTTGGGCAAATATGCCTTGATAATCTTCATTGCTAAGAAGATTCTTTCAAATGATTGCTACTATAAGGATCAATGCCAGCTTGATGAGGCGATAAACAAATGTGATAGTTCCATTTACTCTATTTGACACATTCACACCTAACAAAAAAAATCAGTCAGAAGAACATTTGAGTATTGCAATTTGCCTCCCCACGGCCGCTTGCGATCCTGCACTCATGCGGACTGCGGTCAGCGCCTTAGCGGTGTTGCCTCTTGCCCTTGCTAGCTGTCGCACTGTCGCGTCGACCTTCGAGGTACCGTGTCGGCTCTAGCGTGCCGCGCCACGCCACGCCACCACCGCACGAAGCCTCGACTCCAAGCCGCGCCACCGCTCCCTCCGTGGCTCCGTCCTCACCCTCTACTAACTGCCCGCGCCTCCCGTCTAGTCACCGCTGGCAGCGACTGTCGCTATTAGTCTCTAGCGTTTAGCCGTGGCAGCGGCTTGGCGCTTGGCCACTTGCTCTAGCGGTCTGGCTGTGTAACATTCCAAAAATCTAGATTTTTCAAGAAAAATAAATTAATAAATTAATTCAAATATGTGGATTTTAAATTGGAGTTTTGCATCTATTTAAATTGCTAGTTCTGTAATTCAAATCCAATTTGATCATCTCAATTCGATCATCTCAATTCAAATCCTGCGCCAATTTTTGAAATTCAAAATTTGAATTTTGAATTTTTCGTAAAATTTCTTTTTTTTTCCTTCCCTTCCCTTCCCTTCCTTTTTCTTTCCTTCTCCTTTCTTTCTTTTCTCCCCTTTCTTTTTCTTTCTCTTTCTTCCCTCTTCCTTATCTGCATGCCTTAGCGGTCGTCCCATGCCACCAAGCCATTCTTATCCCCATCTCCTCAACCGAAGCCCTCTGCTGCCCCTTCCCATTTTCTTCCCCAAGTCAAGCCACCGCCACCTCCATTGATCTCCCTCTCCGGCATCTTCTTGCCACGCCACCCTCGTCACAAGGTGCCCCTCGGTCTCCTCCTCCCATCCCCCGAGTTTCATCTCCTCTCCTCCCTCCTCCTCGCCAGAATTGAGGTTTTCTTCTCACTGGACGAAGCTCCTTCCTCCTCGTGTCCCGTCGCCGTCGTTGATCATCTAGCGACATCGTCGCCACCGTTGGATTCGTCGCTCCGCGTTCTACGTGGTACTCCCCTTCTCCTCATCGAAACGTCGTCGGAGCACTGGAGCCCCGCACACCTCCAAGGCCACCACCGCCGGCACCCTTCCTGCGCGCGCCAACGCTCTGGAGCCCATGCCGCTCACCACATCACCCAGTGCCCTGCGCATCACCCGCACCCTCACCGTGCGCTCTGTCACCCATGCCACTGTCAACGTGATGAGTCACGGCGGCCCGATCTTCCGATAGGTTCGATTTGGTTCGTCGTGAGGACGTTGACGCTTTGAGGCTTCCGACCAACAGATCGTCACCTCGCAATTCGCTACACCCGCACGCCTGTCGTTATCGACCACGCTTACACGCGATCGACCTTACCACGAAGGTTATTGTTCCTGCAAGCAATCGAAGCAACTCACAAGAACAAGGTAGATGCAATCTGAATTGTATTGCGGATATGGATGAAGTTTACAAGTGGGGTTCCTCAAACCGATAATCGCTAAAGCGCAATTGGTAGAATAATCTAAGAAAAACCGCCTCTAAACTATGGCGACCATTGTATATATATAGGGGAACGTGAGGAGGTCGACCTAGGGTTGTGCGGCGTGGGATGAAGCGTACACAACACGGACTCCGACCTCGTTACGTTTACAAAGTCTTATTAGTTTCCAAAATGGTGTGTGACACCTTGTGTTGCGTATTTACAGTCGAAGATCCGGTCGTAGGATCTGGTCCTAGGGTGGTTTTGAGGAGTCCATGCTATCTTTGGTCGTAGATTGTGTCCAATGAGTCTTGTGCTCGCTTTTACGGTCGTAGATTGCTCCAATCGAATCAACTAGTCGTTGGTCTTCTTGTAGTGGTCGTAGATCTTCTTGCGATGGTCGTAGACCTTCTTGAGCGGGTCGTAGTCCTAGATTCACGAGTACAAGTAAATCATCTCCATTAGGCGACATCATAGAGTTCTCAAATAATACACTCGACCCTAGAAACGACTTTACGATCGATTAAGTGGCGTGCTCTAGCTCTTGTTATAGGACCGTGTAGTTCAGACCCGGATCTGGAGGGTCTTGTGTCGTGCGTGTATCCGAAGGAGGGATGTCCTCATCATACTCCCCCTCTTGAATTGGAGTCGTCCTCGACTCAAGCTCATCTTCTTCTCCCACGTATGGTTTCAAATCTGAAATGTTAAATGTGGGGCTAACCCCAAAATCTGCAGGTAATTCCAATTGATATGCATTATCATTTATCTTCTTAATTATCTTAAGCGGTCCTTGACTCTAGGCATCAACTTTGATTTTCTTAATTCCGGAAACCTATCCTTTCTTAAATGAACCCAAACTAAATCACCTGGTTCAAATTTGACAACTTTCCTACCTTTACTTCCAGCAACCTTATACCTTTCAGTCATATGCTCTATATTCTTTTTAGTGGTTTCATGCAACTTGAGAATAAATGCAGCACGCTTCTTAGCATCTAGATTAATTTTTTTAGAGGTCGGTAAAGGTAGTAAATCAATAGACGCACGGGGGTTAAAACCATACACTACCTGAAATGGACTTACCTTGGTGGTGGAGTGTACTGACCTATTGTAAGCAAACTCAATATGCGGTAAACACTTTTCCCACATCTTCAAGTTCTTCTTTAAAACAGCCCGCAACATGGTGGATAACGTGCGGTTGACAACCTCCGTTTGTCCATCAGTTTGGGGATGGCATGTAGTAGAGAATAGCAGCTTTGTCCCCAATTTATTCCAAAGTGATCTCCAAAAGTGGCTCAAAAACTTCGCATCACGATCAGAGATAATAGTATTGGGCACTCCATGTAAGTGAATGATTTCCCTGAAAAACAAATCAGCTATGTTTGTAGCATCATCGCTTTTGTGACAAGATATAAAATGTGCCATTTTAGAAAATCGATCCACTACTACAAATATACTGTCTCTCCCCCTCTTTGTCCTAGGCAATCCTAAAACAAAATCCATAGAAATATCCTCCCAAGGGGCACTAGGAATAGGAAGAGGCATATAAAGTCCATGTGGAAGGATACGGGACTTAGCTTTGTTGCATGTAGTGCAGCGAGCTACGTAGCGCTCGACATCACGCCTCATCTTTGGCCAAAAGAAATGGGTGGCCAGCACTTCTTCTGTCTTCTTTGCTCCAAAAAGCGCCATCAAACCTCCTTCATGTGCCTCCTGTAACAACAAAAGACGAACAGAGCTAGCTGGAACGCATAGCTTGTTAGCACGATAGACCAAACCATCATTCAGCACATAGTTATTCCATGTCTTTCCTCCTTTACAGTGTTCAAGCACTTCCTTAAAGTCCAAATCAGTGACATATAAACTCTTAATGGCCTCCAAACCAAAAATCTTATGGTCAAGTTGAGATAACATGGTATAACGTCTAGAGAGTGCATCAGCAATCACATTATCCTTACCTTTCTTATGCTTTATAACATATGGGAATGACTCAATAAATTCTACCCAGTTAGCATGTCGTTTATTCAGTTTAGCTTGACTTCTAATATGTTTTAGCGATTCATGATCCGAATGTATAACAAATTCTTTGGGCCATAGATAATGCTGCTAAGTTTGAAGCACTCGAACTAAAGCATACAATTCCTTGTCATAGGTGGAATAATTCAAACTAGGCCCATTTAGTTTTTATTTGAAATATGCAAGTGGTTTACCTTCTTGAATCAATACACCACCTATCCCAATCCCACTGGCATCACATTCAATTTCAAAAGTCTTACCAAAATCAGGGAGTTGGAGTAGGGGTGCTTGGGTGAGCTTCTCTTTCAATAAGTTGAATGCCTTCTCTTGTGCAGGTCCCCATTGGAAAGCACTCCTTTCTTTGTCAATTCATTCAATGGTGAGGCAATGGTGCTGAAATCCCGCACAAAGCGCCGATAGAATCCAGCAAGGCCATGGAAGCTTCGCACTTGTGACACAGTAGTAGGCGTCGGCCAGGTTTGGATGGCTACAATCTTTGTCTCATCCACCTCAATGCCCCGTGGTGTCACAACATAACCAAGAAATGCAACTCGATCGGTGCAAAGGTGCACTTCTCGAGGTTACCAAACAAGCGTCGTCTCTCAAAGCATTAAAAACAATGCGTATATGATTTAAGTGTTGCTCATGTGACTTGCTATAAATCAAGATATCATCAAAGTAAACCACCACAAATTTTCCAATGAAAGGGCGTAAAACCTCGTTCATCAAACGCATAAAAGTACTAGGTGCATTAGTTAGACCGAAGGCATCACTAACCACTCATATAATCCGAACTTAGTTTTAAGCGGTTTTCCATTCATCTCCTAATTTCATTCTAATCTGGTGGTAACCACTCCATAAGTCAATCTTTGTGAAAATAATAGAACCACTCAATTCATCTAGCATGTCGTCTAGCCTTGGGATAGGATGGCGATACCTTATAGTAATGTTATTAATGGCTCGCAATCAACACACATCGCCAACTACCGTCCTTCTTAGGAACCAAAAGAACTGGAACAACACAAGGGCTAAGGCTTTCTCTTACGTACCCACGGTCCAAAAGATCTTGGACTTGTTGCTGAATTTCCTTAGTCTCCTCTGGATTGGTCCTATACGCAGCACGGTTTGGCAACGTCACTCCTGGAATCAAATCAATTTGATGCTCAATTCCTCGAATAGGTGGTAATCCGGGGTACCTCGGTTGAAATACATCCACATACTCTGCAAAAGGTTAGCAACAAATAGGAGGCAAAGAGCTAGCTATGTCCTCAAGCGAATATAAGGCATTTTTGCATATCAAAGCATAGCATGACAGCTCATTATTACAAATTTCAGCAAGTTCAGATTTAGTGGCAATCATAACACATCCCTTCAATTTAATTCCCTCGAACTTAGGACTAGACGCCACTTTCTCCCTTTTGGGTGGGAAAACATGTTTTGCTACTTACTGATTTTCAGAATCATGCTTATCGGTGTTTCTTTCATTTTTAGCGCGCTCTTCTTCATCTTTTAAAATCTCAGCTGGTGTTAAAGGTAACAACTTAATCTTCTTACCCTTATGTGAAAATGAGTAGGTATTAGCTCTACCATGGTGCAAAACATCATTGTCATATATCCAAGGTCTACCGAGCAACAAAGAGCATGCTTGCATAGACACGATATCAAAATCAGTACTATCTTTGTAATTACCTGCTAAAAATTGCACTTTCACAACTTTGTGTACCTTTAATTTACCACACGAATTGAACCATTGGATGTAGTAGGGACGTGGGTGTGGTCGTGTGGTCAAGCCAAGCTTCTCGACCATCTCGGAGCTTGCAAGATTGTTGCGACTCCCTCCATCAATGATGACTCTGCGAGCTCTGTCCTTCACGAAATCAGTGCGAAACAAGTTGTGCCGTTGATTTTGCTCCGCTCTCTCCACTTGTGCGCTCAGCACTCGTTGTGCGACAAGGCTCACATGATACTCGGTGTCAACAGCAGCTACTTGTTCCTCTACATCGTCAGCATCACTGTCTATCTCATCTCCTCCACCGCAATGTTGTTTGCAAGTATATATTCGTCCTCAATATCACTAGTACTTACATAACCACCGTCTTTGGTGGCAAGGTATGCTCACGACCGGGCAATCCTCATGGCGTGTCCCATTCCCTTGCAGCGGTGGCACACAATCCCGTG
The DNA here is from genome assembly GCA_036346395.1 of Hsuehochloa calcarea. NCBI lineage: Eukaryota > Viridiplantae > Streptophyta > Magnoliopsida > Poales > Poaceae > Hsuehochloa > Hsuehochloa calcarea. The sequence goes on from CM070597.1 coordinate 634,892, forward strand.
GTACGACCGGTGGAAGCAACCGACGAAGAACTCTTGGTGGTGCACGCACACTAGTAACTTTACTTATCTCGGGTGCATGTGATGTGGTCGAGGTCTTCTTTGAACGCGCCCTACTCGTGGAGGGGCAGAGACCGTGTAGTGAAGGTGGGGCTGTTTTGAATTGCCCCAAGCCCGGTCGTGGTGTAGACATGCTCCCAAAGTTGTTCCTTGGCCTCTGTTGTCGTCCCCGCAATTCCTTTTACGCCAAACATGCAAGTTGGAACAATCTAGAGGCGCTATCGTATTCTTTGTAATCCACTATATCACGAATTTCACGTCTTAATCCTCCATAAAAGCGTGCCATTGCAGACTTCTTCATCCTCAATAATATCACAACGCAACATGCTAATTTGTAGCTCGATAATATTCTTCTACGGATCTATTACCTTGGTTTAAGCGCTGCAATTTATTACGCAAATCACGTTTAAAGAAGGTGGGACAAATCATTACGATAGCAACCTTTAAACCATCCCACGTAGTAGGCGCTAATCCTTGGTGCATACCCTATTCCACCAAATGATGGCAAAGTTTTTAAATTCACTTGTGGCTTGCCTAACTCTATGCACTTCGGGAACTAAGTGAGCATTCAATTTCTGTTCTACCGTCATCTCCCAATCTAGATATATTTCAGCATCATAAGCACCCGCAAAAGATGGTATAGAGAACTTAACTTTAGCATATGGATCATCATTAAACGTGCATTATGTTCTTTGAACATTATTACCTCTCATACCTTGACGGTTGAAGTTCGGTCGGTTCCGTTGTCGTGCATCAAAGGCGTCGTGGTCGTGTATCTCATTATCATTATCAAACTCATGGTCATGGGCTGCACCCTGAGGTTCCACACGACCAACGTTTGGTGGTCGGTTCACCATTCTTTCTAGGCGTGTAGTGAGCGCCGTAATACTATCGTTGATTGAGCGTTGTAATGTGATCGTGGTAGCTTGAAGAGTCCTGTCGATGTCCTCATTAACGGTAGTGCGTTGTTCATCCAATAGCGTCATGAGCTCTTCCCTTAAAACACACTCTTGCGCATCCAATCCTTCACCTGACATGGTTAGTAGGAGACAAAAGACAACACAAAGGTATTATCCCTATCACTATTAGGTGGTCGGAGGGTGGAATCACACACTCTCAAGCGTCTTACCAAGCTCTTATGAGTTTCTTACCAAATTGCAGCAGGTGGTCAATTCGGCGAAGGTGGGATGTACGATCACGGCGGAGGCGAATGCGAGGATCCAATCTGAGGGTCGAAAGTATGTGGAGCTCGGACAGGCAATGTTTAGTAGCAAGGAATAGCAATAATGAAATCAGATTAGCAAAAGTGAACCAAAGCCCACAAGACTAAATCACGATTCTTTGGTCTAAAAGTGCTCCTAGCCCTAGCACAATCTTGATCGAAACAAGGACTCGATACAAAGGAGTCCAAAGGATGCAATTTGGGCGGTAGTAGACCAACTAGGGGTGGTCGAATTGCTTCTTCTTCTTTTCTTTTGCACTTTTCTTTTGCTTCTTTTCTTTTCTTTTGCACTTTTTGCTTCTTTTCTTTTCTTTTGCACTTTTTTTTTTTTTTTTGCAAACGTGACCCAAGCCCAAAATTCTTCTGTTACCCTTTCTGGGTCCGATGAGGTGATTGGGTCACAAACTTTTTTCGGAGAGCAGGGGTAAAAAGGTAATTAAAAGATACTCTCTCTCTCTCTCTGAACTTGGACTAGTTCTGTTGCGGCTACGGAATCCGACCAGGGGATCGAATCCGACCAGGTGGTAGTTCCTGAGTGGATGGTAGAATGGGTGTGGCTCGAAGAGGTGGTCGGATCCGAGTAGTTGTTTGATTCCGACCAGATGGTAAATCCCGAGCGGGTGGTCGAATGGGTGTCGCTCGCAAAAGGAGGTCGTGCGTCCAGGATGGATGGTGGCACGGCGGCGACGGTGCTGACTAGAGACCAAGAATGCTACTCTAAACCAGCAACAAAGACACCGACGATGGACTCGAACTCAACAATGCGGCGAAAACAAAATTGCGAAAGGCACAAAGTGGTTTGGACAGCGGAATAATTACGATCTAAAACTTTTTGTAGGGCAGTTTTTCTGGACTCTAGGTGAGGGAACACAACTAACAAAAGGGGATAAACGAAATTACCTAACGGGCAACCTTCGCTCTGATACCACTTGATGAGTCACGGCGGCCCGATCTTCCGATAGGTTCGATTTGGTTAAATCGTGAGGGCGTTGGCGCTTTGAGGCTTCCGACCAGCGGATCGTCACCTCGCAATTCGCTACACCCTTGCGCGCTGTCGTTATCGACCACGCTTGCACGCGATCGACCTTACCACGAAGGTTATTGTTCACGCAAGCAATCGAAGCAACTCACAAGAACAAGGTAGATGCAATCAATTGTATTGCGGATATGGATGAAGTTTACAAGTGGGGTTCCTCAAACCGATAATCGGTAAAGCGCAATTGGCGAATAATCTAAGAAAAACCCGCCTCTAAACTATGGCGACTCTTGTATATATATAGGGAGCGTGAGGAGGTCGACCTAGGGTTGTGCGGCCGTGGGATGAAGCGTACACAACACGGACTCCGACCTCGTACGTTTACAAAGTCTTATTAGTTTCCAAAATGGTGTGTGACACCTTGTGTTGCGTATTTCAGTCGAAGATCCGGTCGTAGGATTTGGTCCTAGGGTGGTTTTGAGGAGTCCATGCTATCTTTGGTCGTAGATTGTGTCCAATGAGTCTTGTGCTCGCTTTTACGGTCGTAGATTGCTCCAATCGAATCAACTAGTCGTAGGTCTTCTTGTAGTGGTCGTAGATCTTCTTGCAGTGGTCGTAGACCTTCTTGAACGGGTCGTAGTCCTAGATTCCTGAGTACAAGTAAATCATCTCCATTAGGCAGCATCATAGAGTTCTCAAATAATACACTCAGCCCTAGAAACGACTTTACCTGATCGATTAAGTGACGTGCTCTAGCTCTTGTTATAGGACCATGTAGTTCAGCACCCAGATCTGGAGGGTCTTGTGTCGTGCGTGTATCCGAAGGAGGGATATCCTCATCTGGCGCCCTTCTTTGCCTGACCTGCCTTGCGAGCACATCCCCATTGTCCCTGTGCCCATTGCTGCACTGCACACCAACTCGCGCGTAGCGCCCATGCCTCTACTTGCCATGCCGCCCTGCCCCATCTTCCTCTTAAAATGCATGCCAAGCCTCCTCTCTACCCCTTACTCCCATCCCCTTCGCCCCTCCTCCATTTCCCTGCCCCCAGAGCTTCGCCCCGGAGTCACTGTCGCTGCCGCCCCCGCCCAAACTCTCTGTGGTTACTCTTTTTCCTAGACAAGTGCGTCACCACGTGTTCCTGAAGGTCCTCTTCCATTCCCCCACCTCCTCTCGTCCTCTCCCTCGCCGTGAGACTCTCCCACTGTTGGACCGTAAAGGCGACTAGAGGGGGGGTGAATAGGAGCACGCTCACTTTTTCACAAATTATGAACTCAATACAATTTAACTCCAGTAGCTATTAGAAAGCTATGAAGATCAATGTACCAGTACAGCGGAAGACTAGTATTGAATACAATTAAACCCCTAAGCAATATAACAAAATCAACTAAGATTACCAAGACTCACAGCACGGGCGGTCTGACCGTTATACTCAACCGGTCGGACCGATTGCGGGCGATCGGACCGGCGTTGTCTTTGGCGGTCGGACCACTCAAAATCGGATCGACCGGTGATGACGGGCGATGATCGGCCGGCCGACTCGAACCGATCGCAACTTGATAAAATCGGCCGATGGCGAACTTGCAATTAGGTGAAACTTTTGATTCTCAACTCTAATCTTTATGAAACTTTGCACACACCTTCTATATGCTATTGAGGACCTATTCCAATTGAATATTATGATAATTCTTGGAGCGATCTTGAGCAATTGCCAATTGATTAACGAAGGTCTAAAAGCAGGGCAAGAACGAAAACTTGATCCTAAAGCTTGTTCGTGAGAGATTGATGATCAAGATGATGCTAGATAGATTCACACATATCACAGCAAGCTAATTCACGTGAAAGAATCAATCACAAACTCGCGGATCAAGGAAAGCCCTAAAATCACCAAATTGAAAGCAAGAACGAAAAGAGACTTATCTCAAGCAAACCTTGCATAGATTGATTTCGTGATTGAAGTGGATTACATCCACACCATCATGGATCGATGACAATCAAGGATCACGAAATTCACCACAAACCATCAAGAGCCCTAGCCTCCACCTCAACTCCCTAAAGACAATTAGGGTTTTGAAACATAAAAGGCGAGGGAGAGAGGTGCACCACCATCTCCTCCTATTTATAGTGGAGGCCTAAAACTCTTAGGGTTTGACTTAATTGGGCTCCGTTAAGGCCCACTAACAAGCGGGTCACATACGCGCCATGGCGCCGTCTTTAACCTTTTGACCTAAACCGCTTCACCATGCATCATGGATTCGCCAATTGGTCACCCTTGTCCATCTTGTGTCACGCTTGAGTCGTTAACCTCACCGGCATCGTCGATCGTTACGGACCTCAACTCTTCACGTCTAGTCCGATTCTCCTCGCCGTTGACCGTCGTTGACCACCAAGCCACCCGCACAACCACGGACAAGAAAACACGATTCGGGAACAAGTTCTTCACAACTTGACCCATGTTAGTCAAAACATGCATCATGCAAATCATATGCCATGAAACCAATGACTTTGACCTAACAAAACAACATCGCCACGAAGTTGGCGGCGTTCAAGTAATTCACGGCCCGACCGCTCGGGTGAGCGGTCGGATCGCCATGGCGGTCGGACCGCTCCCAATGAGCGGTCGGACCTTATAGAGACTTAGCGAAATTCAAGCTCCCAAAAGCGAAACCTTACGAAACTTAAATCCAATAGAACTTCTTCTTGGAGACTCCAAAATTATGAGACCAAGTGCATTGGGATCCCCTCACTTGTCTACAACACCTATTTTTGGCCCACTCGATTTGAACACTTTTGGTCATCGCCGGTCCGAGCCGCCCGGATGGCGGTCCGACCGATATGGGACCGGTCGGACCGCCGATGCAAGGACGGTCGGACCGCCCGAAAGCGATAAGCACAGTAACTTTGTCGAGCAGCGTGAAGCGACAAACCGTAAACGCCATTGCCAATTGTCACATCATCCTAAGATCTGGAGCATATCCCATGAAATCCACAATCTCCCTTGATGAACACATTGGCAATTATCCGAAAAATGGAAGTAAGAGGTTTGAAAGCGAGTTTACTCGTAGTTTTCGCACAAAAGCACAACTTGGTCCATAAGCAAGAAAAAACAATGAAAATGACCAAGCTGGCATCAGAATAGTATAGGCATGTGAGACAAAGCAAAAATAAGCATAAAAACTTTAATTTCCAGAAACGGGTCAAAATTCTCACATGAGGTCCATATGAATAAACAATTGTTCAATTGACCTATGATCATTGTGAGTATAAAAGAATGCAATTCAAGAACTCCCCTCACTATGATCATCAAATTTCAAATTTTCAGTTTCTCCCTTTGTATAAACTTCTCCCCAATCTTCTCATTAACACATCTTCTCCAAATAAGAGTAGCAACGAAATATCACACATCATCTCCCAAAGAAATATCTTTTCATTTAACACATCTTCTCCCCCTTTGACAATGGATTCATCAAGGAATCACGCCTTCCTCTCATCCAGGATAACAAATAAAGAATAAAGAAAGAAGCGTAAACAAAAGAAGCATAAAGAGGAATATGCATGAAGTGCAATGGGTGGCTTCAATTTTTGTATTTTCAATTTTTGATTACAAGAAGCTTTGGAGATTACCCAAAAGAACAAGCTAGTATCTCTAATATTGCACAAACGACATATCAAGCCGACAAGCGCTAGCAAGATCATGGTAAGACATATATATCAAAGCTAAGCACAAAGGCTCAAAAGTAAAGCGATAGATTTGATCAATTTAAGCAACGCTTCAAATTGACAAGTTCATCAACGAGGATCCTAAAGTGAAATTGGCCATGTCAAAATGTCAAAGTGAGATCAAAAATCTAACAAAGACCACAGAAGAGTCAATCAAGTCCGTATTGAATCATTTTGCTCAATATTTTGTAGCGCCCATTTGTCAACATTTTTCTCATTTGCATTGAATATTGAAGTTGACTAATGATCTAACTTAGTGACAAGATCTGGACTAGGAGCCATCCACAAACTCATCCTAAGCTTGACCAAAAGTTGTTTAAAGGTATATCTTAGTAAAGAAGATCTGGACTAGGAGCCATCCACAAACTCTTTCTAAGCTTCTACAAGGCGACAAATCTTGAGGTTCATGTCATTTCGACAAGCGATCCCCATGAGATCGTCTCGGATCATCAAACTATCTCCAAGTTCATGTCATTTGACAAGCGGTCTCGTAAGAATAGTTTGGCACAATTTAAGCATAAGACAATCTTGATTTTCATTTTTCACATGAGTACTTTTAGAATCTCAAGAACACAAAAACTCAAGTAATGGTCAATTCTAGATCAAAGAGCTAACAAAGCAATTTCAGCAGGCCAATGTCACAAGAGGAGCACTAATTACGCAACTCGCTAAAACATCCACAAATTGCAATTTTTAGTTTGAGTTGTTTAAAGGTTCTAGCTCATATAGCAAAGACTTAGCTACACATGTAAAAGCATGATAATTCTAGCAAGTCAAAGAACTAGACATGACATTGAGCAAGAATTGAAATACAAAAGCTCTAAAGGGTAATAGGCAAAGCTTCATCAACTTTAAAAGATAAGTGAAAATCTTATATTACAATGCATCTTTTGGATTTTCATACCATTTGTTGTAACCACTTGATGGAGTTTCTATATGAATGCAATATGACACAATGAGATGCAATTAAAAAGCCTAAAACCTAAAAAGTTGAAAAGATCACTAAGTTAGGAAAAAGAACAATAAAAGATCAAAAGAACAAGGAAAGATAAGAAAAGATCAAACTCCCCTCAAACCAACCCATAAGGATAAATTACCCTAACTCGCTTCTTAAGGAGGAAAATCTGGTTTGATCTAAAGGCTTGGTAAGAATATCGCCAATTGAGCTTGGACTCTCTGAAGTGCATCACAATATCACCTTTTTCAACATGATCTTTAAGGAAATGAAAGCGAATGTCTATGTGCTTAGTCCTAGAATGTTGCCTTTGGGTTTTAGCAATATTAATAGCGAAGTGTTATCACGAAAAGAGGAACACTAGCAAAGTTTAACCCATAATCTTTCAAAGTAGGCGTCATCCACAAAATCAGCTCTGACAACTAGCGTGACTACATACTCGCCTCGAAGTGGATTGTGCAGCAGTAAGACCGCTTCCTAGAAGACCAAGATACAAGAGAAGTGCCTAGGAAGTGACAGTGCACGAGGTACTCTTCCTATCTAACAAACTGACCGCAAAATCAGAATCGAAAAACCTCTAATGAACAAAGTGAAGAGCGAGAATACCAAATGCCATATAAGAGGGTAGAGTGTAATATACGAATATGCGCTTGACTTGGCGATGGGAAGTTCTCGAGGCGCTGAAATCTTGCACAAAGGCATACAGTGAAGTGAATGTCGGTCTCGAGGCCGTCAAATCTGAAGGGAGCCGATCATCTTTGCGGTACTCGCGTTGATCCACGACTTCTCCTTCCTCATCTGGATCCAAAACAGTCGAAGTTGCCATGGGAGTGGAAATTGGCTTGCAGTCACCCATGTTGAAGCGTTTGAGAAGATCTTTAGTGTACTTCGTCTGATGGATGAAAGTTCCTTCCTTGCATTGCTTGATTTGAAGTCCCAAAAAGTAATTAAGCTCTCCCATCATACTCATCTCAAATTCCCTAGACATAGTGTCAGAAAAGCTGGAAACAAGAGCATTAGAGGAACCACCAAAGATAATATCATCCACATAAATTTGAGCAAGCAGGAAGTCATTGTCACGCCTAAGAATAAATAGAGTTTTATCCACTTTACCCATCTCAAAATTATTTTTAAGCAAGAAGGTCTTAAGTCTATCATACCAGGCTCTAGGGGCTTGTTTAAGACCATACAATGCTTTAGATAGCTTGAAAACACGATTTGGATATTTAGGATCCTCAAAACCAGAGGGTTGCTTAACATACACTTCCTCATCTATGAAACCATTTAAAAAGGCACTTTTAACATCCATCTGATATAATTTAAAACCTTTTGATGCAGCAAATGCAAGCAGAATGCGAATGGCTTCTAGTCTAGCAACAGAGCAAATGTCTCATCAAAATCTAACCCCTCAACTTGGCTGAAACCCTGAGCTACCAATCTGGCCTTATTTCTAACCACAGAACCATCCTCACCTTGTTTATTCTTAAACACCCAACGGGTTCCTATAACATTATGACCACTAGGAGGTTCTACTAGGTTCCAAACTTTGTTTCTTTCAAAATTTTCTAACTCCTCATGCATGGCATTTACCCAGCTAGAATCAGATAAAGCATGTGATATATCGCGGGGTTCAAAAGAAGCAACAAAAGCCGAATGAGAGTAGAGATTTGGATCATTATACAGGCGAGTGACTCGCTCATGTAGATTACCTATTATACATTAGGAGGATCTTTGTCTCTGAATCGAAGTGGGCGCCGGGTGAGATGTCGTTTCTTCGACCTCCGCAGTGCTGCGATGATGATGATCTGTGAGAGCCTCAGCGAAGGTGAAGTAGACGTAGCAGGTTCTTGTATCAATATGGGCACCTCGGCAGCAGCAGATGAGGGAATGACATTAGCTTCGTCCTCATCTTCCTCCACAAAAATACTCTCTGTCACCTGTAAATCATCTGTAGCAATTGATCTAGCTCCAGGGCTAGTCTCATCAAAAGTGACATTACAAGTCTCCTGAATAATGTTAGTCTCAATATTAAAAACTCGAAAACCCTCGAATGAGCGGGATAACCGAAATACCCCATCAAAAGTTCTTGATTCAAATTTATCTAAGTTGCCTGTCTTAAGGATAAAACATTTTGATCCAAAAACTCGAAAATGTGAAACAGAGGGTTTTCTACCAAAGCGAAGCTCATAAGGAGTCTTGCCTAAAGAAGGTCTCAAGAAGACACGATTTGCAATATGGCAAGCAGTAGCAATAGCTTCGGCCCAAAATCTCCTCGGTATGCTATACTCATCTAGCATCGTCCTAGCCATTTCGACCAAGGTTCTATTCTTCCTTTCCACCACGCCATTTTGTTGAGGGCGTGTGGAGAAGAAGCGATGCTCAATACCACGCTCGGCACAAAAAGAAGCAAAAGAAGCATTTTGAACTCCGTGCCATTATCACTGCGAATCGCTCTCAAAGCACCGAGGAAGCTCGGAGCCAAGCGAAGAACAAGGTCATGAAAATAACCAAAAGCTTCATCTTTTGAAGTAAGAAAGAACACCCAAGTATATCTAGAAAGATCATCAACTATAACAAGAATATACCATTTTCCACCGACTGACCGGACTCTAGCAGGACCAACAGTATCCATATGAAGCAAGCGTCACAGTCCGTCGGTCATAACCATAGTCCTGAGAAGGGTGTGGCGGCAACTTGTTTGCCATGCCTACAAAGCGCATATCTGACATCTTTGTGACTTTGAGCTTAGGCAAACCTCTCATGAGATCAAGGTTGCTAACTCGTGTCGATGATCAAAACCAATGTGCCCCAAGCGTCGATGCCAAAGCGAAATCGAAGGCGATGCAAGCAAACATTTAAGAGATCCGACAAGAGATTACGAAAAATCGGCCCAAAAATTCTACCAACTCTAGAGATTCCAAACACAAGCTCACCGGTAGAATCAAGCACACGACAAGCATTTTCTTAAAAGCAGTCTCATAACCATCATCAAGAAGTCGAAAGCGAGAAGAAGATTATACCTAAGCTTGTCCACAAGAGCGACATCTTTTAGAATGAATTTGTTGTTTACCCTAATTGATCCTGTTCCTTCAATTAAGCCCTTGTGTATCATCTCCAAAGGTGATGAAGTCATCACTGTTGCTCGCGTGAAAGAGGTGAACCATTTTGAGTTCGGTCATGTGGCGTGAACATCCGAGTCAACGAACCATGTGTTCTTCCCTTTCGCGGTAATCCTAAAAATCAAGGAGTAAAAGAATGATGTGTCTCAATCTTTGGGATTAGATAAACAAGATTTAGGAATCGATCTTGAGACACACGTCTACAAGGAGTATACAAACCGAAGTACTATCCTTGATTTTATTTAACATTCGGTTATGAGCAATGTTTAAATTAAGATGAGACTTGAAGCTGTCCATGGGCGGTCGGCCCGCTTTGTCTTTGCGGTCGACCGGTGACCAAACCAGTCGGCCGGTGACCACCAGTGATCGAGACCTTGATCGATACACATTAGAATTAGGATGTCTAGAAACATAATGATTTGCATGAGATAAAAATCCTAATCCAGGTTTATTCTTTTCAGTGTTACCATGTCTCATAGAAGCTATAGGTTGCATGAATGAAATTCTATCAAAATTTTTCCTATCATTTTTCAACCTCGCCAACAATATTCAATCAAATGTCCACCCTTTTTGCAATAAGTGCAATGGTACTTGGTACCACTAGAAGGCGCACCATTTGAATTAATACAAGGTTGGGCAAAACACTGCAGATTTAAAAGATGTTTTTGCGAGGTTGGGTTTTGAATTCAAGTAAACCTTTTTCCAAGACTTGAATGACTTTTGGGTTTGAATTGTCTTGAAAAGAATTGAATCCTAAACCTTGCTTCTTATAAGGAGTTTTAGACTTGTCAAGAATCATGTTTAATTGTTTCTTACCTTTAGAAAATTTTTCTAATGTATCATGAAGGTAAGCATTTTCTTTTCTCAAGTTAACACAAGAATCACAAGTTTTATCCATAGATTTTTCCTTATACAAAGCAATTTCAAGTTTAAGAGTGGAACATGAAGCACAAGTAGTATTTTCAATATTGTCCTTAAGCTTTGCATATTTGACTCTAGCAGCTTCTAAGATATCTTTGATTTCACGTTCTTTTTCTAAGCATGAAGTGCAAGGGCTAGAATCAAAAACATCAAAAGCAATCAATTTACTAGATTCTAAACATTTTTCACAAGGAGCACTTTTAATTTCATTTAGTTCAGATTTAGCATTCTCAAGTTGTTGTACACAAATATTATGAGCAGATTGTAACTTGGTAATTTCAGAATGCATAGCATGACAAGATAAACATTCATCAGGTTCAAAAGTCTTAGTAGTTTTAAGCTCTACTTTCAATTTGTTAATCTTTGACTCTAATTTCTTATTTTTTTGTCATAACAAATTCTAGCGCTTCATCTTGACTAAGCAATTGCTCAACTATAGAATCATATTTAGCAGAAAGCTCATCATAAGAAAAAGATACCTCATCATCATCAATGTCGTCGGTTGTCGACCATGAAGCACATGCCGGTGAAGTCTTTGGCCTTCCCTTTCTTTTTGCCTTGAGGATCTCCTCCTCCTTGTCCTCCTCACTCCCGGTATCCACATCGCTCAAGGATTGATCCTCAAAAGCGGCAAGGACCGGTGGCGACCTTCACAAGCTTATTTGCCTCATACCTTGATTTGTTGAAAGGAGGCTTCTTCCAAGTGGCTTTCCTTCCTTATGATTGCTCTTACCTTTCGACTTGGGGCAATTTGCGGATATGATTGAGCTCACCACATTCATAGCATGTTCTGGGACCACCTCTCTTTTGTTTCTCACATTATTGTAGGCCCGTGTGAATTTCTTAGCTAGAAGAGCTAACTCTGTTTGAGGAATACTTTCAAGCTCCTCTTCATGAATAGCGGATAAACAAGCAAATGAAAATCAGAAGAAGATTCACAAGAGTCATCAAAAGCCTTTTGAGAGGATCGCTACCAAAGCTAAATTATCTTTCTTAGGATGATCAACTCTTTTAATTTCATGAGTCTTGAGTTTACTATAAAGCAATTCTAAAGTAAGACTTGAAAGATCAACATTTTCTTCTATAGCGGTAGCTTTCATCTCCCACTCCTTGGTGTTGATTGCGGCCAAGAGATGGGTGGCATTTTCAGATTGAGAATATTCAATATCAACGACTTTCATTTGATTAATTACTTTATTAAAGCGATGAAAATGTCATCGATGCTCTCTCGGGCGCATCTCGAATTTATTGTACTCACGCTTGTAAGCAGTTTGGCGCACCTTTTGATTTGGGACGAACCCTCATGATATGTTTCGAGAGTGTTCCAAATTTCATCTGTGATTGAAAGATTGCAAATTCTATCATATTCTTGTCTACCAAGTGCACCATATAAAAGATTCTTAGCCTTATTGTTGTTAGCCAAAAGAATTGCGAAGCGGTGTAGCAATTTCGGGAATAACCGGTGGGCTCTAACAACATCCCAAATAGCTTGTCCTCGCTCTCAAGAAAACGCGCATACGATTCTTCCAATAGGCATAGTCGTGCCCATCGAAGATATGCGGTTTAGTAGAAAACTTATCCATCGCCAAAGTTCGGTGACGGTTAAGATCAAGATTGAACTAGCAGGGCTCGATACCACTTGTTGGACCGTAAAGGCGACTAGAGGGGGTGAATAGAGCACGCTCACTTTTTCACAAATTATGAACTCAATACAATTTAACTCCGGTAGCTATTAGAAAGCTATGGAGATCAATATACCGATCTGTGGAAGACTAGTATTGAATCAATTAAACCCCTAAGCAATATAACAAAATCAACTAAGATTACCAAGACTCACAAAGACGGCGGTCGGCCGTTATACTCAACCGGTCGGACCGATTGCGGGCGATCGGCCGGCGTTGTCTTTGGCGGTCGGACCGCTCAAAATCGATCGACCGGTGATGATGGGCGATCGGCCGGCCGACTCGAACCGATCTGCAATGATAAAATCGGCCAGATGGCGAACTTGCAATTAGGTGAAACTTTTGATTCTCAACTCTAATCTTTATGAAACTTTGCACACACCTTCTATATGCTATTGAGGACCTATTCCAATTGAATATTATGATAATTCTTGGAGCGATCTTGAGCAATTGCCAATTGATTAACGAAGGTCTAAAGCGGGCAAGAACGAAAACTTGATCCTAAAGCTTGTTCGTGAGAGATTGATGATCAAGATGATGCTAGATAGATTCACACATATCACATCAAGCTAATTCACATGAAAGAATCAATCACAAACTCGCGGATCAAGGAAAGCCCTAAAATCATCAAATTGAAAGCAAGAGCGAAAAGAGACTTATCTCAAGCAAACCTTGCATAGATTGATTTCGTGATTGAAGTGGATTACATCCACACCATCATGGATCGATGAGACAATCAAGGATCACGAAATTCACCACAAACCATCAAGAGCCCTAGCCTCCACCTCAACTCCCTAAAGACAATTAGGGTTTTGAAACATAAAAGGCGAGGGAGAGAGAGGTGCACCACCATCTCCTCCTATTTATAGTGGAGGCCTAAAACTCTTAGGGTTTGACTTAATTGGGCTCCGTTAAGGCCCACTAACAAGCGGGTCACATACGCACGCTTGCGGCGCCGTCTTTAACCTTTTGACCTAAACCGCTTCACCATGCATCATGGATTCGCCAATTGGTCACCCTTGTCCATCTTGTGTCACGCTTGAGTCGTTAACCTCACCCGGCATCGTCGATCGTTCTGGACCTCAACTCTTCACGTCTAGTCCGATTCTCCTCGCCGTTGACCGTCGTTGACCACCAAGCCACTGCACAACCACAGACAAGAAAACACGTATTCGGGAACAAGTTCTTCACAACTTGACCCATGTTAGTCAAAACATGCATCATGCAAATCATATGCCATGAAACCAATGACTTTGACCTAACAAAACAACATCGCCATGAAGTTGGCGGCGTTCAAGTAATTCACGGTCGGCCGCTCCGGTGAGCGGTCGGACCGCCCCATGGCGGTCGGACCGCTCCACGTGAGCCGTCGGACCCCCTTAGACTTAGCCGAAATTCAAGCTCCCAAAAACCGAAACCTTCTGGAAACTTAAATCCAATAGAACTTCTTACTGGAGACTCCAAAAATTATGAGACCAAGTGCATTGGGATCCCCTCACTTGTCTACAACACCTATTTTTGGCCCAGCTCGATTTGAACACTTTTGGTCATCGCGGTCCGCCGCCCGGTGGCCGGTCCGGCCGATATGGGACCGGTCGGACCGCCGTGCAAGGACCGGTCGGACCGCCCTGAGCGATAAGCACAGTAACTTTGTCAGCGTGAAACGACAAACCGTAAACGCCATTGCCAATTGTCACATCATCCTAAGATCTGGAGCATATCCCCATGAAATCCACACCCACTGCCGCCACCTTCTTCTCCACCTTTGGCGTCGTCGCGCCACCTCCTCGGCCCTTCCCCGGTCACCCCGAGTGGCCCTACGCCATACCCGTGGTCGCGTCGTGCCTGTGCGCACGCCAAATCCCCCCGCTGCACCGCCCAGCCGCCGACGACATCGTGCAGCCATGTCCCCGCCGCCACCACAAGAGCCACCGCCACTGGCCCTGTGCCCCTCTGGCCGTGCCACCACCTCCTGTGGGATTGCCACTTCGTCTTGGTCCTATTTTTCTCCTCGGCCGACCGCCCCTCCGCCTGCCTCGCCGGCGCCGCTGCGAGACCCGAGCCACCAGAGCCCTTCTCTGTTCTCCCTTTCCTGATGTGCTCTATGGATTCTTCTTTGAGTCACTACATTGGGTCCCTCGTGTCATACTCACTACTCCTTGTATATCTCTCTCGCTCTCTTGCAAGTAGGGCCCTCATGTCATGTGTTGTGGTTGTTGAAGCAAAAATCAGACAGCATATACTCAGGAATATCCCCCTTTTTCAATTTCTATCATTTCATGTGTTTGCCAATCTCCCGGACGTTCGTTCTCCCTCATACGAACTCGAAATTTGTCGATTCTTATTCCTAAATTCATAATATCTCTTTTGGTACTAACTTTATAATTTTGGATTTTATTTGATTTTTTGTCATTTATTTGTCTCGTTTTTGCGCATGTAGAGTTCGATGCCGCCAAAGTCAATTTGGATCAACCGGATACCGTGAACACAACCTTCAACGAATGTGAATCTCCTTTGACCATTTCATACCTATGATTTTTAAATATTATTTTCAGCTTTTAAACGTATCATGCATTGCTATTTATCATAAAATGATAAGTTCAATTTGTTGGAAGAATAATTCATCCCTTTACCAGCAGGACCCACCCCACAAAGTTAACACCTACTTAACAGGTTCTAAATTACCTTGCAAAGGCCGATTGTACCCCTCACTTGTACTCATAGTGTAGCTATCCCCAAGGGGTATTTTGGTAATTTGTACATGCCCAAGAGCCTATAAATAACTTATGTATCTCTCATTTGAGGGGGAGCTCTCGAGAGCAAAAAAAAGTATATTCAAACTGGTGAACCCTTGGGGGCTCCCTCTCCAGAGGTAACCCCTGTTGGCTCACCGACAGGAGTAAGGCGGTCCTCTCGGACCCCCAAACCTGTATAAATTCTCATGTCATTTTTTACTCTTGTGGACTATGGCCCGTCAGACAGCCGACGTCCACCCGCTCACTCGTGTTCGGTTTTTACACCTACAACATTGGCGTCAACCGTGGGGGCGTAGCTAATTGACGAAAGGTTATGTCTCCTACCAAAAACATACTCTTAAGTCAAAGAAGCCTCCTCCAGCTCCGGAGGGCAATGATCTCGTGGATGGCCCATCTGCTCTTTGAAGGCGCCCCAGCCGAGCACCCTCGTCGGAGATCAGGGCGATCCACCCCGGGATGGACAACGTCCTACATGCCCTCAGGCTCCAACGCGCGTCCTCCTCCCTTGTGCGAGTCAATGTGAGGCCCAGCCAAGGGCAAGCAGTTCAAGGCACCCTCGCAGCCAGAAGGCTAAAGATTCTGAGGTAAACCATCACCCCCGGGACGCATGACGTCCATACGATGCGAGCGATGAAGGCTCGCTACGAGGGCTGCCCCCTAACGCGCTATTGTTAGGGGACAGTCCCGAGATATAAATCTCGTATGGGCTCTCGAGACACTTTTCCTCCAAGGGATTTCACCCTCGTGGTGCATAGGGCTTACGACCTTCGCAGTCTCCCCTAGCAAAAGTCCAAGGTGGCTTGGGCGTCCATCACCTCCACCATGGCGGCTCATGTCCTACTGGACCTAGGGCATGAGTGACCACCCTCGTGGTGCATAGGGCGCACGACCTTCGTGGTCTCCCCTAGCAAAAGTCTAAGGTGGCTTGGGTGTCCGTCGCCTCCACCATGGCGGCTCGTGTCCTACTGGACCTAGGGCATGAGCGACCACCCTTGTGGTGCATAGGGCGTACGACCTCTGTAGTCTCCCTTAGCAAAAGTCCATGGTGGCTTGGGTGTCCGCCGCCTCCACTATTGCGGCTCGTGTCCTACTAGACCTAGGTTATGAGCGACAACTTAGGCCCAGTACCAAGTTGATGGATGTACTGAGGACTCGTCCACCTTAGACTCTAGGCCACGCGCCGAACGACCTCCGGGTCCCCGCACGCCTAGCTCCATTGCTTGGCAAAGGTTAACCATTATCATGCATCCCCGTTCATGACAAAGAACCCGCCTATGGGGTAAAAGGGATCCATCGCCCTCATTGTTCGGTGCCCCACAACTTAGCCTTGTGGGCGCTATCGGTGTGCCCGTGACTTACTATCGAGGGCACCCGTCCAAGGTGCCCATGAATTCGCCTCATGGGCACCTCCAAGCCCACTGGGGGCTACCACCCCTAGTGGCCATTCGGTGTCCCATGACTTAGCCTCGTGGGCGTCACCGGTGTGGCCGTGACTTACTGTCAGGGGCACACATCCAAGGTGCCCATGAGTTAGTCTCATGGCCACCTCCAAGTTCACTAGGACCTACCACCCCTAGTGGCCATTCGGAGACCCACGACTTAGCCTCGTGGGCGCCACCGGTGTGCCCGTGACTTGCTATCGAGGGCACACATCCAAGGTGCCCATGAGTTAGCCTCATGAGCACCTCCAAGTCTATTGGGGGCTACCACCTCGAGTGGTCATTCGGTGCCCCACGACTTAGCCTCGTGGGTGCCATCGGTGTGCCCGCGACTTACTGTCGGTATCATACATCCAAGGTGCCCATGAGTTAGCCTCATGGGAACCACCAAGTCACTGAGGGCTACCACCCTAGTGGCCATTTGATGCCCCACGACAGCCTCGTGGGCACCACAAGTGTGCCCGTGACTTACTGTCAATGGCACACATCCAAGGTGCCCATGAGTTAGCCTCATGAGCGTCTCCAAGTCCACTGGGGGGCTACCACCCCTGTTGGCCATTTGGTGCCCCACAACTTAGCCTCGTGGGCACCCCTCCGATATGTCCATGACTCAATCTCATAGATGCACCTCAAAGGTGCCCCATGATTTAGTCTCATGGGCACTCTCAAGCCTACTGAAGAATACAACCCCTAATAGCTTTGTGTTGCTCTCCAACAACACATGTACACCTCTTCCAGGCAGCTCGAATCATCTACCATCGACCCAGCCTGAATGTCGATCAAGGACTATCATGCCTGCATAAGGCTATCACCTCAGAGAACTTAGTATATAGAGTGATGGGACTCTACTTGTCCCACGACAACAGCTTTGATTATCTGTCATGTCAAATGAATGTTATCTTACTACAAGAAAAAAATGTTGATCATTCCCTCTTTCACGCAAAGACGCTCGTGTTATCTACCTGTTCCTGCAACGTTTCTAGCTCGAACTATGACGCTTTTGAGGATTTCTACTTCGACGATTCTCATCAAGCCGTGGAGCAAGAGAAGGACGACTTCGACCACGGCTTTGCACCGATGTGTTGCCTGCCTTGAAGGTTGTGCCTTGGTGGGACGGCCTCACGTCCATGACTTTGCCTTCACAATCTTCGCTCCGGCGTGTCGCCCGCCTCGAAGGCTGTGCTTCGACTGGACAGCCCCGCATCTGCCGCTTCGCCTTCACAGGCTTCGCTCTGATGCACCGCTCGCCTCTAAAGCTATGCCTCGGTAAGGTGGCCCCGCGTCCACGACTTCTCCTACAAAGGTTTCTCTCCGATGCGCTGTCTGCCTTAAAGGCTATGCCTCGGCAAGGCGCGTCCACGACTTCGCCTATACAGGCTTCACTCAAACGCACCTCCCGCCTTAAAGACTGTGCCTTGGCTGGCCGGCCTCGCGTCCACGACTTCGCCTGCACAAGTGTCGCTCGGATGCACCCCTTGCCTTGATGGTTGTGCCTCAGTGGGGTGGCCCTACATCTAGTACTTCGCCTTCAGGAATGGAACAACAAAAACCACCCCACACGAAAGGCCAATGAGAAGCGATAATTTGGTACCCGCCCTCTCATGGAGTACTCACGCGATATGAAGCACAAAATAAGTCTAAGTTCTTGGGCGTCCGCGTGCCCGCCAAGCCAAAGTTGGCTAAGTCATAGGTGCCCTTGCGTGTATTCCTCAGCCCTCGTGCCTCGTGCTGCGTCAAGTCAGAATTTGGCTAAATCTCAAGTGTCTGCATTCCCTTCAAGCCAGGATTTGGCCGAGTCTTTGGCGTCCTGGAAAAAATGCTCTGCTGAGTGCACGTCAAAAGGATATTCAACAGAAAACAAGACCTCAACACTCTTCTTTGCCCTTCGGGCGCCCTTGTAGGCGCCTAAGGGATAGGGGGGCTATTGTTCACCTCCTGTCTAAAATGCTCTATACTTCGACGTGTCTACACAAGGGGCGTACGTGAGCCCCTTGCCCCGGGCGCTTGGACACCAGCCCGCTGAGGTGGTTTGAGGGCTGCTGGATACTCGCACACTACACGCTCATGTTGCGTGGACATCCTCGCCTGTACCCTGTGCCCCTGTTTTCACGTGGTGGACTCCTTCTGCGGAAAAGAGCACCAAAACAAGCAAACGCTCGACACCCAGCGCGCCTACCTCCATGCGCCCAGCACCCTCCATGCGCCTCTACCTTCGGAGCCATGATGATTTGATGGTGATTCCTTAGAAGCCACAAGTTGTGTTAAGAGCGTTCAGGATGTGTGCTTAGATTATGGACAAATTGGATGCCATGACTGAGAGATTGGAGGGCTTGGACCGTATTGAGAGAAGCTTGGATCAACCACTTCCTCTACTACGTCTTCGACGACCTGTTCGATGAAATGCCCAATCATGAGGGAGGAGCTGTGGGCTCCAAAGATGATGGCGACAAGACTGGTCCAACATGCACCTCAAACTTTGCAACATTTCACTACAAAAAAAAGTTCATTAGGAAAGATATTTCAAGAGCAAGCATGCATGACCATCTTAGAATATTCCTGAAAATAATTACACAATCAACCTGAGTCTTGACATCCCAAATTTTGACAGCAACCTTAGTAGTTCCTGTTCCAAGGGGGAGGCATGCAGGTTCGTGAGAACTGAGGAGGAACTTTTTTTTTATTAATTAACCCTTTTTAAATTTTATTTTAAAGTTAACCCCTAGCAAATTTTATTTTTAATTTTATTTTAAAGTTAACCCTTCTTTTCTTGTTTGAGAACAGTTCTCAAATTATGAAACTAGTCAATGAAGTTTGTACCATTCAGTTTTTCTTTCTGAAGAATAGATCGCAAGTTAAAGGTAGGTGCAGAAGAAATATTAGGTGCTATGATCTACGACAGAAATATATGCAGTGGTTGTGTTGGACCATTCAGCACTCTGTTTATGTAAGATCTTCTATTAGACTGTCATGTTGGTGGTCGTGTTGGACCAGTGTACGACCAGTTCGTATCTCCATACGACTAGTTTGGACCCGGTCATATCATCATATGACTAGTCCGGAACTGATCGTATCACTATAAAAGATACTCCCACTATATGTTCTAAACCATGTTTCCCTCAAACATCATATAGTGAGTTCAAGATCCAAAAATCATTAAGTCCTAGTGAGATATGGCATCACTGCTAGAAACCTAGTAATTTTAGGTAGGCAACCTCTTGCCAATCATATCACATATGATTCTTATCGGTTGGGCAACATCCCCCTCTTGCGCCATGTGAATCCATCCGTAAACTCGGAGATCACACCACTGAAGGATCTAGACCCGCCATTATGAGTTAATGAAGTGTTTTGGAGATTAATGACAAATCTAATTGTGAGACTAACATTTCTATTGCTATATCTAGTGTGTAGTCTCATTTGGATTTAAAGGTGAAATTCAACGAGGTATGCATTCGACTTACACTATCATATAATGTTGCATTCATCGGATCCAAAATATAGGTTGAACTCCACCATAAGTATAACTTGAATATGTGCATATGTTTCTATTTACACATTTGTGTATGCACACATTTAGGGGGAGTTTATTCTATATTTTGTGGTTTCATTAGTATTGATCCAAATTCCGTTTTCCACATATATTTGGGATCTTTACTTTGAAACATATCCGTTTAAGTATACAAAACTTGTGTAGTTCTTGTATACTTATGTTTTGAGTATATAGAACTTGCGTAGTTTTGTATACTCATGTTATGAGTATATAGAACTTGTGTAGTTCGCGTATACTCATGTTTTGAGTATGTAGAACTTGTGCAGTTCTTGTATACTCATGTTTGAGTATATATATAACTTGTGTAGTTAATATATACTCATGTTGTGTTACATTATCTAAATTAAATTTATGTGCAATTAAGTGGTTATCGTCAATTATCAAAGAGGGAAAGATTGAAGTATCTTGTCCCACCATTATGAGTTAATGGTATGATGTGGTAATTAATGATAATCATATTATGGAACTAACATTTTCCATGAGTTGGATGAATATGTTATGTTCCAGGATGATGAAGACTTGGGATGATCATGAGTTAGCCATCAAGTCTAGATTCAAGTAAATGATGCATCATGTGTTGATGCATATGAAGAGCTTGAAGAAGAAGAAAATCATTGTGTGTCGATGATGTTCAAAGAGAAGACCCATCATATGTTGATGGAGGTCTAATGAAGGATGCATCATGTGTTGATGCATATCAAGACTTGGAGTAAATGATGCATCATATGTTGATGCACATCAAGTCAAGAGCAGACCCATCATGTGTTGATGGAGGTCGAGTGAAGAATGCATCATGAGTTGATGCACATTCAAGAGAAAAACTTGAAGAAAAAGGAGATCATCATGTGTTGATGATTATCAAGTCAAGGACCCGGACTTGAAGTGTTGATGTGCGTCATCAAGCTTCAACAAGATGCAAGGCAAAGGAATGACTAGCTAGGGCTAAGGATGTGTTCTTAGTCTTTTACCGGTCTCGGTGTTTGGTTGGAGACCGGATTGCTAGTATAGGTTGCCGTACTATTAAGAAGGGTCTTGACTAGTAGCATGAGTTAGTCATGTGTTGATAGCTCATTGTGTTTACTCTAGCTCACTTATGCATGAAGCTATTATTTGTGAATGTGTTTTGCAAATAGCCGAGGCTCATGTATTTAATCTTTGTAGCATGGGACTATAGTTTGAAAATGTATTTTGCAAATGGTTGAAGTACATGCACCTTAGCCTTGTGGCATGATGCTGTTATTTGCGAATGTGTTTTGCAAATAGTTGATGCTCATGTTTGATTTCTTGTAGCATGTGACTTAAGTTTGCAAATGTGTTTTGCAAATGGTGTAAGTTCATGTACCTTATTCCTTGTGATGAGTATTCTAAAGGTTGGCAAATGTGTTTTGCAACTTGCTGAGAATATCATCTTTAAACCTTGTTGGACTTGCACTCAAATAGGCGAATGTGTTTTTCCATTTGAGCGAAGTGAAAAATACGAGGTCTCTCTGTAGTCTGGCGGTCTGACCGCCAGGGGTCACCGGTCTGACTGGTGGCAAATCGGTCAGACTGCCTTGTGTTGGGCGGTCCGACCGATTTCCCCTTGAGTTGAATTTGTGTGCGGTAGTTCCGCCGTTAAGAAAACGGTACTACCGTGGTGCGGAAGTACCGGAGTTGTCCCGGTACTTTTATTCCAGAGAAGCACCATTTTTAGAGTGCACCGATTTTCCTCGGGCGGTCGGACCGGACAGCCTTAGTGGTCTGAGCGATTTGGTGGCGGTCAGACCGGGCATTAGTTGGCGGTCCGACCGGCCGTAGGACCAACAGATAGTTTTATAGCCGTTGGCGCACGGGCGGTCCGACTGGCCATTAGTTGGCGGTCAGACCGGCCCTGCATAGATTTGAGGGAATCTTTCCCCCAACGGCTAGTTTTTGACTGTGAGCTATAAATACTCACCTTGGCCGGTTGGGGATGGCTGCTGAGCTTGTTGAGGTTATTGTAGAACCTCTATTGAGTCCTTTGAGCTAGGAGCAAGGCTTTCTTCTCTTTTGTGCATGTGTTGTACTTAGTGAGATTTGAGAGAAAACCCTAAGTGCATGTGTTGCCTTAGGTAGTGGATTGTGTGTCCACTTGAGCTTTGACACTTGATTAGTTCCAGTGAAGGTTGAGATTTGTTTCTCTTGGTGTTTGCTGATATCTAGACGGCGTGAAGACACTGTGCCCGATGATCTTCTCAAGAAGCTTGTGAGAAGGCCTGGCGTGTTGTGAGTGTGTCGGTGTATTAGAACCGATCTTACGTAAAGATTATTTGATTCGGGGGGTCTCCTAGAGATGAAATCACGCAGAGTAGTTGACACGGGATGTTTAGACAGGTTCAGGCCTTCTCCGGAGAGAATAATAACCCTAATCCTGTGTGGTGTGGTATTCTTAATGATCAAGTAAGAAGCTAAGACTATTACAGAGAATAGAACTTGTCCCTCTCTACTCGCCCTTGATGCCCTTATATAGTCGTGAAGGAGTAGCCGTTTTGCCCTGCGGAAGAGGCGCCTTAATTGAGCCAGTAATGGGCGCATGATGGCAGTAATTACCGGCGCATTGGCTTCTCCACGCCGTCTGGCAATTATCATTCAAAGATAATGGGGTATTTAAGCACTATTACTACGCGGGATAGTAGTGTGTGCAGACCGTTCGGATTCTTTAATCAATTGGACCCACTTGCCTGTAGGTTTGATTATAAGGTGGTCGTGGTCTACCTGGTCGTAGGAGAACTTACGACCAGGTAGTAATCGTAAAAGGTCTTACGACTATGTAGTGATCGTAGAAAGACTTACGACCATGAAATGGTCGTAGAAAGACTTACGACTAGGAAGTAGTCGTAGTAAGACTTACGACTAGGCAGTAGTCGTAGTAAGACTTACGACTATGGGGGGTGATTGTAGAAAATCTTACAATCACTTGGTGGGCCTCTCCCTTATAAAAATAAGGGGTACTTCTGGAGACTATGTGACATCATATTTACCCATAATAATAATTATAGATAATAGATAAAATGAGGATTATTAGATCCTCGTCATCTAGCCCCCCAGCTTCAAGTGAAAGTAACTTACTTGGGAAGGATTCGCAAATGGACTTGCGACTATGAAAAATGTCGTAGAACCATAGTCGAAGGAAAAACTCTTCGACATTTGAGTATTACTTTGACCAGGAGTTTGCTTGGTCAGAAAGGTTGCTTACGAGTATCAGAAAGTCATAAAAACCTCTACAATTGTGTAGTGGTCGTAGTAAGGCGATCGGAGAAAAACCCTTCCGATCGATGCTTCCTTCGACGGAAAGACTTAGTCAAGAAAGTGATTTTGCTTGGAGGTGACAAAACTAACCTAACTTTCTGAGCAGACCGTGCTGGGAATTGCAAGCGAATTCCACGGATCTGTTGATAAAGCGGTTCGGCGATTGCAATCGTGAAGGTTGCTTACGACTATTAGAAAGTCGTAAAAACCCCTACGACCGTCTGGTGGTCGTAGCAGGGGAATCGGAGAAAAAACCCTTCCGATTGATACTTCCCGACCGGAAAGGCTTTGGTCAAGAAAGTAATTTCGCTTGGGGTGACAATACGCACCTAATTTTTCTCGAGCGGACCATGCGGGAATTGCAGCGGCTCTCACGGACTTGTCCGATGAAGCGGTTCCGGCGGTACAACCAACTCCCATAGACCTATAGCGAGAGCGGTTTCCGGCGGCGGAGATCATCTTGATTATAAAAACTTACCGGGAGGTAGACTTGGGTTTTACCTTTTCCTCAAATCACTCCATTGTTCTTGAGCTCTTGCTTTCTCAGTCCTCGACTAGGTTTCATCTTCTCCACCGCCAACCCAATCAAAAGACTTCTTGCTTACGGCGAAATGGCCAAGAGAGTTTACGAATGGGAAGAATCGGAGATGGATGCGGCTAAGATCAAGATCTTGGTTGATCTTGGGAAGATTCGGAGAAGGCTCGGTAAAGTGGATTCCGCCATCGGGCGACCTTGGCCATCGGGGAAAATGGGCAAATCCCGTCTTCCAAGCGTATTGTGAGTGCGACCTTGATTGCTGCCCATCCCTTTCTTCTGAGAGTACTCGAACACTTTGGGGTGGAACCGGTGAACTTAGGTCCCAATTCCATTACCATGTTGAGTGTATTCGTGTATCGTGCGGCGTACACAGGGATTGGCGGATCTCGGTGTTCCAATATTATTATGGGATGGCTCGACAAACAGAATCATTTGAAGTCGTGATGCGAAACTCCACGACTCGAAGTCGAAGGAGTATATTGAGTTTCACCGGTCTTCGTGGCGAATTTGGAGAAAGAGGTGGTTCTCTTTGGAAGGTCACCTCTGAAGGCGACCTTTCTTTTCGCGGGAAGGTTGCTGAAAGAAATCTTCATGGGATTCGACCCACGAAGATATTCACGGATTAGCCCTTATATTCAAGCCATTAAGGACTTGAAGGAAGAAGGGGCGGCCGGATGGCATGTGGTGAAGGATTTCATCACCACGCCGAATTAGTCCTCTGAAGAAACGAGCATCTCCTATGTGGAGATACTCGGGAAGAGGAGACCCAACCAGAGACTATGAGGAGGGTAAGTAATTTGTCGACTTAGCTCTCGGTTTGATCTTTCTCAACCTTGTCTAATATTCTTATCTATTTACACAGATCTTTCACAGGCTGAGGTTGACTCTAGAGTCGGACTCATCTGCGAGAAGTCTCCGCCACTCAGGCGGTTCCTCAAGTCATTCGGCTTTGTCATGAGATGAAAGGATAGGCGCCTAAAGGTAATCAAAAAGTTGATTCTTTCTTTAGGACTTTATAGTCGTAGAAGATACTTACGACTAAAGGTGATCGTAGAATATCTTACGATCAGGAAAGAGTCGTAGAAAAACTTACGACTTGGCACTTGTCGTAGAAAAACTTACGACTAATTAGTCATTCTTCTTTTACTTTTTGCTTTTCTGAGAAAGTAGGCATGGAAAATCGTCGGAGACGACGAAGAAGTAAATCTTGATGACTATTGGCGCTGGGTTGTCGAAAGACAAAGGCTCGGCTCCTCCCTCCAAGAGACGTCGACTTGTAAAATCTGCCGACAAAGGGGGAGCAAGCTCAAGCTCTGGTCTTTCGACCAGACCCTCTACAAGGCCTGCGGCAACTGTAGCTGTATCTGAAGCCGAGGCCGCAGCCATCGAAGCCGAGGAGGTTGAGGCAGCTGAATCTCTTAAGCGCAAACCTCGCAAGGCTAAGGTACCCATACGTTATGACAAAGAATCTTTCGCAGATTTACGCCACTCCTAGTTTTGTTAGGCAAGCTGGAAAAGGAGAATTGGAAATATTTTGTGTCTTTTATGAAGGGCGATCTTTGCATCGGCACAACTCGCAAGCCGAGGCGATCTTGCTTTTGGAATGATCGAGACCGATCTCGGCCATCCAGAGAATCGAGAAACGAGCTCGGTTCTGTCCAAACTCTGACGACGGGCGTGGTCGTGGTGAGCCGATGTTGAACCTCGACCGGGCGTGGTCGTGGAGAAGAAGAGGTCCTCCGTTGGGAGGATTGCTCCAAAATTCTGGTTAAGACGAGTGCGCAGAGGTATGTGAAATTTACTAAAGTGTAAAACGACATTTACCTTTTTCTTTTCACAACTTTGATTTGCTTTTCTTTATTTCAGTCGACTTCTTGACCCAGGAATGCTTCATTGAGAAGTCCATTGCCATCCTTGACTCTCGAGGAGGTAGCAATGGAGGTGGTCGAAGCATCACCCTTGGCCCGGTGGCGATGAAGTCGAGACTCGAGTGACTCCACATCTGCTGAAGTCGTAGCTACGATCCTTGAAGTAGCGGTATTCTTGTTGAGGTGGCGCTCATTCTTGGTCGTAGAAACAACGAGGCATTGTGGAAGCCTCTGGTCAAAGCGGTGACCAGCTTGTGCACCGCTCTGGGAAGAAATTGTAGGGCGTTCCTTCCCTACCCAAAGAGAAGTTCTGAGAACGAGAAGGAGAAAATTTCAACCACGTGGTGACTTCTTTGGGCTGCCTCCGTCGTGGGGTCTTACGCTTCTGAGATCTCGTGGTGAGTCCCCATCCCAAAGATATTCCCAATACGGAGAATACTTTTGATAACGAGCGCCTCGAGAAGGTGTGGTGGGACAAAGTCGCGAGGATAGATAAAGCTGCAGAACCGGACCTTGTATATTCGATGTTTGCTAGGGCGACTATGAATGTAAGTATCTTCAAAATACTTACATATGTGACTTTCCTTCTCTTCTCTTTGTTTTCTTTTTGCGAGAAGCTCGGAGCAAATTCTTTGTTGTCGGTGAGTACCATCGACAACTTTTAGAGCTAAGACAGGAGAAAGAACTACTTTGTGCAGAGGCAGAGAGATGGTAAGTCACTTATCATTCATAATTGTTTTCGACTTAAATACTCGTATAATGTTTTACGAGAATAGTCATGGAAGAAACTCATGACAAAGTACTAGTCGTAAAAAGCTTACGACTACTTACGACCAGGTAGTGGTCGTAGAAAGACTTACAACCATGTCGTTGTCGTAGAAAAATTTACGACTAGGTCGGTGGTTGTAGAAGTACTACAACCATTGGTGATGTTTATCTTCGTTCTGTTCTTTGTAGGTTAAGCGGTGATCACGAAGACCTTATTGACTCACTCGACTATGAAAAGAAGAGTCGAGGTGGCTAAGGGCGAAGTATTAGTCCTCTCGGATAGACTTGAGAGTCTCTGCATCTAAAAGATTGCAGGAAAAAATAAGCGATAAGTTCGAACTTAAGGCGCTTTTGATCTTTAACCTTTACAGACTCTCATTTCTTCTCCGGATAAAGAAAAGAGATCACGGAAGCTCGAATCAAGTTCAAGAAAAATCTTTGGTCATTCGGGAGTTTTCCGTATTACCTCGAATAAGGATCAAGAACTTGAGGTCTTAGAACTCAATTAACAAGTAAGTAATTCTTTACTGTTATCCTTTTGAGTATTTTCCTTTTCTAATGCCAATTTTTGTTGAGAAATTGGTGTCCAATTGAGAAGCCTCGAGGTGAAATCCAAGAAAACCTTGATCTACAATGAGTCCATCCGCATCGCTAAGAAAAATCAGAGGACATCGAGCATGGGAGAAAAAGCACTTTGAAAGTATTGCTTCCCATCGAGAAGAGGTTAAGCTGGATTCTCAATTAGTAGGTAAGAAATGCTTTTACCTATAATTATCTTTGTGTTATCTTCCTCCGAAGTTTATTTTCGTTTGACCGATTTTATTCTTTTGAACAAGTGGTGAAAACAAGAAACCAGCGAGGCTTCGACTTGTACCCAACGGAGATGGAGTCGATGAAGACTAGTCTTCAAGGCAACATCACTCTCTGAACAATGTGCTTAGTGAGTGCATTACGAGGGAAAAACTCCTCGAGAAGATACCATATTTGCTCACACAAGTACCATTGGGGAACAAGTCGGAAAATTACAAGAAATGGTGACCACTCTGAAGGCTAATCAATTTGAATCAATAAGGAGGCGATCGAGGCGGAGTAAGTTACGCTTTGGCGAAACTTAAAGCTCAAGATCCCGCCTTAATGTGCAACCAATTGAAGCCGAGTTCGATTGCTCGAATTAGAGGCAAATCGTGCGATTGAGGAAATGCAATTGGTTGGCAAAAGGTGGTGGAGGAAATCTGACTAGGCTCTCCCCTTGAGTAATCTTGTAACTACCTTGTAAAGGCGGACAATATCATTGATGAGTGATATATGATCCATCTTATTTCTGAAAATTATCTTGTCGAGAAGTTAGTAACTCAAAAGATAATAAGCGAATGAAAGACTAAGAATTGAAGTCAAATTAATAACTTTATCCTAGCCCCGAGCTATTTGCTTAGATTGTTTAGACAATCTAAGTAAATAGTATTTGAAATAGGGTTTACGAAAACAAAGAGAGGTTTGTTTAACTTATAGTTTTGTTATGGTTGTCAAGCACTTGGTGAAAAAGTAGAAAGCGACTCGACACTAGGAAGTTCCTTCTAGTGGGCAAGACCACGTGCGAGAGAGGAAAGGCTTGACTAGGTGATGTTACCATCTCAGACTAGTTTAATCAAACCAAGAACGACAACTTGAGTTAAGCAAGCGTCTAGAGGACTTTAATAATTCGTTAGCCCTTTTACGATGGACTCGATAAGTCTTTTCGGTAGCAAAAAGTAGGAGGATGAGCGGCTAGGAAGTTCCTTCTAGTGGGCGGGACCACATGCAGAGAGGAAAAACTTCGACTAGGTGTGTCTCTTCCTTGACCAGTTAAAGCGAAGCGAGTACATCAAAGGTGGTCGAATAAATGTATCAAGTGCACTCTACTTAGAATATTTTTGAAATCCTTGAAAAAATAAACTAAGATTGAGAGAGTTGGCTCTGAGAACATTTCGACTTGATAGAACCGAGCTCTTTGTATTGGTGAAAAATGAGTAGCAGTCGATGCTAGGAAATTCCTTCTAGTGGCGAGAACCACATGCGGATAGGAGAAGTTTCGACTAGATGATGTTACTTGTTTTCGACCGGTGTAAAGAAAGCGGGTGTTTTGTATCATAGTCGAAAGATTAAAAAGCACTAGGCAAGAGAAGTAGAAAGAACACGGACTTTTATTGCACGAGAAATTGGTCACACATAGAATTTGCGTGGCGGTCGATGTTCCAAGAGTTTGAGAGAACTGTCCATCTTCCATCGCTAGTCGTGCAGGCCACTGGCGGGTTACGCCGACCAGCGTGTAAGGACCTTCCCATTTGGGGGAAAGTTTATTCCGATTAGACTTGGATTGGCAGAGCCTCAATACCAAGTCACCTACAGCAAGGCTGCGAGGTTGGACCTTACGATCATAGTATCTGCGCAGGCTTGTTGGTAGGCGCGAGCGGATTAAGGCTAGGTTTCTCCTTTCTTGAGTAGGTTAATGTCATTTGCTCGAAGTTGTTCTGATCGAGTTGTTGAAAGTTTCAACTCGTGTCGACCGTAATTTTAGCTCGGAGGAAGCATGGCTTCGACTCGAACACGAGAAAAAATGGTGTTTCTCTGTTGCTCATTGGTGGTTGTCTGACGCCCATAACACGGAGGGTAATTCTTGTACCCAAGCCCCGGCGCTTAACAAGTGGTCGAAGACTGGGTTTTAATTCCTCGCATTATTTGGCCGTTTGCGTTCGGCCGCCCGTTGCTTTGGGGATGTGCAGCGAAGCATAGCATAATTTGGTACCCAACTCGTCGCAAAATTCACGAAATTTTGCACTTGCGAAGTGTTTACCATTATGCGTAATTATCCGACTTGGAACTCCAAATCGGCTAATTACGCATCTCATCATGAACCTTTTCTTTGCTTAGATGTTATCGATTCTGAGTTGACTTCAATCCATTTGTGAGCGTGTCAATAGCCACAAAAGGAATTGAAACCTCTGGAGCTTTGGGAAATGGTCCTAGGATATCGAGACCCCAAGTCGCAAAAGGCCAAGAAAGAGGTATTGTCTGTAATGCTTGAGCTGGTTGGTGTATTTGTCTACCATGGAATTGGCATTGGACACACTTTTTAACCACCTCCTTAGCATCATACTGAGTGTAGGCGGTAAAACCTTCTCGAAGGCTTTACCAACCAATGTTCGTAGGAAGCATGTGTCCCACAGATGCCCTTTGTGTATATCGTGAAGGAGTGTTATTCCTTCGTTTTGCGGAATGCATCGCATGAGTATCCCTTGGGTTCCTCGTTTGTAGAGGACTCCTTCGACCAAAGTATACATTTTGGCTTTTTGGGATAAGCGATGCGCCTCAAGATCATCTTGGTCTGGAACCCTTGCGAAGATACTCGTAGATGGGAGTCATCCGAGTATCCTCGTAGTCTAATGAGGCCATCTCAATAGGAGGTGTCTCGGTTCTTCGACGAGAGGCGGCTTTGGAGTTGCTCAAGAAAACTCCTTTTAGTGCGTAGATCGGGAAGAAGCCATCCGAGCAAGTTGGTGCGAGAAATTATCCTTCGAGGATGAATTGTACCTCGAAACCTAAAAATGCTTTTCTAGCTTGCGAACTTCCGATAAGTATTTAGACATTGTCGAGCTAGAGCTTTGGTACTCTTTCCGACTTGATTCACGACTAGTTGAGAGTCTCCTCTCACGAGTAGTCGGCGAATTGAGAGTGCTTGCGCGACTCGTATGCCGGCTAGCAAACCGTACTCGCCACATTATTAGTGGCACGAAAGTTTAATTGTATGGCATACTTTAAGGTTTCTCGGTAGGAGATACCAGGACCACCCGACCCGAGCCACTTAAAGTAAGTGACCCGTCAAAGTACATCATCCTTTCAGTCGTGGGAATCGTCTTGGGGATCTGAGCGAGTTCGAGATTTGTCCATTCGGCGACAAAGTGCGCCAAGATCCGGGATTTTATGGCCGTTCGGGACATGAAATGGAGGTCGAACTCCCAAGTTCGTGACCATTTTGCCATCGTCCATTGTTTCCTTATTATGGAGGATTGCTCCCAAAGGAAACTCGGGCAACATGACTATTTTGTGCGCTGAAAATAATGCATAATTTCCTCGAAGACATGAGGAGGGCATATAGAAGTTTTGGACACGAGGTAACGCTCCTTAGGCCCGTGTAAAACTTCGCTAACGTAGTAAACCGGTCGTTATGCGTTTTCACGTTCTACGACTAATCTGCGCTTCTTTGCTGTGGCGTGGCGACTACGTAAATTAAGGCGTCTCTTCGGCTTTGGAGAAACCGAGCAGGAGCACTCGAAAGATACCTCTTGACATCCTCAAAGCGGCGTTTGCCTCGTTCGACCACTCAAAACCTTCATGTCTCACGAGAAGTTTAAAGAAAGGTAGTCCTTTTCTCCTAGTCGTGCGATGAAAGCGACTTAAAGCCGCCATGCACCCAGTGAGTTTCGGACTTCCTTTTTGTGTTTGGAGGGCGCATCGGAGGATGACCTTTATTTTCGAGATTTGCTTGATTCCTCGTTCAGATACTAGGAATCCAAGTAATTTTCCTGAAGAAATTCCAAACACACACTTCTCTGGATTGAGTTTTAAGCGGTGCTTTCTGAGGTTGTCGAATGTTTCTTGTAGGTCAGTGATATGATTAAGTCTCTTAATGCTTTTACGACTAGATCATCAACATAGGCTTCCAAATTCGGCCTAATTGAGATGAAAAGTCGATTGCATTAGGCGTTGAAAAGAAGCACGGCATTCTTTAGACCAAATGGCATTTTGACATAGCAAAAGGTACCAAATGGAGTAATGAATGCGGTCTTTTCTTCATCGTTTAAACACATATTGATCTGGTGGTATCCAGAATATGCATCTAAAAAACTTAATATCTCACAACCTGCAGTAGAATCAACGGTGATCGATCACGAGGTAAAGGGAAATCATCCTTTGGACAAGCTTTATTAAGATCGATAAAGTCACGCATATCGCCATTTGCGTTTGACTTTTTGACCATTCTGAGGTTAGCCAACCACTCTGGGTGGTTGACTTCTCTTATAAAGCCCTTTAAGTAGCTTATCAACTCGATTTAATAGCATCTCGTCGATCGGGGCAAATCTCCGTAATTTTTGTTTCTGGTACTTTATCGGTAGTAAAGCTAGCCTGCTCGATCACCTCCACAGGGACTCGGGCATGTCGGATGTTTGCCACGCAAAGACATCTGCGTTAGCTCGGAGGAAGGTAATGAGGCGTCTTCCTATTTGGGGTCGAAAGTCTCCCGTGCGAGCGATCTTGAGGGCTCTTGCGTCGGAGGAACCTCTTTGACTTGGTCGTTCGGCTTTGGTGCGACTTTGAGGCTTCGACTTGCTAGTCGAAGGCTGACTTTCATCTCGAGTTGGTATTTGACCAACCATCTCGAGGATCGGCGATCCTGACTATCGCCATCTTTTGTCACACTGAATGGTGATCACTCCTTTGGGACCTGGCATCTTAAGACATTGATACCCGTAATGAGTAGCCATTAAGAATTTTGCCAAAGTTGGTCGTCCGAGTATGGCGTTATATGTCGTATCGAAATCGACCACATCAAAGGAGACTTTCTCTGTCCTGAAATTACTTGGTGAGCCAAATGTTAAAGGAAGAGAAACTTGGCCAATAGGTTTGGCTGAAGACCCCGGTACGATTCCATGAAAGGAGTATCGTACCGGCCTTACCTTTGTCCTGGGTACTTGCATCTCGTCCAGGGCATTAGTAAATAATATGTTCAAAGAACTGCCACCATCAACCAACACTCGATTGACCCGACAGTTGTTGATGGTGGGTTCGACCACAATCGGATATCGACCTGATCGACTCGTAGTGATTGGGCAGTCATCCTTCTCAAAAGAGATGGTAACTTCCGACCACTTCGGTAATTTATTGTGAAAGGAGTATGTATGGAATTTACCTCTCGTCCGGCAGCTTTAAGTTGTCGTTTGGAGTCGTATGCCGATGATCCTCCGTAGATGTGCTCAACGGTATGTTGCGGATCTTGGAACGACATCTCCTCATCATCTTACGACTTTTGGCCACTCGTATGTCCTACCTGCTCGAGAGTAGGGAGTGGTGCTTTGCCGTTGTAGTAGTCCTCGAGCTTTCTTTGGAAAACTTCGGCGATTCTGGAGGTCATGTCCTTCCTTTTATGAAAAGGACACCACCTTGGTTTGTCGTTCCTACGATCAGGGCGCTTACCTTTGCCTTGATCAGGGTACGACTTGGTGGTTTGGGGCTCTCCATCTTTCACGGCGAACCTCCTTGGAACCACCGGTTTGTGGTTTTGACTTTTATTTTCTTCTTGGACTTTTTGCTTTTTATCCTTACCAACTTCACGGCTCTCGAGGAGTATATGTTTCTCGATCGATAGTGTTGTTCCACTCATTGCCTCGAAGCGATTGCATATCGATCGGCCATCTCGAAGAGCTCGGAATGATGTTGGGAGGATTCAAAGCAATGTCCTCCGTTATCCTTCTACTACGGACTCCTTGCTTAAAAGCCACGATCACGGAGGAATCGAAATTTCGGAATTGAGTTACTGAACGACTAAAGCGTTTGATGAATTGGCGCAAAGTCTCGTTGTTGTTCATTTTATCGGTGCAAGTCGTCTTCTTTTCGAGGCGGTTGTATGTGCCTTGGAAATTCGCTGTAGAAGATCGCAGAGGTGTTGCCAGAGTAGATCGACTTGAGTGGTTGGTTTAATAACCACGATCGGCGGATCCTTCGAGCACGATCGGAAGGTAATTCGCCATTACATGCTCTCCTCCTCCTGCTTTGCTCGGACGGTGTTGTATAGATCTGAAGAAATTCGATGGGATTTTGAGATCCATCAAATTTCTCCATGTTCATCGGCGAAAATGAGGTGGCGTGTGAGCGCTTTCGAAGGTCGGCGAAAATGCGGCATCCGGAAATCACTTCTTAGCGCCTTCTTTGTAGGAAAGAAGGGTTAATGTCACCAGTGATCGTATCGACGATACCGTGTGGTGACTGTTACGTAGTAGGTCTCAGTTCTCGAGGAATACTCCTCGTACTCCACCGTTGTGAATTTCTTTGTCGAAGTGGTGAATGATCACCTCTCAGAGGGGCTTCTTGATCTTGACCGATCGAAATGTATTTCTTGAATAGGGATCGATTCGACTTATGGCGTGTCGATTCCAACGAGAAATATTCGATTGGTCGTAGCCGAGGAAGTCGTATTCTGCGACTACAGAATGTTGTCGATGAGGTACCTCGATCTTATCATCACGATTCGAAGTCTTTGCATAATCTCTTGACAAAGAGATCGTACCACAGCGTTCGAGCAAGCTCTTGGTTTGGGATTCTCGAGCAAGTCGTTGATGTCCCGGAGTTCTTGTACCTCCTCCGTGATGTTGAATGTGCCTGGCGAGTTCTTACGGACTGCAATTTTCTTTCTTCGGCGACATCAAAATCCTCCTCATCGGTCTTTGAGGCCTTCTTAGTGGAGTGCGAGAATGTCGAGATTTCCCTCGCGTTCATCAGTGTTGGTTCTCTCGCCAGCGGTGGTGCCCTTGCCATTACCACGAGGGGCGCAGTGTGTGATCTTCGGGAGTGTTCTTATCTCGGCCTCCATGAGGTGACCACGATTTGGGGAAGGGCGAAGACCTCCGTTGATGATTCTCACTTGCGCTCGAGGCCTCCCGCTTGAGGAGTGCTCGAGAGACACCATCTGGCGACTTGGAGTAATCCCCTCCGGTGGGGAACTCAGGGTTATCTTGTCTCCGTTCACAAATGAGATCTGCGGGAGGCGGTCGAATTTGCGGGAAAAGCATGCTTGATCCCACCCTCTCCGGAGTTACCACGAGAGAGGATCACTAGATCTTGGTGGAGTCTGGAATGGTGGCTCCCCAGAACTTGACTTACCAAGTCGGACCGCCTTAAGGGACTTGAACACTTGGAGAAAAAACTCGTCGTGTTGTGAGTCCTCACGGGAGCGGTTCAGTCGGATTGACCTTGTCCTTTGAGGAATTGGCTCCTCTGTTGGGCGTATTGTTGTGGGGATAAGGATCCTCCTCAACTCCATTAATGGGATGGTTTCTGGAGAATAATCTCGGAGGCAACATCACCATCGGCGGATGCATCACTCGGCTCGTAGTCGAAACCGGCATCCATGTTGGCGTCTGCGTGTCCGCCAAGTCAAACCAGTTCTCCTCGTTCCATTCTCCTGCCATGATTGCATGAGATTGGAAAAAGAGAGTATGTTGACAAGAGATTACCGGAAGATCCCCACGGACGGCGCCAACTGTCGGTGTATTAGAACCGATCTTACGTAAAGATTATTTGATTCGGGGAAGGTCTCCTAGAGATGAAATCACGCAGAGTAGTTGACACGGATGTTTAGGCGAGTTCGAGCCTTCTCGGAGAGAATAATAACCCTAATCTGTGTGGTGTGGTATTCTTAATGATCGAGTAAGAAGCTAAGACTATTACAGAGAATAGAACTTGTCCCTCTCTACTCGCCCTTGATGCCCTTATATAGTCGTGAAGGAGTAGCCGTTTTGCCCTGCGGAAGAGGCGCCTTAATTGAGCCAGTAATGGGCGCATGATGGCAGTAATTACCGGCGCATTGGCTTCTCCACGCCGTCTGGCAATTATCATTCAAAGATAATGGGGTATTTAAGCACTATTACTACGCGGGATAGTAGTGTGTGCGCACGTTCGATTCTTTAATCAATTGGACCCACTTGCCTGTAGGTTTGATTATAAGGTGGTCGTGGTCTACCTGGTCGTAGGAGAACTTACGACCAGGTAGTAATCGTAAAAGGTCTTACGACTATGTAGTGATCGTAGAAAGACTTACGACCATGAAATGGTCGTAGAAAGACTTACGACTAGGAAGTAGTCGTAGTAAGACTTACGACTAGGCAGTAGTCGTAGTAAGACTTACGACTATGGGGGTGATTGTAGAAAATCTTACAATCACTTGGTGGGCCTCTCCCTTATAAAAATAAGGGGTACTTCTGGAGACTATGTGACATCATATTTACCCATAATAAGAATTATAGATAATAGATAAAATGAGGATTATTAGATCCTCGTCAGAGTGGTTTGGTGCTCACCATCTCTGGAGTGGACGAAGAGCAACCCTAGTGGAGCGAGGTGTTGGTTCGTGTTGGAACCGGTCCAAGTGGTTGGATTTACCTCGGAGGTGTTGGCTTAATTAGTGGAGCCGGTCCAACATAGTTGGGCTTACCTCAACGTGGATTAGGGAGACCGGTAAGTCTCCGAACACCACGGTAAAATATAATTGTGTCATCTTGTTTTGTCTTGTGCTTTACTTTGAGCAATTTATATTATGTACTTTAATTGCTTATATATCATTGTATGATTGCGCTCATTAAATTGTATTTATATTGTTGGTGCACTTAGTGGAGCCTAGTTGATTTAGGTTTTTTATTAACTTCTGTATTATTAATTGGTTTTAGCCGAAAGAATTTTTAAAACCGCCTATTCACCCCTCTCTAGTCGGCCACCTCGATCTTACAACCACCACAGTAGAACCAAACCAAAATATTGCTAATTATTCAGCCAGGTCCACCCCAACCTGGAAATGTGTTTGCATGCTATGGTCCAAATCAATGGCACACAAAGTAAAGTCATTTGTGGCTACTCGGGCAAAACATCCCCATCCTAGTGTGCTTCCAGCACCTCTTTAATGTACGATCATTCGCCTGAGTATGAAATTATTTTTGGTTCAACCCTACCAAACAACAACCCTTGCCATGCCACAACAAATTTTACCAACAGTGGACGCGTCACAATTTCATATATCATTAAGTCAAATTTGTCATCATTGAATCATGTGATCATGAGACCATCGCATGACTAAGTATAATACGCACTAAGCATAATACGCACCTAAGTTGGTATTACAACGATGCCCAGCTAAAATTACCCAACCTATGGTGTCCAAGGATACATGTCAACATGTCGATCACAATTATTCAAGGAGTCATACTGTCAAGTAGGTATTTAACTACTCACAAAACCATTTTTATACAACTAGCCTTGCATGTTTATAATAAACAATATAATTTTATAAAGTGGGTACGACATGATCAAACGTCTACGACTTACCTTCGTTGAAGAATTGGGTTGCTTCGGTCGTGGTCGTCGGGTCCAAAAACTCTTCGGAAACGCCAGAATCTACACGTGCGAAAAAGAGCTGAATAAATAAAACAACTCCAAATAAAATCCAAAACGAACCAAGGTAGATCCAAAAGAAAGGTACTGAATTTAGATGAATTTAGAAATTGAATCACTCGAATCGGATCTTGAACGAAGGAGAACGAGCTCTGGAAGGATGTTCAACTGGTCGGAATACTTCGACTACCTTGTCGAAGGTGGTTCGACTACAGGACGTGGTCGAAAGAAGGGATTTGACTACTCAACGTAGCTGAAGGAAGGACTGGACTGCTCGATGCGATCGAAAGAACACAAGAGATAGAATAGGGCACAGGGAGGGGCTCACCAAGACCGCGAGAGAGGCTGGAGGAGGAAGCCGGAGGAGGTCGGTGGATGACGAACATCGGACAAAGACGGAGCAGTGAAAGCATCTAGGCCCTTAAAAATGTGTTTTGGTAATTAATGACATTATGTGAATATGTGACTAATATGTTTGTTGAAGTGATAACAAGGTTTAGTCCTAAATGACAAATTCAAATCAAGGAGTTGCATGTCAAAGGATGTCAGGAAGATGGAGTTTGTCTCAAGGGCAAGGTAAAAATAGTCTAGGACCTCGTTTGAATTTTACCGGTCTTTGGAGTATGGTGGAAGACCGGATTTTATTATAAATATCGTACTATTAAGGTGGAGCTTGTCTGATAGCTTGAAAGCACTTCATTATGCCTTTGGATCAACTTACGATCATGCATGCTCTCTTCTTCTGGTTTTCAAATCAAAATCATCTTTTCAGTGCATAATCGGTAGTTCCGGCGTTATAACTGCAGAACTACCGCCGGGCGGTAGTTCTGAAATTCTCGCGGAACGTTTTTTTTCCCATAGAGTACCTTTTTGGGACTTAGCCATTTTTTCGCAAGCGCGGTAGTTCCGCCATGATATGAGCGGAACTTCTGATAATCGGTAGCTCTGATTTTCTAACGGAATATTTTTTCCAGATAGTAACTTTTTGGGACTTAGCCATTTTTCCGCAAGCGCGGTAGTTCCGCTATGATATGAGCGGAACTTCCGATTATCGGACGAACCGAAAATTAGTTGGCGGTAGTTCCGCACATAAAATCCAACGGCTATAATCAGAGCATTTAAAGCCACTGTAATGACCGTTACAGTGCACTCGATGCAAGGGCGGTAGTTCCGCACGATACATGGCGGAACTTCCGATTTCCCTGAAAAAATCTGGTTTCTTATTGTAACGGTCGTATTTGGTTGTGAGGGGTATAAATACACCCTCACCAGCTCAAGGACATGGTTGCTGAGCATTCATTCAATACACTTGAGCTTAGAGCACTCCCCTGACTCCTCATTTACTCTCTTTGCACAAATTTATGAGATTATGAGTAAAACCTAGAGCATTTCATTCTAGTTGATCCATTGGCTCTTTGTTGTCGTCAAGCGAAGGTCAAGGTCTATTCTCTTGGTGTTTGTCGACACCTAGACGGCTTGGTGGAGGTTTACGCGGTGATCTCTTCATGAAGATTGTGAAGAGGCCCGGCGCCATTTGTATTGGTTCAGTGTTCACCAACTCCGGAGAGGAGGCAGAACAACCAAGTGATTTCGAGGGAATGCTTAATTTGTGGAGCCGGCTTGATTGAGTCAAGCTTCCTCAACGTGGACAAGTGAAGATCGACAAATCTTCGATACCACGGGAAAAACCTCATTGTCCCCATTGCGGTTATTTCTTGTCTTTACTTATTGCAAATAATTTTGTAGCATATATCTTATGATAGATAGCTTTGCTTAGTTCATCTAGTTTAATTGTATAATTTGGTCTATAATTTTTAGAAACCTCCTATTCACCCCCCTCTAGTCGGTTATCCTTGAACCTACACGCGGGCGCTCCGGTGAACTCTTCGGCGGCGAGGAGGTTGAAGACGTCACGGGCTCCCGTCGGCGGCGGTGAAACTCAAAGCACAGCGAAACGAGGGCGAGAGAGAGGGGGAGAGAGTGTTGAGGGGAAAGCAAGAGGAGGGCGAGGGCTCCTTGGTTCTCTATTTATGGAGGAAAGAGGAGGACCGGGTGACAAGATGGAGTGGCGGGATTCGCGAGGCGCAGCAGAGACAGCTACAATTAATGCGCACGTCATTGAGGAAACAACGACATTCAATGCGCACGTCGCTGAGGAAACAACGATATTTAATGCGCACGTTGCTGTGGAAAAAGAGGGAGGAAAGAGAAGGTGAGAAGGGGGTTGATAGGCAGGGCTGGTCAAGACCGAGAGGCTGGTCGAAACCAAGAGGGTGGTCGAAACTGAGAGACGGTCAAAACCAAGAGGGTGGTCGAAACCGAAAGGATGGTCAGAACCAAGAGGATGGTCAAGACCACAAGGCTGACCGAAATCAAAAGGCTGATCGAGACCACAAGGCTGGTCAAGACTGATAGGGTAGTCAACACCGAGAGGGCGGTCGACACCAGGAGGGTAGGGATAGTAACAGGCTGACGGGAATTCAGAACCACAGAGAAAGGGGATTTTAAAATACCAGAGAACTCCAATAAACTCAAAACAAACCAGATTTTGAATTAGTTAAAGTTTGATTTAGTCATTTAAATCACTTTTAATTTCTAAAATTGCAAGTTAAGCTTTAGTGATTCAACAAATCCAAATGGTTATATTTATTTTGACATTTTCAAAAACACCTAAAAATTGGGATGTTACACGGATCCTATCCGAGCACGTTTGACGAATCGTATCCGTACTAGTTTGTTCCAACCTGTTAAGTGTGCGACCCTATAGGTTAATGTGTAGTTCGGTTGTGACTCGGAAACCTTTTCCTACCACGAGTCGTTAGTGGTACCTAACAGAACAAGATGATTCCTGAATACACACAAATTATATCAGACGAACCTTAATGCAATATGATCTACGACCAGGTCTTGTTTGGTCTCAACTAGTTCTTAACTCCTTACGATAAGGTTTCTAGCAGCCTACGACCAGCTCATATTTGGTATGGGCCAGTTCGTAACGCCTTACGACCAGGTTTCGACCACTTAGTGATCATGTTCGACCAGCCTATGACTAGCTCGTATCTCCATACGACTAGTCTGTATCTGATCTAACTGAACGATCGGCTCGTGTATCCTCCTCTTGCCTCACGATATCTGGTTGAACTCCATGTGAGATATTATGT
Organism: Hsuehochloa calcarea; assembly: GCA_036346395.1. Lineage (NCBI taxonomy): Eukaryota > Viridiplantae > Streptophyta > Magnoliopsida > Poales > Poaceae > Hsuehochloa > Hsuehochloa calcarea. The sequence goes on from CM070597.1 coordinate 675,080, forward strand.
TATCCATGGACTGTTCAATACGTTCTCGATCGAGTGTCAGATAACTTCATGTGGTCGAACTCTTTGACCACCAGGGGCATGACTATGCACTTTCTTTATCCAACTTCATGTGGTTAATATGTTTCGTTATGGTTCTTGATCCTACACACCTCACGGAGCTTGAAGAGTGAAACTCTTACCTCAATGCTCAAGCGATGAACGCTCTATTTGGAGCTTTAAACGCGGATGAGTTCAATCGAGTGAGCAACCTTGAAACCGCTCATGAGATATGGACTACGCTCTCTGAAATTCATGAGGGTACATCTATGGTTAAACAAGCCAAATTGCATAGGCTTTGGATCAAATATAAGACATTTACAATGTTGCCTCAAGAAAACATCACCGAGATGTATTCTCGACTTAAAAACATTGTAAATGAGTTCAAGGGTCTTGGTACTAACTTGCTTGACATTTATATTGTGCACAAGATGCTTAGGGCTCTTCCCGACAAGTACGAGATGTTGGTGACATTGTTTCTCAACTCTCCCGAGTTGTCAAGAATGACACCAACTGGGTTTTTGGGAAATCTTATCACAAATGAGCTTTACAAGAAAGACAAGGAAGAGCTCATGGAGTAAACTTCTTAAAGGAAGAAAATTACCTCTTTTAAGGCAAAAGCGGATTCAAGTGATGAATAAGATGAAGATGAATATTCCGAAGTGGAATTTGCTCTACTTGTAAGGAGAATGAAGAAGTTCATGAGGAGACGCCCACATCGGAGTTTCAACTTCAACAAAATTAAAAAGAGGCAATCCTCAAGTGAAAAGAAGCGAAACATCAACATTCGTTGCTATGAGTGTGATGAGAAGGGGCACATTGCCTCTCATTGCCCCAACAAGAAGGACGACAAGGGCAAGTCATCAAAGAAGAAAGAATTCAATAGCAAGAAGAAACTTTTCAAGAAGCTTCACAAGGATGGCAAGAATGAAGCCCATATTGGAGAATGGGACTCCGAGAAGGAGTATTCGGATTCCTACTCCGATTCCGATGTTGAGGGGTCCTCCAAGAAGAGAGGACTTGTCGGTATCGCCATTAAGGAGGCTCCATCGCTATTCTCCACTCCTACTTGCCTTATGGCAAAAGGAGAGAAGGTAAAATCTCTTGACGATGAAGAACCCTCTTATGATGAGCTTATGGATATGCTAGAGGAACTAAATGGATATCTTGGAAAAGAAAAAGCAAAATTTAGAGTCTTAAAGAGAGAGCACATGTCTTTAAAGGATTCTTGTAATGAACTAAAAGAAGCTCATGATTTGTCATCCAAGATAAGTATTGCACTAGCATTGGTATTACTTGTGATATTCAAGAAACAATGCCTAGTGTAAATGTTGCTAGAACTAGCTTATCTACTTCTTGCGAAGATTTGCTTGCCATGCCATGTAGCTCAAATATTGATTCCAAAATTGAAAATGCTAAATCTTGTGATAATAAGCTATTTCTAGAGAACAATGAGCTAAAAGAGCAAGTAACCAAGCTAAGTAAGAGCTTGAAAAGATGTTTCAAGGGTAAAACCACCCTTGATAAGCTTTTGAGTGAGCAAAGATGTTCATTCAATAAGGAAGGACTTGAGTATGTGCCCAAGAAAGGTAAGAAACCGGTAAACAAGCCCGCAAGGTTTGTTAAGCAAAATGATAAGTATTGCCATAAGTGCCGGTAAGTAGGACATGTGCAACAAAATTGTCCGATTGGTAAGGTTCCATCTATTGGCTTGTTTGATTCATGCTATATGCTTAAAAAGGCCAAGGATGGAAAGGTAATTGCTAGATTTGTTGGCACTTCGATTTTAGGTGTTAAGAAGAAAGCTATTTGGGTGCCCAAATCATTGATAACTAACCTCCAAGGACCAAAATAAATATGGGTACCTAAAAGAACTTGATTCCTTTTGTAGGTGAACTACAAAACCGGTGGAAGGCATTGGGTGCTTGATAGTGGTTGCACTCAACACTTGACCGGAGACCGAAAAATGTTCACCACATTTGAAAATAGGAGCGGAAATGAAAAGATCACATTTGGTGACAATAGCAAAGGAAATGTAATTGGTTTAGGTAAAATTGCTATCACGAATGACCTTTCCATTTTAAATGTGTCTTTAGTAGAATCGTTAAATTTTAATTTGCTATCCGTTGCTCAAATATGTGATCTTGGATTAATTTGCTCATTCTCTAAAAATGAACTAACCATTTTTAAGGAAAACTAAAAAGAAATGATTTTTAAAGGTTTTAGATTTTTGTAACATCCCAACTTTTGAGCCTTTAAAAATCTTTTATTTATTTGCTAGTTGAAAATCTCATCATCTGCATTTTATTTGAATTTATATTAAAAGCTTAAAATGGACTTTAAGGACAAAATAATTTAATATGATTAATCCCAACATCAACAATTGTCAAAACTATTTTATTCAGATTCTATATGCTTGGATATATTTTCTAGAATTTTCTGGAATTTTCCAAGGTCATTTGCTATTTTCTATTTGCTAATTGTATTTTCTGGATTTTCTAAAAAGAAAAATCAACTTTAAACCTTCGGAACAGTGTTGGGCCGAAGCCCAACACTATTCCCGCACGCCAGCCCATCTCCCCGCTCGCCCGCGCCCTCGTCCATTGGATGCACGACGCATGCCCTTCATTTCGATCGGACGCCCGCGCTCAACCCCTGTAACATCCCAATTTTCAGAGCTTTAAAAATCTTTTAAATATTGGTAGCAAGAAAATTCATCATTTGGATTTATTTGAATATTAACTTAAAAAGCTTAAATTGGACTTTTAGAACAAATTGATTTAATGTGCTTAATCCCAATATCAACAATTGCCAAAATTATTTTATTTAGATTCTATATGCTTGGATATATTTTATAGAATTTTCTGGAATTTTTCCAAAGTCATTTGCTATTTTCTATTAGCTATTTGTATTTTCTGGATTTATTTAAAAGAAAAATCAAAAAAACCCTTGAACGATGTTGGGCGAAGCCCAACACTATTCCGCAGCCCAGCTCTTCTCGGCCCGACTTCCATGTGCCGCCTTCCCGCTTCGGATGGGCGCGCGTGTCTCCTCCGCCGATCGCGTGTGCCCGCCCTCGCTCGCTCCGGCCCTTGGATCCCGTCGATCGGTTGTCGTTCGCCTCGCGCGCGCCCTTCTTCTTGTCGGGCGCCGAGTGGGACCGCCGTCGTCTTCATCTTCGTCCGGTTTCCTCGCTACCGACTCCGATTCTTCGCGCGCGCCACCGCCGTCCTCGACGCGAGACTCTAGGGTTCTGGGCCCTATTTAAAGCCGCGTCGCATCACGAGGATCGCCTCCGGCCGCCTTTTCCCAAAGTCTCGACCCTAGCGCGCGCCGTTTATTTGGAATCGGAGCTCCAACCTCCGCGCGCCGTGAGCTTCTTCGCCCGGATTGCGTCGCCGTCGGTGGCCGCCGCCGTCGCCACACCCACCCCGTGTTCGCCGCGTCAAGGGCTACCGTCGCGCCTTCGTTGCCCTCGAAGCCGTCGCTCGTCGTCGCCGCCATCGGCGCGCCCGCTCGCCGCTCTTCAGCGTCGCCGCCGCCGTTCTAGTCGTCGCCGGTAAGTGCCGGCGTCTGCCGATTCGCCGAGTTGCGGCTGATTCAGTCACGCGCCCCTGCCATTGGCGCCGTCATTCGCCGAATCCCCACGCGTCGGGCGTCGTCGGCGTTATCTTGGCGTGGCCTCGCCGTGTCAGCCGCCACCTCCGCCGCGTGCTTGGGTGTCGCCAGATCAACCGCCGCGTCAGTGCCGCGTCGCCCGGTCTGCCGCGTGAGCCACACCTCGGCTCGGTGGGCTTAGTCCACCGTGGGCTAGTTGCTGACAGGTGGGACCCACCTGTCAGCCGGATTTTAATTCTTTTTCCGGAAATTCTCGGTGACGCAAGCATTGCGCAATAATCCGAATTTCCTTTATAAAAATAATTCGAGAAATTCGAGAAAATCCAAATTAGGGTTTAATTGATTTTCAAATCTTCCAAAGCCCATATCTTTTGCATCCGAAGTCCAATTGAGCCCATTCAAATTTGTAAATTCATATAAAATTAAGATCTATTTAATGGTGAATTTTATTTAATTTTTGGAGTTTGTTTTGTCTCTGTTATTTATTTTTTTATTTCTTTTGTCTCGTTTGCGAGTAGACGTCGATACTTCGGGGAATTTTGCAGAAGAAGGAGCACCTCAAGACCAAGACCAATATCTAGATCTATTCCAAGGCAAGTTATACCTTTGATCATATTGAACCCAGTTTTCAAAATACTTTGTTTCAATGTATTGCATTCTATTTCAAGTATTTATTTAAATGCTTTTGGGATAGTTATTAATCCAAATTGTTATGCCACCTTGTCTATTGTATGCCATGATCTCTTGTCACCCTAGGTTGGTTAATTATTAGTTGGTATTATCGTAGCACCAACGTGGGTTGGTTAGATACGATTAGACTGCTTAGCCATGCCACGAGTCATCATTTCATGTAAGTTGCAATTATAAACTGACTAAGTGATTATGGGCTGTGTGATGAAAGCTGTGTGTCTTTGTGTGCTATTACTCGTTGATGGCATGTGTTGCACTTAATCAACAAGGTGGAAAAAGTTTTGGACTGAGGCAAGTGGTGGATCTGTGTGAATGGTGGAACTGTGTGATTTATGATTTGGGTTAAAACTGGAAGTCTTGCCTTGGTCAATTAAGGACTTAACTTTGTGCGCCATTGAACTGGGCCTTCTTATGCGACCACATGCCTAGTATGGGTGGGCGACTTAGTAAGTTATGGAGTCTTGGCATTGACAACTCAGGTTGTATTTAAAGCGTGTGATGGGTGGAGGTGTGATATGTCACATCGCGGGATTTGTTGCATCCCCATCCAACGGTGTGTGTCGTTCAAATGTGTGTACAAATTGACTGGCGGAAAGCACATCGGGAGTGTCATTGTTTGAGATGAAATCTCGAAAGGTTTTGTTATGGTCGATCTTGGCTCCACCGATTGTATCGTGTGGGTAAAGTGTACTGACCTCTGCAGAGTGTTAAATCAATCTATTCGAATAGCCGCGTCCTCGGTTATGGACATGCTCGGAATTTCACACGAGGGTAGATTTTCATAAAACAATTGGGAAGGGTCGGTGTGTGAGATAACTTGTTCATTGTGTGAAAGAACTTGATTAGGCTGTGTGTCCTTTGTGAAATCAATTGTTAACTTATTATTGTCTATTTGTTTTGAATTATGCTTTCAATCTATTATTTGTATTCAATTGCAAATGTTGCATTTCTGCAAAATAACCACAGAAGCCATTCCTTTGGAATAAGCCATCATGTATAAATGCATTCTGTGGTATGACTTGCGAGTACGGTGTGTACTCACTCTTGCTAAACAAATCAACAGAAGTGGAGGAGTCGTCGCCTGCTTTTGAAGAGGAATTCTACGAAGGTTGAGCGTTAGGGTCTTGATCCCAGTCAGTTGCCTGTGGTAAATTGATGGGAGCCACCGGAGTTTATTTCGTTTCCGCTGCAGTTTATTCTCTTATTGTCAGCCTTGCATGGCTTAATAAATGTAACACTCGACCATAAGGTCCCAACAGTTATTTGTTATTTAAAGTACTCGTTTATACTTATATTCGTTGTATGGATGTGATATTTCATCAATGTTGACACTGTGTGCACTAGCGTGATCCTGGACTACTGCAGAATACACAGAGGGTCCAGATTTGCATATTTGGGTCCCGACAACCCCGCCTTCCTCCGTTGGATGATTGCCGCGTGTCCTCGCCTGCTGATCTGTAGGATCGGAAAGGCGACTGAGGGGGGGTGAGTAGGCGCTTTCAAAACTTTCTCGCCTAAAACAAATTCAACACGAACTTTACTCCTTTAGCTATGAAAGCTAAGAAGATCGATAAGCACCACAATGAAACCTTGTCTGTGAATTCGATAACCCCGACAACCACACGACACAAATGTGGAGACTTAATCTCAAAGGGTTGATCAGGCACAGCGGTCGGGCCGCTACCACGAGCGATCGGACCGACGTTCTACCAATGATCGATCGGCAACTAAGCGGCGGTCGGACGGTGGATACGGTTCGACCCGGCAGACAATGTCTCGATATATCGAGGCGGTCGGACCGCCGTTACAAGACCGGTCGAGACGGTTCATCGAGATCAAAATCCACCCCCAAATCCAAAACGAAATTTGATCCAACTTTTGATTCAACCAATGAAACTTGACCAAATTTCGAGTACACCTCCCTAATGATATTAGAGACCTATTTCTAGCGACGATCCTTCAGATCCACTTCGCAGAATCGATCTCTCAAGGATTTAATCAAGAAGTGCACAAACCCTAGAAATATGAAAAACTTTGATTCAAGACTTGCTTGTGAGGATTGATGGTCTAGATGATTCTAGGAGTATTCCCACACATCAAAGCAAGACAAAATGGGTCAAGAGATCAAGCATAAACCCTTGAATCAAGGAAGCACCAAATTCATTCAAATGAGAGAAGAACACAAAGAGGAGACAAAAGATCTCTCAAGCAAGCATCACAAGATTGATTGATCTCACAAGATGCTTACAAAGCCACTCCAACTAGGAGGACAAGAGCTCACTCAAGGAGCATACAATCTCTCCCTCTCTTCCTCTCCAAACCCTAACCCTAGAAAAGCAAGGGAAGAAACCAAATGAATGCCTCAAAGGTTTTCCTTCTCCCCCATTCCTATTTATACTAGAGAGGACTAGAGTTTCATATTTGGGGCCCACTCACACATGGGACCCACACACTAATCTGTTGAAGCAATCGCCTGCTTCACCACGTGTAGGTTGATCAGCGGTTCTCAACGACGCCAAGCCTCTCTTGTCCGAATCCCCTAGGAACCTCCCAGAGACTCGCACCGATATCCGCACCGCCTGATCCAACCAAATTTTGAACCACCGTTCGATCCATCTTGCCCATCTCTCGCACCATGCTTGAGTCACACGACCTCACGGTATCCTTGATCGTTCGGACCTCGGCTCTCCAAGCGTAGTCGATCCACTCACCGATTGGCGTCGTTGACACGCAAGCCACCGCGACAATAGACAAACAAACCGTTTCCGGGAATAAGTTCTTCACAACTTGACCCACGTTAGTTCCGCAATGCAATATACAACAATAAAGCATTGAAGTTCATATGATAACACAATCAAAACCAACTCAATGCAACACTTGGCTCACCTCCAAGTGACTGCCGGTCTGACCGCCCCACAAGGCCGGTCCGAGCCGATTCGAGCGATCCGACCGCTCCCCACAACGGCGGTCGGACGGTCCAAAGGACTTAGCCAAATTTTCAACTCAAAATTCGAAACCTTACGGAATTTTCAAGCGAATAGAACTTTTGACTGGAGCTCCAAAATGATGGGACCACATCCGGAGACTCCTCACTTGTCTACACAACCTATTTTTGGCTCAGCTCCAAAAACCCAATTTCATTTTGGCGGTCGGACCGGCCATCATGGCCGGTCGGACTGCTCCACGGGCGGTCTGACCGCCCGACACCACCGGTCAGACCGCCTTTGTGGTCCAGCAACCTTGAGCAAACCCAAACGCGAGATTTTGCAAACCAACAACGCCATTGCCAATTGACTCATCATCACGAGATCGTGCACATATCCTCACGATATCCACAATCTCCCCCTTGATGAACACATTGGCAATTTTCAAGAAAATGTGGTTTTTCAAATTGAAAAGTAAAAATCGCCGTTTTCGCATAAAGGCACAACTTGGTCCATAAGAAAGAAAAAACTTAGGAACCGACCAAGCTGGCTTCAGAATAGTATAGGCAAGTGAGATAAGGCAATGAAAGCACCAAAGGATTCAATTTCCAGAAAGTAGCCAAAAATCTCACTTAGGTCCAAATGAAAGGCAATTTTTCTATTTGACCTTTGATCATTGTGAGTATATTTCAATTGCAAATGAAATCAGGAAAAGGCAATAGAACCACAAGACTTAACTCACTATGATCACAAATTTTCAAAAGGTTCAAAATTTTTATTTTATGAAGTTCTTTAATATTAAACCTTGAGTATGAAACCAAAAACTCCAAGATCATTTTCTTCACAATCTTTCTCCCCCTTTGACAATGAATTCATCAAGATGCATGAAAAAGAAAGAGCATGAAGGAATGACTTTATTTTTGAACTTTAGTAAAAAGGAGCCATGACCATTATACATGGAGACAGTACAAGTATTATACCAAGCCATACAAAGAGTAGACGCTATATTCAATCATGGCAAAACATATCGCAAAGCTAAAACCAAGATAGCGACAATCGAGATTAACACAATTAAAATCATGAAAGGTTGCTCAATATCATAGATTCACTCCAAGCAACCAAAAATGAGTCAAGCCATGTCTATAAGTAAAAGAGACTCAAAACAAGAATTGAGGCATTTTGAGCATTAAGAGAATTCTTTTGAAGCAAAACTCAAGCACTTAGCCCCTTTTTGGGCAATTCGTTTTTCTCCTTTTTTGCTGTGCTAGATCTCAAGCCTTGCCGCGACCATCTCAAGCGATAAGCTTAAAAGAATGATCTAGGTCATCCAAAACTCCCCCTGAGTTCATGCCTAGTGCAATGGCAAGCCGTCTCATGAGAAAGGATTGGTGAGATCAGTTTTTTCGCACAGAAAATCTCATTTTTCATTTGCTTGACTTAATAAGATAAAAAGCTCATTTTTCATCTCAAAATAAGTTCAAGACTCAATTCAGCTTGTAAGACATGGCAAGAATCATAAGAGGATCACTAGAGCAAAACTAGTCACAAGATCCAACAAGACATGATTCGATTCAATTTGCTCACAGATATAAAGCTAGCAAGGGAAAAGCTAAGCCAAAACACGACGAGCCATAAAAGGAGTCCAGCAGACTATCACTTGATATGACAAGGTATAGAGTATGAAATCAAGCCATACAAGGATAATACTCAAAGCTCCACAATTTTTATTATGCAATGCACGACATTTGAAATAAAAATGCATTATGATACAATGAAAGCAGAAGAGCAAATTCCTCAAAACATCCAAGCCTCGATCTTTGGGATTTGAGATAAAAGTTCTAGGAGTCGATCTTGAGATGGATGAGGCACAGGAACGACAAAAGAAGCGGCGAGAAAAATGATTAGGCACAAAATCATAAGAATGCCCATGAGCACCACTGGACCTCTCCAAAGCGATCTACCAAAAGACCGATACTCCCCCCTAGGTGCTACCCGTGGTCTATCCTCACGATATCCTAAACCACACCTGCTGCTGGACCCACCAAAAGAGTCAACAAGATTCTCTACACGCCTAGGCCTATATGTGAGTGTTGAATAGGCTCCCGGCTCTAGAGACTATCATTTGAAGAAGAGACTCCTCTAATGGATCTCAAAGCGCTCATCCTCTCTTTCCTCTCAATCTTTGCTCTCCGGAAGCAAAACTCAACCGTGTGGCCCTCTTTCTTGCAGAAGGTGCAATGGTACTTGACCTTTTGAGGGGTCCGTACTGGTGAGACAGAAGCACCTTTCTTGCTAGAAAGAGATTGAGCAGAATCTACAGATTTAAGGACAACCTTTGAAGACAAAGAAGATTCTTGCTCAACCAAACCACTTTTCACAATTCTATCAATCTTTGGTGTGAGATTCTTGGAAGGCTCTAGGGATTTAAAACCTAGGCCACTATTTTTCACACTCACCTTGGATTGGTCTAGAATCAAGTTGAGTTTCTTTTTCCCACTGGAAAACTTCTCAAGAGTCATTTTGAGGTAATCGTTCTCTTTTGCCAAAACTCCACAATTGGAGCATTTTTTAGAATCGATTGCCTCAACATGTTTGCTCTTAAGAAGATCCACTTCCACTTTAAGAGCTTCACAAGACACACAATAGGACTCTCCAATCCTATTCAACTGTTCCTTAAATTTGACTCTAAAAGCCTATTGTATCTTACCAATAGCAATATCAATTTCAGCATGCAACATACAAGAGGAAGAATCAATGACTTTCTTGGAAGCAGTAAGAGACATGGATCTTTCAATTTTAGCTTTCTCTTCAAGAGTCTTGTTTAAAGCTTCAATCTCAATTGTAAGCTTAGGGCAATTTTCACAAGAGGCAATTCTAGAATAAGCAACCATTTCAGTCATCTCTTGCATTTTAATTCGATTATTCTTACAATGAGAACAAGTGTGACTAGCATCAAATTTTTGCAATTCTTTTAAAGAGCTATCCAGTTTCAATTCTAGCAAAGCACAGTTTGAGCAATTTAATGGAATAGCTTCTAAAGCAGTCACATCAAGCGGAATGTCATTCATGCAAACAGAACTAGACTTGAGAGATTCTAGTTCAGAAAGAGCATTTTTCAATTGATCTTCAACAGAGGAATGAGCATTATTCAAGCTTGACAATTCATTAAGCAAGCTAGAGCATGAATCACATAAATCATCAGGATTAATGGATTTGAGCCTAACCACTTCTAGGTTCAAATTATCAATCATAGTATCCTGTTTCTTAATCACTCTAACTTGCTTATGCAATTTTTGTTCAGCAAGCACTAAAGCCCTTTTCATGTCGAGAAGTGAAGGGCATACCTCATCGGGATCACTAAAAGGATCCTCATTTGTTGGAGGAGTAGGCGCCGTGGTCGTTCTTAGCCATAAAGCACATGCCCGTGAAATCACGTGCCTTCTTCTTGCCACGGAGTCACTCTTGTCGTCCTCAGACTCGAGTCCACATCTTCCATGCTCACATCCTCTAGAGCTTCAAGGACTCGGTGACAAACTTACGATAGTTTGTCTTCTTGGACTTAGCATCCTCGCTTGAGGATGCCTTTGTGACTCCTTCTCCTCCTTGCCCTTGACTTGGGGCATCTAGGCGAATGTGGTTGAGCTCACCACACTCGAAGCATGTGATAGGTCCACCTCTCCTCCTACTCCTCACATTATTGTAGGCTCTCGTGAATTTTGTGGATAGGAGGGCTAAGTCATCCTCGGGTAGTCTCTCAAGTTGCTCATCGCTCAAAGAATGCAAGCGCACAAAGAAAATCGGATGAGCTAACATTAAAGGAATCAAACATATCTACCCTTAGATTGATCGATCACTAAAGCCATTGGCTCATGCGTGGGAGACGCGAGATAAAATCAATCTCATGCGTCTTCAACCTCGAGTAAAGCTTATCCATGGTAAGCTCACTCATGATGATGTTGTCATTTATGGCGTTGATCTTCATCCCCGGACCTTCACATCCAAAGCACCAAAAGTGGCGTGCATTTTGGACTCAAAAGACAAGATCAACAGCGCGGAGATCATGAAGAATTTTAGAAAATCTCCCCCACAGCTCATCTAAAGATTCACCAGGTCTTTGCTCGATTTTGGAGTATGCTTTCTTAAGCTGGTTCTGTCTCACTTCCTTGATCGGAGTGGACCCTCGTGATAATCACAAAGAGTCGCGCCAGATCTCATGAGCGACAAAGACAAGTGAGCAACACGCTCAAACTCCGATCGACTAAGGCCTTGAATCAAGAAATTCGAGCCCTTTGTTGTTCTCCACATCCGAGTGATCAAATTGTCATCTACCGCACGACATAAGGGTTTTTCACCTTAAGCCAAATCGCGTGCCCTTGAGCCTCGATGTAGGCCTCCATTCGGGCCTTCCAATATGCAAAATCAACTCCATCAAAAATATGTGGCTCGATTGAATATCGCTCGATCGCCATGGCTCCAAAGACCGGTTAAGATCTAGAAAAGAGCTAACAATCGGCTCGATACCACTTGTAGGACCGGAAAGCGATGGTTCGAGGGGGTGAGTAGGCGCTTTCAAAACTTTCTCGCCTAAAACAAATTCAACACGAACTTTACTCCTTTAGCTATGAAAGCTAAGAAGATCGATTGTTGTTCTTATGAAGCATCGCTAGCCAAATTGTGCGTCGCAACTAGTGAAACCTTGTTCTTTATCTTCTATTACCATTATTGTTGTGCTTTTATTTGGTTTAATTGCAAGCAATGGAATGGTATGGATTTAATTCGATAACCCCATGACAACCACACGACACAAATGTGGAGACTTAATCTCAAAGGGTTGACCGCATGAGAATATTAATGGAAGTACTGTGATGATAATGAAGTTATTGAATGTCGTTGATTTATTATTGTTCGTTGTTTATGGGTGTGTTTGTTGAGTCGTGGACTCACCCTTGCTCTATTGTTGTCAGGGCCAATGGCGAGCGAGTAGGGCACATGGACCACTTATGATCATTTACCTTCATAATCTTTTCATTCGAATTGGATTACACTTTGACATGTTAGAGGTTGAATAAAGTTTAGGACATCATTTGAACTAGACTATTTGCTTTATTCATTTGGATTCATTGGTTGATGCTATTTTGGACTTTTTAATGATTATATTCCCTTGCTTATTTATTGCCGTTTGATCCATATTTATGCGGATGACACTTCGAGAGTGGATGGGGTTGAGGTTGGACTTTGAGTATGAGGTGAGTTCAACAACTTGGTTCGTTTGTCCCTTGATGTGACGATGATCTTGAAGGCCAAGAGGTTCCGTCGGGTCTCAATTGCAGAGTACGGCATGTGTTGGGAGCTACTCCACTCCGTGATTCTGACTCATTTGTGGAGCAAGCCAGGCATGGAGTTGGAGATCACACTCACAAAGGCGACAAGCCTCGGTGGGTAGTAGTTTCGTGGTGACGGAAGAGGAGCTCTAGTGAGGAAGTGGGTGCATCCACCGACTTTCAAGAAATTCAAGGGAGGACCGATCTTTCAGTCTAAGCACTCGAGGCGTTCCTTCTTGGCGCCTCGTCCTTTGCGGTACTCCGCTCTTCGTCTGTCGAGGCGGGGCATGCTTTGCTAAGTGCGGTGATGGACACCGCATACTGCTGAGTGCACTGGACGGGTGATTGTCGGTGTGGCCGACCGGGTCACAAGGCGCGTGTGTCGCGGAACCCGCTAAGCGTGATCAAGTGGGAGCTGTGCCATCTTCTTCTTGATGGGTCTGCTCGAGGATCTTTCGGATGATGACTACTCCTCCAGCCGATGCCATTTCCTTGACTTAGGCACCTCGGTAGGGTACTCGCGTACCGCCACCTTGAGTTGCACGACCGCCTTACTCGCACCGCCACAGCAGATTGTCGGGGCTCTCGCCGCCCGCCGTCGTCTTCTTCGCCATGGCGCCACGAGTGTACGCCATGCCCACAATGAGTCCGCAGAGTCGTCCGACGTGGTGATGTGTACTTTGCTTGTGGATTCGTTTGATGCTTTAGTCCTTTTTGATTCGGGGCTACCTTTTCGTTTGTCTCGTGGCGTTTGCTAGGAGAGCGAACTTGAGTATCTGATGGATTTCTCGATCGGTGTTGGTTAGTTCTCCGGGGTATTATTGCTAGCTCTCTTGTTTGTCTGGGTGTTCTATTATTATTGATGGAGAGAAATTCACGTGAATTTGATAGTTATTCAAATGGAGCCGTTCGACGTTATCTTGGGTATGGATTGGTTGCACTCTTATCGAGCCGTGATATGCGGACTCGCCTCGGGAGACTTTGACTTCAGGAAGTGCGCCTCGCGCTCTCTTTCGATATTGGTTGGGTGTTCGGGTCGGTCGTGCGATGAAAATCGGGCTTCTTTTAGCTCTTAGAAGAAGCGAGTGTGGCCGCATATTGAGGAGATTCTGTGGTTAGTGATTATCGGATGTGTTCCCGGTGAGCTTGGGTTTGCCACTGCGCGAGGCGTGGAGTTTCGCGATTGATCTTGTTCAAATTTACTCGTCCCATCTCGATGTCTCCATATCGATTAGCACGTCCGCTTCGGACGAGTTGAAGAAGCAATTGGATGATTTGTTGGCTAAAGGTTTGATCAGCGTAGTGTATCGCCATGGGGAGCTCTGCTACATTCACAGAGAAGAAGGATGGGAGTTGGCGTATGTGTATTGATTACACGCGCTTAATGCGATCACAATCAAGAACAAATATCCATTGCCCCGCATTGAGGACTTGTTTGATCGGTTGAATGGAGCTCAAGTGTTCTCCAAGATTGATCTCCAATCGAGTATAATCAAATCCGAGTGCGTGGCGTGATGTTGAGAAGGCCGCTTTCTCCACGGTATGGGCATTATGAGTATAAAGTTATGTCTTTTGGATTGACTAATGCACCGCCATTTTATGGAGACCATGAACAACATGTTGCACGAGTATCTTGATGATTTCGTGGTGGTGTTCATTGATGACATTCTTATCTATTCAAGACTAATGAAGATCATGAGCGTCATTTGAGGTGGTTTTAGATACTTTGAGAGACCACAAGTTCTATGCTAAGTTGAAGAAGTGTGAGTTACGGATTTCGAAGTGGGTTTTCGGGTCATGTGATTAACCCTCGGGGCATTCTTTGATCCTAGTAAGGTCTCCACGGTGGTGGATTGGAAGAGGCCGACTAGTGTGAAGGAGGTGAGGAGTTTCTTGGGTTTGGTGGTTATTATCGGCGTTTTGTGCAGATTTCTCTATCATCGCCAAACCGATGTCTCGGCTTACTCAAAAGGTGTGAGATTCCGGTGGGTGATGAGTGTGGCGCTGGTTTAGCTGCATTTTGAAGGACGAGTTGGTGACCTCTCCTATTCTCACTCTTCCGAGCCGAGAAGCGGTTCACGATCTTTTCGGATGCGTCTCGAGTGGGTCTTGGCCGTGTGCTTATGCAAGACGGTAAGGTAATTGCTTATCGTCCGAGGCGATTAAAGAAGCAGGCGAATTATCCCACCCATGATTTGGAGTTGGCTGCGGTTGTTTTGCTCTCAAGATTTGGAGGCATTATCTATCTGGCGAGCCTTGTGATATTTTCACAGATCACAAGAGTCTCAAGTATATCTTCACTCGAAGGATCTGAATTTGAGGCAAAGGAGGTGGTTGGAATTGATCAAGGACTATGATCTTACTATTCGGTATCATCGAGCAAGGCCAATGTTGTTCTTGATGCTCTTAGTCGCAAGGCGACTCGCTACTCTAGATTGCCTCATTCTGATTTTGATCGCATGGAATATCTTATTGTTATGCGGGCACAACACATGTTGAGACCACGATTGATTCGAGTCGGCTATTCCAGGCCGTGTGCGGAAGCACTGTAGAGTGACCGGCTATTACGGGAGGTTAGGAAGCGCTGGATGAGGTAAAGAGGGTGATTTTAGCATGGGCGATTACGGTACTTTGAGGTTTAAGGGCGTCTTTGCGTCTTGCAAAAAGCGGAGGTCAAAGATGATATCTTAAAGGAGGCACATCGCACTCCATTGCTTTATTCATCTGGTGAGACTAAGATGTATCGAGATTTGAAACAAAATTTTTGGTGGAAAAGAATGAAGGTGGACATTGCTAATTATGTGGCTTCTTGTGGTGTTTGTCGGCAAGTGAAAGCGGAGCACAAGCGTCCTGCAGGGTTGTTGCAACCTTTGGAGGTACCCAGTGGCCTTGGGATGATATCTCTATGGACTTTGTGGTGGCGTTGCCTCGTTCGCCGCGAGGAAGGATGCGATTTGGGTAGTGGTGGATCGATTGACAAGTCGCACACTTCATTCCTATTCATACGACAAATTCGGTAGTGATCTAGCTCCTATTTATGTGCGTGAAATAGTGAGCATGGTGTGCTGCATGGTGTGCCAAAGACCATCATTTACGACGAGGGGCGAAGTTTGTCTCCAAGTTATTCCAAGAGATTAGGGAGAGGTCTGAGAGAAGGCGCGCAGTAGATGCAAAAGTTATGCCGATATGAGGAGGCGTGACTTGAGTGACCAGTGTTTGAGAGTGTCTCCCACTAAGGGTATTGTTCGGTTTGGTACCGAGGGCGGGCCAAGCTACCAGCGATGGGCGTCGGACTTTGGAGGCGTTTCTTGTGTTCTATCTTGGAAGGGTAGTTGGGAGGACCGATTGCCGGCGAGTTTGCTTATAATAATAGTTAGCATTCTAAGCGGCGGTCGGGACCGGTGGGATGCAGCGGTTTTAGGTCGTTTGGAGTTCGACCCGGCGAGTAGCGAAATGCGATATATCTGACTGATCGAGTGCTCGTTACAAGGTACATTCGGTTTCGGAGGAAGGTTGCGATCGATCTTGAAAATCCACGAGTCCAAATTCAAAACGAAATTTGATCCAACTTTTGATTCAACCAATGAAACTTGACCAAATTATACGTCAGTACACCTCCCTAATGATATTAGAGACCTATTTCTAGCTTTGTTTTTCCAAGCCCTTGTGCCACCTAATTTTCCTCCCTGTGCATGCTGCCGCTCATGCGATCCTTGGATCCAGTTTTAGAATCGAGATTAGAATAAAGAATTGACATGTTTCTAGTAGGGGAAAATCGATTAATAGATCTGTTAGCCTGCCGTTCCGTTGTAACGATTTATTCGGGTACCTTAATGGCGAAATTTGAAAAGGTCATCTACTAGTTAATTGTAGATAATTTCGATATCTTTCTATAGCATATTTTATCATGTCAATCGGACAAGTAATCGTAAATTAAAAATAGTAAATAGCTTAATTAGAGTTTTGATCTACATGAAAGTTGTATATAATTGTCCAATGGTTCTGTAGAATGAGAACGCGAATTTTGGTTGAGTAAAACTCCAACTCTAAGAAAATGTGGATAATTTTATAAAGAATCCAAGGACAGCAAAATTTAATCAAGAAGTGCACAATCGACCCTGGAGGAGCGGGCTTGAGAGTGAAGCATTCACTCATGCTTTAATCATGTAGATTAATTTGCATTGCATCAAAGAGAAGATAATATGAAATATGAAAACTTTGATTCAAGACTTGCTTGTGAGGATTGATGGTCTAGATGATTCTAGGAGTATTCCACACATCAAAGCAAGACAAAATGGGTCAAGAGATCAAGCATAAACCCTTGAATCAAGGAAGCACCAAATTCATTCAAATGAGAGAAGAACACAAAGAGGAGACAAAGATCTCTCAAGCAAGCATCACAAGATTGATTGATCTCACAAGATGCTTACAAAGCCACTCCAACTAGGAGGACAAGAGCTCACTCAAGGAGCATACAATCTCTCCCTCTCTTCCTCTCCAAACCCTAACCCTAGAAAAGCAAGGGAAGAAACCAAATGAATGCCTCAAAGGTTTTCCTTCTCCCCCATTCCTATTTATACTAGAGAGGACTAGAGTTTCATATTTGGGGCCCACTCACACATGGGACCCACACACTAATCTGTTGAAGCAATCGCCTGCTTCACCACGTGTAGGTTGATCAGCGGTTCTCAACGACGCCAAGCCTCTCTTGTCCGAATCCCCTAGGAACCTCCCAGAGACTCGCACCGATATCCGCACCGCTGATCCAACCGGTGCTTCAACCACCGCTCGATCCATCTTGCCCATCCTGCACCATGCTTGAGTCACACGACCTCACCCGGTATCCTTGATCGTTCTGGACCTCGGCTCTCCAAGCGTAGTCCCGATCCACTCACCGTTGACGTCGTTGACCTGCAAGCCACCTGCACAGCAATAGACAAACAAACCGTTTCCGGGAACAAGTTCTTCACAACTTGACCCACGTTAGTTCCGCAATGCAATATACAACAATAAAGCATTGAAGTTCATATGATAACACAATCAAAACCAACTCAATGCAACACTTGGCTCACCTCCAAGTGACTGCCGGTCTGACCGCCCCACAAGGCCGGTCCGACCGATTTCAGGCCGGTCCGACCGCTCCCACAACGGCGGTCGGACCGGTCCAAAGGACTTAGCCAAATTTTCAACTCAAAATTCCGAAACCTTCTGGAATTTTCAAACGAATAGAACTTTTGACTGGGAGCTCCAAAAATGATGGGACCACATCCAGGAGACTCCCCTCACTTGCCTACACAACCTATTTTTGGCTCAGCTCCAAAAACCCAATTTCATTTTGGCGGTCGGACCGGCCATCATGGCCGGTCGGACTGCTCCACGGCGATCGACCACCGACACCACCGGCCGACCACTGTGGTCCGACAAATTTTGAGCAAACCAAAAACGCGAGATTTTGCAAACCAACAACGCCATTGCCAATTGACTCATCATCCTGAGATCGTGCACATATCCTCACGATATCCACATGATCTCGCTCGCTCGCTCGCCCGTGCCTCGCTGCCACTGACAGGTGGGGCCACCACAGGGTTGTCTTCTCCGCGCCTTTCTTCTTCCTCGGGCACGCGCCTTCGCCCGCCATTATCGCTCGTGGAAGCTTCGTCTGACAAAACGGATTCCGTTGAGATTTTTTCCCGCCGACCCCACCAATTTGTAGTCGTATCTATCCCGTACTCATCCCTAACCAAATCGGCTACCGAATCCCTCCCAATCTCCCCGAATCTCGAAAATTCCAATCGCGGCCGTTTCAGACGCGAATTGGGGGTTTCCAATTCCGGCGTTCCCCGGTCCTATAAATACCCCCCTAGTATCGCCCAGCCCTCCGCAACCCAAAGCCGCCACCCTCGTCGCCCTGATCGCTCTAGCGCCGCCGCATTTCAAGTTCTAGGGTTTTCGGCAAGCCTCTTCTCATGCGAATTACACCACCGTCGTTGTCGCCCTTGCCCCACCGACTGCACCATCGTGTTCAGCAAGGTCCCAGCTACCTCGTGTGCCCCTCCTCGTCGCCGGAGCATCACCGGAGTAGACTTTCGACAAAACCCGAAGCTCCGTCGCCGCTTCTTCCTCACCGCCGGTCGCCGTCGTCATCGCCAGCCGATGGTAAGGGCACTAGCAGGTGCGCAATAACCTGGGGAAGCTTTTGGTACCCTCCGCCGCCGGTGACTCGCCGCCGATCACCGTTGCCCTTGGTTCCCGAGCGCCGCCGCCGCCGTCGTCGTCTAGCTCAGCGCCAGCATCAACCTCGGTGCTGGTGTGGCAGCCGTGTGAAGCCAAATCAGCCAGCACACGCGTGCCTGGCTGGTCCACCGCGTCAACTCTCCCGAGGCTCAGTGCACTCAGTCCACCGTGGGCTAGAGACTGACATGTGGGGCCCAAATGTCAGATTTCTTTTAAATCTATTTCTTTTTTCGGAAATTCTCGGCTAATGCAAGCATTGCGCAATAATCCGATTTTCCTTTATAAAAATAATCCGGGAAATTCGTTTAAATCCAAATTAGGGTTTTATTTGTTTTCCAATCTTCCAAAGCCCATAACTTTTGCATCCGACCTCCGATTGAGCGCATTGAAATTTGTAAATTCATATAAAATCAAGATCTATTTAATGGTGGATTTTATTTGATTTTTGGAGTTTGTTTTGCCTCTGTTATTTATTTTTTTATGGTTTCTTTTGTCTCGTTTGCGAGTAGACGTCGATACTTCGAGAAATTTTGGAGAAGGAGCACCTCAAGATCAAGACCAGTACCTAGACCTATTCCAAGGCAAGTTATACCTTTGATCATCTTGCACCCAATTTTCAAAATACTTTGTTTTAATGTATTGCATTCTAATTCAAGTATTTATTTAAATACTTTTTGGGATAGTTATTAATCCAATTTGTTATATCCACATTGTTTATTGTATGCCATGATCTTTTGTCACCCTAGGTTGGTTCATTATTAGTTGGTATTATCGTAGCACCAACATGGGTTTGTTAGATACAAGTAGATTGCTTAGCCATGCCACGAGTCATCATTTCATCTGAGTCGCAATTATAAACTTGACTAAGTGATTATGGAAATGTGTAATGAAACTGTGTGTGTTGTGTGCTGTGTGCTGTGTGCTATTACTCGTTGATGGCATGTGTTGCACTTAATCAACAGGGTGGGAAAAGATTTAGACTGAGGCAAGTGGTGGATCTGTGAGAATGGTGGAGCTGTGTGCTTTATAAACTTTGTGATTTGGGTTAAAACTGGAAGTCTTGCCTTGGTCAATTAAGGACTTCACTTTGTGCGCCATTGAACTGGGCCTTACTGTACGACCACATGCCTAGTATGGGCTGGGCCTAACTTAGTAAGTTATGGAGTCTCGACATTGACAACTCAGGTTGTATTTAAGCTGTGTGATGGGCTGGAGGTGTGATATGTCATATCACGGGATGGTTCGCTGCATCCCTATCCAACGATGTGTGTCGTAACCAAACGCTGTGTATCGGTTGGCCGGCAGGAAAGCACATCGGGAGTGTCATTGTTTGAGATGAAGTTTCTGAAAGGTTTTGTTGTGATCAACTCTGATCCGGTTGATTTCATCATGTGGGTAAAGTTTACAACCTCTGTAGAGTGTTAAACCAATCTATTCGAATAGCCGCGCCCTCGGATATGGACATGCTCGGGGATTTCACACGAGGGGTAGATTTTCATAAAGACATTTGGGAAGCGTCAGCTGTGTGAGGTAATTTTGCAGCTGTGTGAATAACTTGATTAGAATGTGTGTTCTTTGTGAAATCAAATGTTAAATTAATATTCTTTATTTGTTTTCAATTACGTTTCAATCTATTATTTGTATTCAATTGCAAATGTTGCATTTCTGCTAATTAACCACAGAAGCCATTCCTTTGGAATAAGCCATCATGTATAATTGCATTCTGTGGTATGACTTGCGAGTACGGTGTGTACTCACTCTTGCTAAATAAATCAAAAGAAGTGGAGGAGTCGTCACCAGCTTTTGAAGAGGAATTCTACGAAGGTTGATCGTTATGGTCTTGACCCCAGCCAGTTGTCTGTGGTAAATTGATGGGAGCCCGCTGGAGTTTACTTTGTTTCCGCTGCATGGCTTAATAATTGTAAAACTCGACCTTAAGATCACAACAGTTATTTGTTATTCAAATTACTCGCTTATTTAATATTTCATTGTATGGAGTTGATATTTCATCGATGTTGATACTGTGTGCACTAACGTGATCCTAGACTAGTGCAGAATACACAGAGGGTCCAGATTTGCATATTTGGGTCCCGACAATTTTGTAATCTTTATTTGGTTAATTTCTCCTCAAATAAATCTTGTTTAAAAACTTATTTAATTGCAAAAACTTCAATGGGTTGGTTATGGCATAGAAGACTAGGTCATGTGGGAATGATTCAACTCAAAATGCTTTTCAAACATGACTTAGTGGTTGGTTTGAAGGATGTGAAGTTTGAGAAAAATAAACTTTGTAGCGCTTGCCAAGCCGAGAAACAAGTTGCTAACTCTCATCCTTCCAAAAATATCATGTCAACCTCTAGGTCATTGGAGCTCTTACATATGGATTTGTTCGGGCCAACAACCTATAAGAGCATTGGGGGCAATAGCTATTGTTTAGTCATTGTAGATGATTATTCTAGATATACATGGGTATTCTTCTTATATGACAAAGGCGAAGCCTCTAAGATTTTCAAAAGTTTTGCAAAAAGGGCCTAAAATGAATTTAATTTCAAAATAAAGAAAATCCGTAATGATAACGGTCCCGAATTCAAAAACACCAATATTGAAGATTATTGTGATGAACTTAGAATAAAGCACGAACTTTCCACTACCTATACTCCGGAACAAAATGGATTTTTAGAAAGGAAAAATCGTACATTGATTGAAATGGCTAGGACAATGCTTGATGAGTATAATACTTCCGATAGATTTTGGGTGGAAGCCATCAATACTGTTTGTCATGTCATAAATCGTCTTTATTTGCATAGGCTTTTGATAAGGACTTCTTATGAACTCCTTGTTGGAAGAAAACCGAACATCTCTTACTTTAGAGTATTTGGTTGCAAATGCTATATCTTAAGAAAGGGTGTTCGACTTTCAAAATTTGCTAGTCGTTGTGATGTTGGCTTTCTCCTTGTTTATTCTTCTAATAGTAAAGCATATCGTGTCTTTAACAAAACTAGTGGTGTTGTTGAAGAAAGGCATGATGTGCAATTTGATGAGACTAACGGCTCTCAAGAAGAGCAAGAAGATTTTGATGATGTAGAAAATGGAGCTCTCACGGAAGCAATGAAGAATATGCAAATTGGAGATATCAAGCCTAAAGAAGATCCCAATGGACCATCATCTTCTATTCAAGTCGAACCGGCTATCTCTTCGGCGACGAATCAAGTTGATCCCAGTGAAGAAGAAAGCAAGGAAGATGATCAACCAATGAACCTACCTCCAAAAATCCACAACGCAATAGCTAAAGATCATCCAGTAGACTAAATATTGGGTGACGTAAGTAAGGGTGTCCAAACTCGATCTCGAATTGCTTCTTTTTGTGAATATTACTCTTTTGTGTCTTCTCTTGAACCAAAAACGTATAGATGAAGCTTTAGAAGATCCGGATTGGGTGAATACCATGCATGAAGAGCTAAACAACTTCACCCGCAATGACGTTTGGACAATGGTGGAAAGACCCAAGGAGCATAATGTTATCGCACAAAATGGGTCTTCCGCAATAAACAAGATGAAAACAGAGTTGTGGTAAGAAATAAAACAAGGTTAGTTGCTCAAGGTTATACTCAAGTCGAGGGTTTAGATTATGATGAAACATTTACACCCGTGGCAAGACTTGAGTCTATCCGCATCTTACTTGCTTTTGCCTCTAGCTTCGATATTAAATTATTTCAAATGGATCTTAAAAGTGCCTTTTTAAATGGTAAAATAACCGAACTTGTTTTTGTTGAACAACCTCCGGGTTTTGAAGATCCTAAGAACCCAAATCGTGTGTATAAACTATCTAAGGCGCTATATGGCCTAAAGCAAGCTCCTAGAGCATGGTATGAGCGTCTTCGAGATTTTCTACTTTCAAAGGGTTTCAAAATCGGGAAGGTTGATACAACTCTATTCACTAAAATTATTGATGGAGATTTCTTTGTTTACCAAATTTATGTTAAATGACATAATTTTTTGTTCCACTAATCAAGACTTTTGCAAAGAATTTGGTGATATGATATCTAGAGAGTTTGAGATGTCAATGATAGGAGAACTTAGTTTCTTTCTTGGACTTCAAATCAAACAACTCAAGAATGAGACATTCATAAGTCAATCCAAGTATGTGAATGATTTGCTCAAAATATTTGGCATGGATGATGCAAAACCCATCAAGACTCCTATGGCAACAAATAGTCATCTTGATCTAAATGAAGGAGGTAAAACTATTGATTTAAAGCTTTATAGGTCTATGATTGGTAGTTTGCTTTATCTTACCACATCGAGGCCCGATATTTTGTTTAGCATTTGCATGTGTGCATATTTTCAATCGGCACCAAAAGAATGCCATTTAGTGGCCGTTAAAAGAATATTAAGATATTTAAAGCATTAATCAAGCATTGGCCTTTGGTATCCAAAAGGTGCTAAATTTAATTTGATTGGATATTCGGATTCGGATTATGCGGGTTGTAAAGTGGATAGAAAAAGCACCTCAGGGAGTTGTCAATTCTTAGATAGATCCTTAGTGTCATGGTCTTCCAAGAAACAAAACTCCGTAGCCCTTTCCACCGCCAAAGCTGAATATGTATCCGCAGGTAGTTGTTGCGCTCAATTGCTTTTGGATAAGGCAAACATTGATGGATTATGTAATAACTTATGATAAAATGCCTCTTTTGTGTGATAATGATAGCGCGGTAAAAATAGCCAACAACCCTGTCCAACACTCAAGAACCAAGCATATAGATATCCGCCACCATTTCCTAAGAGATCATATGTGCAAAGGGGATATTGAAATTAGCCACATATGCACCGAAAACCAATTAGCGGATATTTTCACCAAACCATTAGATGAAGGCCGCTTTTGCTTATTGAGGAATGAGTTAAATGTTATTAACTATTCAAATGTTGCTTGACCTCTTGCCACATGCACTATGGGCCTAAGTTGCATTTTTGTCATTTTAAGGTGTCATTTCTCAAAATTTTTCTCCAAATGTGAGATGTTTGTAAAAATTATTTTCTTAGATAGATATTAGTCTTCTTGTAGCATAATAATCCTGAATGATACTTGGTTGAGTGCAAAACTAAGGATTATTTGCAAAATCATCAAATTAAGAACCCTTTTCCTGAAGTGTCAGGATAATCGGAACTACCGGCCTTCCAGGTCCGGAACTTCCTATGTCCGGAACTTCCTCTGTTAAACTGTGGAACTTTCGGTTTTTGGCAGTTGGGAGTCATTAACTCCCGAGTGGCCCCACTTTCCTCCTTCTCTCTCCTGCTGCCACCCCTCTCTCTCCCGTGCCTTCTCTTCCTCTCTTCAGAAGAACAAATTTGTCCACCCAAAAATCTTGGAATTTCTTCGGCATTTCTTCGATCTCGTCCAATCAATTGCCTCTCCAGGGTTCATCCTCTTGTCTCCTCAAGGTAAAATCGTTTTCCCTCCCGATTTTTCCTTCTCATGAACCCTAGATGTCAAATTTTGGGAAAATGCAAATGTAGATGATTCCTGTGAAAATATCTTGGGCAAATAGGTTTATTCAGTGTTCTATGATGCATATGCATCAATTTTATGGATTCAATCCATTAAAAACACTAAAAATCCACAAATTTAATTGCCCTAGAATCGACCCAGGATAATCAGAACTTCCGCTGTTGAAGTCGCGGAACTACCTCCGTGCGATTGTTCCGGCGTTGAAATTACGGAACTTTTGATTTTCCTGACAAGGACAGAAATTTTATCTCCTTTCATTTGAACCTATCTTTGATACTTCATTCCTGTGTTTTGAAGATGCCTAAGACACGAGGGACTATCAAGAAGTTCTATGGGCACGCCGGCCAATCATCTTCTCAAACCTCTCATAGAACAAGAAGAAAAACAGAAAGCTATTGAGGACCATAGGGAGAATTCTGAGAGCTCAGAGATGGAAGCAAGTGCATCGGAAGAGGGCACTGAATCAGAATCTGATGATGAGTTAGGAGAGCCCGAGGAACCACAGATTGACCTGAAATCTCTATGCTCTTCTTCGGCATAAAGATCAGTATTCGCTCACTCGCAACTGTGACGATCCTCGCTTTCACACAAACTTCTAGAAGCATGTGTATGAGCTTTTCTATGGACCCAACAAACCGTTTGCTGATCATAAGTGTATCAATTGGTCGCACCTCAGCGGGTTGGACAAGTATGAAGGCACTTATAGACTTTTTCAGTGAGCAGGGATCCATGATTTTGTGGCACTGAAATGCAATTACAGTGACAAAATCATTCGTCAGTTCTATGCCACAGTGCACATCACTCCAGATTTCTCTCAGCTTACTTGGATGACAGGGACAATCAAGTACTCATGCACAAAGCATGCTTTTGAACTTGACTTGGATACAGAGTCAAGAAGATATGAGCATATCTATGACAGGCATGTTCTTCCTCTTCATGCCTGGACCGAATTTTATGACACCACACAGAGATATGTCCCTGGTAAGATCACCGGTCTTCTCCCTATCCCCAGCTTGGTAAACCACATAATTAACCATACCATATTGCCAAAGAGCGGGAACTATGATGCTATAAGGGGGCATGTATGGAACATCATGGACTGTATTATACATGGGAGAAAATTCGATGTGGTTGATGTTATTTTGAGGGAGATTGCTGCCTCCAAAAATGATCGGGTCAAAAGGATCAATTTTGCTCCATATATTATGATTCTGATTATTCGTCAAACTGGCTACAATGGAGCTACGCCATCACCCCACAAGTTCTACAAGCCTAGAGAGGGTCCTCCTATTCCTGCAAACCTTCAGCACCCTCCAGCAGAAGAACCAGAAGCTGCCCCTGCTGCTGCCCCTCCACAAGGCCAGGCCACTCTTGATCAGATTTATGCTACTGTCTTAGATATAAAAGTGTCTTAGGAGGCCTTTCAGGCAGCAACCAACACTCGTTTGGATGCATTTGAGGCTGCTACCTCCTCCAGATTGGATGCCCTCTCCACCAGTTTTGCGGAGCATTTTCCTCCTCCCGTCCGTTTTGGACATCGTCGCCTCCACTCTCCTTCTCGTGATCCTCCGCAAGACCCTGCAGAGTGAGGTGCTTTTTGGTCATATGATGACAAAGGGGTAGAGAGTGTGCTGGGGGAGCTTCTAGCTAGAACTTCTATTATCTTTACTATGTATGGGTGTCAATGGATATTTACTATGCCTGTAATGATATCGTATGTTATATGGATATTTTTTGTTGTACTTGGATTTATGTTGATGGTTGATGTTGAATGACTATGATATGTGATTTCTTTATCTACAAACCTTGTCATTGTTCATTTCCAAGTCTCAACAATCTACAGAAACTCTGCACAATTTTTTGAAAATTCAAACATGTGCTTTGCATTATCTTTTATTCTATATGCACATGTTAAGGGGGAGCTTTCAGTTTCAAACTCAATATTTCTCATATTTTTATTGTGTTGTCATCAATTACCAAAAAGGGGGAGAGTGAAAGCATCTAGGCCCCTAAAAATGTATTTTGGTAATTAATGACATTATGTGAATATGTGACTAATATGTTTGTTGAAGTGAGTACAAGGTTTAGTCCTAAATGACAAAGTCAAATCAAGGAGTTACATATCAAAGGATGTCAAGAAGACGAAGTTTGTCTCAAGGGCAAGGTACAAATAGTCTAGGACTCCGTTTGAATTTTACCGGTCTTTGGAGTATGCTGGAAGACCGAATTTTAGGATAAATACCGTACTATTAAGGGGGAGCTTGTCTGGTAGCTTGAAAGCACTTCATTATGCCTTTGGATCAACTTAGAATCATGCATGCTCTCTTGTTCTGGTTTTAAAATCAAAATCATCTTTTTAGTGCATAATCGGTAGTCCCGGCGTTATAATCCGGAACTACCGCCGGGCGGCAGTTCCGAAATTCTCACGAAACGTTTTTTTCCCATAGAGTACCTTTTTGGGACTTAGCCATTTTTCCGCAAGCACGGTAGTTTCGCTATGATATGAGCGGAACTTTCGATTATCAGTAGCTCTGATTTTCTTGTGGAATGTTTTTTCCAGAGCGTACCTTTTTTGGGACTTAGCCATTTTTCCGCAAGCACGGTAGTTCCACCATGATATGAGCGGAACTTCCGATTATCGGACGAACCAAAAATTAGATGGCGGTAGTTCCGCACATAAAATCCAACGACTATAATCAGAGCATTTAAAGCCACTGTAATGACCGTTACAGTGCACTCGATGCAAGGGCGGTAGTTCCGCATGATACATGGTGGAACTTCCGATTTCCCTGAAAAATCTGGTTTCTTCTTGTAACGGTCGTATTTGGTTGTGAGGGGTATAAATACACCCCCACCAGCTCAAGGATATGGTTGCTGAGCATTCATTCAATACACTTGAGCTTAGAGCACTCTCCTCACTCCTTATTTACTCTCTTTGCATAAATTTATGAGGTTGTGAGCAAAACCTAAAGCATTTCATTCTAGTTGATCCATTGGCTCTTTGTTGTCGTCAAGCGAAGGTCAAGGTCTATTCTCTTGGTGTTTATCGACACCTAGACGGTTTAGCGGAGGTTTGCGCAGTGATCTCTTCAAGAAGATTGTGAAGAGGCCCGTCACCAATTGTGATTGGTTCGGTGTTCACCAACTCCGGAGAGGAGGAAGAACAACCAAGTGATTTCGAGGGAAAGCTTAATTTGTGGAGCCGGCTTGATTGAGTCAAGCTTCCTCAACGTGGACAAGTGAAGATCGACAAATCTTCGATATCACGGGAAAAACATCATTGTACCCATTGTGGTTATTTCTTGTCTTTACTTATTGTAATTAATTTTGTAGCATATATCTTGTGATAGATAACTTTGCTTAGTTCATCTTGCTTAATTGTATAATTTGGTCTAGAATTTTTAGAAATCTCCTATTCACACCCCTCTAGTCGGTTATCCCTGATCCTACACGCGGGCGCTCCGGTGAACTCTTCGGCGGCGAGGAGGTTGAAGACGTCACAGACTCCCGTCGGCGGCGGTGAAACTCGAAGCACAGCGAAACGAGGGCAAGAGAGGGGGGGGGAGAGTGTTGAGGGGAAAGCAAGAGGAGGGCGAGGGCTCCCTGGTTCTCTATTTATGGAGGAAAGAGGAGGACCGGGTGACAAGATGGAGTGGCAGGATTTGTGGCGGCGCAGTAGAGACAGCGACAATTAATGCACACGTCGCTGAGGAAACAACGACATTCAATGCACACGCCGCTGAGGAAACAACGATATTTAATGCGCACGTTGCTGTGGAAAAAGAGGGAGGAAAGAGAAGGTGAGAAGGGGGCTGATAGGCAGGGCTGGTCAAGACCGATAGGCTGGTCGAAACCAAGAGGGTGGTCGAAACCGAGAGACGATCGAAACCAAGAGGGTGGTCGAAACCGAGAGGATAGTCGAAATCAAGAGGATGGTCAAGACCACAAGGCTGATCGAAATCAAAAGGCTGGTCGAGACCACAAGGCTGGTCGAGACTGAGAGGGTAGTCGACACCGAGAGGGCGGTCGACACCAAGAGGGTAGGGATAGTAATAGGCCGACGGGATTTTAGAACCACAGAGAAAGGGGATTTTAAAATACCAGAGAACTCCAATAAACTCAAAACAAACCAGATTTTGAATTAGTTAAAGTTTGATTTAGTCATTTAAATCACTTTTAATTTCTAAAATTGCAAGTTAAGCTTTAGCGATTCAACAAAACCAAATGGTTATTTTTATTTTGAAAATTTTCAAAAACTCCAGAAAATTGGGATATTACACGGATCCTATCCGAGCACGTTTGACGAACCGTATCCGTACTGGTTTGTTCCAACCTGTTAAGTGTGTGACCCTATAGGTTCATGTGTAGTTCGGTTGTGACTCGGAAACCTTTTCTGACCACGAGTCATTAGTGGTACCTAACAGAACATGACGATTCCTGAATACACACAAATTATATCGGACGAACCTTAATGCAATATGATCTACGACCAGGTCATGTTTGGTCTCGACTAGTTTGTAACTCCTTACGACAAGGTTTCGAGTAGCCTACGACCAGCTCATATTTGGTATCGACCAGTTCGTAACTCCTTACGACCAGGTTTCGACCACTTAGTGATCATGTTCGACCAGCCTACGACCAGCTCGTATCTCCATACGACTAGTTTGTATCTGATCTAACTGAACGACTGACTCGTGTATTCTCCTTTTGCCTCACGATATCTGGTTGAACTCCATGTGAGATATTATGTTATCCATGGACTGTTCAATATGCTCTCGATCGAGTGTCAGATAACTTCATGTGGTCGAACTCTTCGACCACCAGGGGCATGACCATGCACTTTCTTTATCCAACTACATCGAGGGGCCTAGAGACATCTCTCCTGTTATGTTAGGAGGGGCAAATTTCATATCCGACCAGTCAAATTCCTCTACATGTTTTATAGCATACTCGGAAAGCTACCTTCATGACTACTCAGTTACGGAGTAGCCTTTGGCAACCCCAAAGTGTACTCTTACACATATAGAAAACTATGCTGATCTTAGGTTTAAGGATTATACATTATCATTGCTTGAGACCAACTGATGACACATGAAATCATAACAATCTCAGTAGTGTCTCAAGGTGGGTTAATTCAACACCATGTTCTCTAACATGTGTTCACATTATTGATTCGATATCTCAATATCCATGATTGGTGAAACATGGTCATCAATCAATACATGTGTTGGTCGATAGGATCACTGGTGTTCCGATCAGTGACATCCGACCAGAGATACATTTAGAATGACATCATATAAGTTAAAAGAGCTTCACCAATAAGTTGCATACTTGTTAATCTTTATAACAGATGATTCATTCAAGGAACAGAATAACACTTATTTAATAGCTCATAAATATATATGTGATACAATCATCTTTATAATTACATTTAGGGTATATCACCAACACATTTTACCCCATAAATATATATGTGATACAATCATCTTTATAATTACATTTAGGGTATATCACCAACACATTTTACCCCAGTTCCCTCTTCTCCCCCCTCTTTGCAGTATATTGTGTTGTGCTATGTGTTAACCCATTCCTCTATTTGTGTCTGTTGGTGCTATTGCTGTCTTTTGGGCTGCGTCAAACGATTTAGATAGCTCACAATTCTCGCCTGTGCTTTTATACGTCAGTATGTGGAGCACTTTAACAAACTAGTGTGAATAAATTAGCAAGGTAGGGTGCAAAGCAATGCTAATTATTCCCCGTACTGTCCCGTTAGTAAGGGTCAAATTAAATTCAGTGAGTATATAACACGTGAGTTATAGAGCTAAGAAAGTGTGGCAAATCATAATTATGACGACGAACCAATCATATATCCTCCTAAGAGGCTGTGTTAGACCTTAAGCTGCAAATCATATAATGTTGCATGTATAAATTGCTTCGCTTTTAGGTCCGTCGTACCTAGCTAGAATTTACTGCTAGGTCCGCTGGTGGATCAAGGAGCTTCAGCTGACTGGACCTGAAACGAGAGCGGCGACCTAACGAACGAGTGACAAGAACAGCACCTAAAGAGAGTATGTATGGTATGGGTAGTAGTAGTAGCCAGCGAAAGTCCAACTGCTAAATGAAAGAAAGAAGAGAAAGAAAGAAAGAAAGAAGAGAAACTTTAATAGGGGATGACCGTCTCCCCTAGCTTATCACACCTACCTACCACAACCAGACCACAACCAGCTCAGCTCATCATCCTCACAATACCCGTCTGCCCCGCTGATTTAACAAGCTAGATAGATGATCAAGGGGGCATGGCATACCAATTCCAGTCATCACTGAATCATTCCATCGTACGGTACCCTACAAATTTAGACTAGTATCATCATCCATGCTCCCTGAAGAAGCTCCAAATCATGTCAAGACCTTTTTTCAATTGATCGATTGGTTGTACTGCGGATGCTATGGGTCCGGATCGATCCACTTTATGATATTCTCTAGAGAAAGAAATTGGAACATGCATGTGGCTGTTGTTGTATGTACCTAGCTAGGATAAACTCGCTACAAGCAGTTAAGACCTAAGGCCCCTTGTATAATACAGATTGTGAATGAATTGCCATCTTGTACTTACTGCAACTAACGATGCCAGACTTCAATAGATGGTGGCTGCAATCATGCATGCACCCAATATATATATATATAATATAGTAGGTAATCTCTGCAACAAGAGTAACTAATGGGTACGTAAGTAGCATATTAATGCCTTTCACCCTTCTTCTTTTTTAAAAAAATTTTATTATTGTTATTATTGCGAGGAATCAAATCCCCATCTATGCGCAAAGAATCTGTCCATCCAAACCAAACTAAACAAAAAAAAGAAAGGAAGCTTCTTCTTGCCGCTCTCTTGAGTCTTGATCTGATATCACATAGCTCACCAACTTGTACACCGAAAGACCAACTTAACCTTCCTCCCTTGTATGCCATGCTACTTGCTCCTCTCTCTCTCTCTCTCTTATTGTTCATTGTAATATAAAATCGTTTTTTTTTGTTACTAAAGTGAACCGTTTTTCTTCCTCATACATTTCAAAGGCCATAACAACATTTCCCCCATTGTTACAACATATGTATGTTTTTTTTTTCAAATAGCATATTAGGCTGTTGCACTTTATTTTGAAAGTAGAAGCATCGTGCTTATGTTAGCTAGTTGATAATAAAGTCACAAAAATCATTTGGAACAAGTGAAAAACACACACGAGGGAGTGGATTTTACTCAAACAACTTGTTTTTGCCAGCCAGCCAGCCTCCCTCGTCTTCTTTCTTCTCCAATAAAAGCAAATCAGAGCAAACTCCCCACTCACTCACTCACCACCTCTCTCTCTCTCTCTCCAGTCTCCCCCCCATTTATTTATTTTCTTCCTTTTCTTCTTCTGCCCTTGCTATTATTTATCTCCTCTTTTGTTCCTAGTACAAGGATTTCTCCTCCTGCTCATCTTCTTGAATATTCCTACGTTCCTCTCTAAATCCTCGGTTGCATTTGCTCCTGCTCCAAAATTTCATACACTTCCTTCCACTCTGCGCATCTGTCTGATGATCCAAGCAAAGTGCCAGTTCTTGCAGCTTTTTTGGCCTTCCATTTCGTCTAATTAAACCTTGGCGCAAGATCTGATACGGAAGGGAAGAATCGCTCTGCAATGAGGCCGGAGACGCGGCTTGATTCCGCGGTGTTCCAGCTCACCCCCACCCGCACAAGGTGAGCTCCCGGATCTGCCCAATAAGCACACCTCCCCTTTTTTTGGCGGCGGCGGCGGCGGCGGCGGTGGTGTGTGTGTGATCCAAGAACGGGGTTTTATATGTACGACGGTGCCAAAGTTTCGATCTTTGCTCGAGTAGAAGTGGTCCGAGTGGCGGATGATGTCGGTCCTTTTGGTTGGTGGTATGTCGCCAAATTAGAGCTCTGGATGGTCGGACATGGGAAAGTCGCCATCTTTGTTCGAGCTCATATGTTCTTGTTCCCGTGGAATGGCAAAAGCTGTGGCCTTCGTATTATAGGTTTCAATACCTCATTGTATCTCTGTGCCTAACTGCACTAGTAGATCTGATATATTCATGCTCCTAAATTGTTTGCCTTTGTAGCCCAAAAAAATTCGCGTCACTCCATTACACATCATAGTAATTTTTCTGTTTTTTTCTTCTAGGTGTGACTTAGTTGTGATAGCAAATGGACGGAAAGAGAAGATAGCGTCGGGTTTACTGAACCCGTTCATCGCACATCTGAAGGTTGCCCAAGAACAGATTGCCAAGGGAGGGTATTCGATCACAGTTGAACCGGATCCAGAGATCGATGCACCATGGTTTACAAGAGGCACCGTGGAGAGGTTGGTGCTAGGAAACGTTGATCATATTTGCCAATTGCTCATGGCACTGTCAGGTGGTGGTCATTTGCATGGTTGGTTCTTGGCAGGTTTGTTCGTTTCGTGAGCACTCCGGAGGTCCTGGAGCGAGTAACAACAATAGAGTCCGAGATATTGCAGATCGAGGATGCCATCGCTGTCCAGGGCAATGACAATCTTGGATTAAGATCTGTAAGTAGAGAATTGTAGCCTATAACTTGTGACTAATATCAGAAAGCTGACGCGTTCTTATTTCTGTTTTGTTAGGTAGAAGACCATAATGGTAAATTGGTGGAATGCATGGAAGGTATAATACTGACCTGCTGTTCTTGTTTCTTTTCGTCATGGTGCTTTGAACAGAGCATATCTGTGAACGGAAAATCCTGTGTGTATTGCCTTGGACCACAAAACTTTAGTATTGATGCTAGCTGTGCTGTTTTTAGAATCTAGTCATTGTAGAATTTGGTGCAATGTAACATCAGGCACAACTGTTGAGTTAGGTGCAGAACACTAGTTTAGAATATTAGGCTGTACAAGAGAAATGAAAATACATACTGTTCGATGCAAGAGCAACCTTCGTTTGTGTTTATCAATTGTAAAATCAATTGATTTAGTTTTTACCTAGCCTTATTGGAAGCTGTTTATTTTAAGGTGGGGGGCGTATTATGACTTTAACTATGCAAGTTCTTAGGGAAACTTTACTCTCAACTGCATGAAAAATTCATTAGAAATTATGTTTTCTCATGATGGATTGATTTGAACTGCAACTTTAATTTGTAGTAATCTGCTATATCTTTTGTTCTGTGGTTGAATGTACCTGACATGTCCCCTTACAGGTAGCAAGACAAGTTATGATCCTGACGCAGATAGGGCACTTGTTCTTTACAAGGTAAAGTTGCGTGGATAACGCTGTTTTTCCATTCTGTAAATGCGTCATGGTACAAGTGTAGTATCTAATGCTGATACTTCGTATTGATGGCAGCCTGGCACGCAGCCAACTCCACCACTGCAGAATGACACTGCAACGCAGGAAGAGAATTCAAAGTACTTATAAGCCTAAAGCCCCCTTTTCTGTGATGTGTTGCTTAAAGTTGTTTCTTGTCTGGCAGTAGAACTGGTTTACATGGAAACCATGTCTTAATGTAGAGATAAATTTTTTTTATGGAGTAACATATGCTCCTATCTAATGAAGAACCGCTTATACTCATTGCCTGGTCATATTCATTTCTTTGGCTACTTTATCTGCATTTTTTTGGGATGAGGTTTTTATGTGCATTTTATTTTGGAAGAGTCTCGATCTGCACTGTTTGTTTTCTAAGAAGTCTTTATCTGCATTGTAGAAATGTGTTAATGGAATCATTTTTTTACATGTTTCATATTTTGCAGAGTTCAACTGCTAAGAGTGCTGGAGACTCGCAAAACTGTCTTACGTAAAGAGCAGGCTATGGCCTTTGCACGTGCTGTAGCGGCTGGGTTTGATATTGATAACTTGGGATATTTGATCACATTTGCGGAGCGTTTTGGTGCTTCACGCTTGATGTAAGTATGCCCTTCTTATGGCCAAGTAGTATCCTGCTTTCTGGATTGGATTTCTCATTTTGAATACCTTGTGCATTTCACATGACCATGTGGCTGCTAATTTATCTGCACCCAGCTCTATATGATACAGTAGCTAACGCATCATGCTATATAAAAACCGCACTTTGTATGATCCCTGTCTTACTGTTAGTGCTGCACTTGAACTTTTTAGTGATCATAATAACCGGAAAACACCTACTACTATTGCATGACCCGCTTGACCATCATAACAACCGGAAAAGATAATGGCCTCAATTGAAAACATGATGGCCATCCTCCAAGAAACATGGACATTGATGGTCGAGTTGAAGGACCAGAGGAGACGCCATGTGCCATTGCAATGGCGATGTCGCCATCACCTTCCTCAACAGTGCCACCAACGCTACCCGGTGGGCATCACGCCTTGGTTGCACCCTTGTGTGGCTCACCGAGGAAGGATGTTGTTGTCCAATGCGATCTTTTCCATACGACCGTCCTGAAGAAGCTCCAAATCATGTGAAGACCTTTTTTCAATTGATCGATTGGTTGTACTGCGGATGCTATGGGTCCGGATCGATCCACTTTATGATATTCTCTAGAAAAGAAATTGGAACATGCATGTGGCTGTTGTATGTACCTAGCTAGGATAAACTCGCTACAAGCAGTTAAGACCTAAGGCCCCTTGTATAATACAGATTGTGAATGAATTGCCATCTTGTACTTACTGCAACTAACGATGCCAGACTTCAATAGATGGTGGCTGCAATCATGCATGCACCCAATATATATATATATATATATATATTATATATATATATATATATATATATATATATATAGTAGGTAATCTCTGCAACAAGAGTAACTAATGGGTACGTAAGTAGCATATTAATGCCTTTCACCCTTCTTCTTTTTTTAAAAAAATTTATTATTATTATTATTGCGAGGAATCAAATCCCCATCTATGCGCAAAGAATCTGTCCATCAAAACCAAACTAAACAAAAAAAGAAAGGAAGCTTCTTCTTGGCGCTCTCGAGTCTTGATCTGATATCACATAGCTCACCAACTTGTATACCGAAAGACCAACTTAACCTTCCTCCCTTGTATGCCATGCTACTTGCTCCTCTCTCTCTCTCTCTCTTATTGTTCATTGTAATATAAAATCGTTTTTTTTTGTTACTAAAGTGAACCGTTTTTCTTCCTCATACATTTCAAAGGCCATAACAACATTTCCCCCATTGTTACAACATATGTATGTTTTTTTCAAATAGCATATTAGGCTGTTGCACTTTATTTTGAAAGTAGAAGCATCGTGCTTATGTTAGCTAGTTGATAATAAAGTCACAAAAATCATTTGGAACAAGGTGAAAAACACACACGAGGGAGTGGATTTTACTCAAACAACTTGTTTTTGCCAGCCAGCCAGCCTCCCTCGTCTTCTTTCTTCTCCAATAAAAGCAAATCAGAGCAAACTCCCCACTCACTCACCACCTCTCTCTCTCTCTCCAGTCTCCCCCCCATTTATTTATTTTCTTCCTTTTCTTCTTCTGCCCTTGCTATTATTTATCTCCTCTTTTGTTCCTAGTACAAGGATTTCTCCTCCTGCTCATCTTCTTGAATATTCCTACGTTCCTCTCTAAATCCTCGGTTGCATTTGCTCCTGCTCCAAAATTTCATACACTTCCTTCCACTCTGCGCATCTGTCTGATGATCCAAGCAAAGTGCCAGTTCTTGCAGCTTTTTTGGCCTTCCATTTCGTCTAATTAAACCTTGGCGCAAGATCTGATACGGAAGGGAAGAATCGCTCTGCAATGAGGCCGGAGACGCGGCTTGATTCCGCGGTGTTCCAGCTCACCCCCACCCGCACAAGGTGAGCTCCCGGATCTGCCCAATAAGCACACCTCCCCTTTTTTTGGCGGCGGCGGCGGCGGTGGTGGTGTGTGTGTGTGATCCAAGAACGGGGTTTTATATGTACGACGGTGCCAAAGTTTCGATCTTTGCTCGAGTAGAAGTGGTCCGAGTGGCGGATGATGTCGGTCCTTTTGGTTGGTGGTATGTCGCCAAATTAGAGCTCTGGATGGTCGGACATGGGAAAGTCGCCATCTTTGTTCGAGCTCATATGTTCTTGTTCCCGTGGAATGGCAAAAGCTGTGGCCTTCGTATTATAGGTTTCAATACCTCATTGTATCTCTGTGCCTAACTGCACTAGTAGATCTGATATATTCATGCTCCTAAATTGTTTGCCTTTGTAGCCCAAAAAAATTCGCGTCACTCCATTACACATCATAGTAATTTTTCTGTTTTTTTCTTCTAGGTGTGACTTAGTTGTGATAGCAAATGGACGGAAAGAGAAGATAGCGTCGGGTTTACTGAACCCGTTCATCGCACATCTGAAGGTTGCCCAAGAACAGATTGCCAAGGGAGGGTATTCGATCACAGTTGAACCGGATCCAGAGATCGATGCACCATGGTTTACAAGAGGCACCGTGGAGAGGTTGGTGCTAGGAAACGTTGATCATATTTGCCAATTGCTCATGGCACTGTCAGGTGGTGGTCATTTGCATGGTTGGTTCTTGGCAGGTTTGTTCGTTTCGTGAGCACTCCGGAGGTCCTGGAGCGAGTAACAACAATAGAGTCCGAGATATTGCAGATCGAGGATGCCATCGCTGTCCAGGGCAATGACAATCTTGGATTAAGATCTGTAAGTAGAGAATTGTAGCCTATAACTTGTGACTAATATCAGAAAGCTGACGCGTTCTTATTTCTGTTTTGTTAGGTAGAAGACCATAATGGTAAATTGGTGGAATGCATGGAAGGTATAATACTGACCTGCTGTTCTTGTTTCTTTTCGTCATGGTGCTTTGAACAGAGCATATCTGTGAACGGAAAATCCTGTGTGTATTGCCTTGGACCACAAAACTTTAGTATTGATGCTAGCTGTGCTGTTTTTAGAATCTAGTCATTGTAGAATTTGGTGCAATGTAACATCAGGCACAACTGTTGAGTTAGGTGCAGAACACTAGTTTAGAATATTAGGCTGTACAAGAGAAATGAAAATACATACTGTTCGATGCAAGAGCAACCTTCGTTTGTGTTTATCAATTGTAAAATCAATTGATTTAGTTTTTACCTAGCCTTATTGGAAGCTGTTTATTTTAAGGTGGGGGGCGTATTATGACTTTAACTATGCAAGTTCTTAGGAAACTTTACTCTCAACTGCATGAAAAATTCATTAGAAATTATGTTTTCTCATGATGGATTGATTTGAACTGCAACTTTAATTTGTAGTAATCTGCTATATCTTTTGTTCTGTGGTTGAATGTACCTGACATGTCCCCTTACAGGTAGCAAGACAAGTTATGATCCTGACGCAGATAGGGCACTTGTTCTTTACAAGGTAAAGTTGCGTGGATAACGCTGTTTTTCCATTCTGTAAATGCGTCATGGTACAAGTGTAGTATCTAATGCTGATACTTCGTATTGATGGCAGCCTGGCACGCAGCCAACTCCACCACTGCAGAATGACACTGCAACGCAGGAAGAGAATTCAAAGTACTTATAAGCCTAAAGCCCCCCTTTTCTGTGATGTGTTGCTTAAAGTTGTTTCTTGTCTGGCAGTAGAACTGGTTTACATGGAAACCATGTCTTAATGTAGAGATAAATTTTTTTTATGGAGTAACATATGCTCCTATCTAATGAAGAACCGCTTATACTCATTGCCTGGTCATATTCATTTCTTTGGCTACTTTATCTGCATTTTTTTGGGATGAGGTTTTTATGTGCATTTTATTTTGGAAGAGTCTCGATCTGCACTGTTTGTTTTCTAAGAAGTCTTTATCTGCATTGTAGAAATGTGTTAATGGAATCATTTTTTTACATGTTTCATATTTTGCAGAGTTCAACTGCTAAGAGTGCTGGAGACTCGCAAAACTGTCTTACGTAAAGAGCAGGCTATGGCCTTTGCACGTGCTGTAGCGGCTGGGTTTGATATTGATAACTTGGGATATTTGATCACATTTGCGGAGCGTTTTGGTGCTTCACGCTTGATGTAAGTATGCCCTTCTTATGGCCAAGTAGTATCCTGCTTTCTGGATTGGATTTCTCATTTTGAATACCTTGTGCATTTCACATGACCATGTGGCTGCTAATTTATCTGCACCCAGCTCTATATGATACAGTAGCTAACGCATCATGCTATATAAAAACCGCACTTTGTATGATCCCTGTCTTACTGTTAGTGCTGCACTTGAACTTTTTAGTGATCATAATAACCGGAAAACACCTACTACTATTGCATGACCCGCTTGACCATCATAACAACCGGAAAAGATAATGGCCTCAATTGAAAACATGATGGCCATCCTCCAAGAAACATGGACATTGATGGTCGAGTTGAAGGACCAGGAGGAGACGTCATGTGCCATTGCAATGGCGATGCTGCCATCACCTTCCTCAACAGTGCCACCAACGCTACCCCAGTGGGCATCGCTGCCCTTGGTTGCACCCCTTGTGTGGCTCCGCTGGAGGAAGGATGTTGTTGTCCAGCGGCGATCTTTTCCATACGACCGGCCGATGTTGCGTCATATGCAACACAGAGCACAGCGACTGAGGGGACAACGCCGTCGTCGCGTCCTTCCCGCCATCGTCACGCTCCATGGCAGTAAGGGCGTAACTGCTCCCCCATGTTGGTTGCCGATGATGCAGACGTCTTCCTCAACGCCACGACATGCTAAGGCGCTTTTTCCTTAGGCGCCATACGTTAGAGTGTCGCTGATTTTCTCTCAAGCGAACCGATACCAGATACTCTTGTCAACATGGGGGCACTAAGGACTTCAACTGTGACCACTGTTAGGAATAATGTGCATCTATTCAAGGGGGGCCAATGGGCAATATATAGGGAGTACAAAGGGAGGTTACAGATAAGGAAACTAAATAATATCTAGAGTCCTACTCTAACATCCCCCCTCAAACTCATGGTGGATCACACACACTGAGTTTGGAGAGAAAATACAAATGTTGTGCCCTAGTCTGTGGCTTCGTAAAGAAGTCAGCAATCTGTAGTTCTGATGGCACAAACTGTAAAACAAGTATTCCCTCCTGCACCTGTGAGCGAGTGTATGAAGCATCCACACCAATATGCTTGGTGAGCTCGTGTTTCACTGGGTCTCGAGCAATACTGATAGCACCTGTACTGTCAGACAAAAGAGTCGTAGGTCTCACCACAGGTACTCCAAAATCTGCAAGTAGCTACCTCAACCAAGTAACCTCTGCTGTCACTGCTGCCATAGCTCTCAACTCAGCCTCTGCATTTGAACGAGAAACTGCAGTCTGCTTCTTAGTCTTCCAGGCAATCAGGGATGAGCCAAGAAAAACACAGTAAGCAGAAAGAGAACGACGATCAGAAGGATCACTAGCCCAGGTTGCATCGGAGTACGCCTGAAGCTGTAGTGAGGTGAAGCTAGAGAAAAACAAACGATGAGAGATAGTCCCACGCAAGTAGCGAAGAACACGAAGAAAGTGACTGTAGTGAATATAGGTAGGACGGGTCATGAACTGACTCAAGATATGAACAGCATGAGCAATATCAGGACGAGTGCTCACAAGGTACACCAAACTCCCAACAAGATGACGATATCGAGTAGGATCCTCAAGAAGATCACCATCAGTGGCACGAAGCTGGAGGGATAGCTCCATGGGAGTCTCAGTAGTGCGAGTGTCAGTCAGACCAGATCGGTCAAGAAGATCCTGGACATACTTCTGCTGGGAAAGGTAGTAGCCCTCAGACATGGAAGAGACATCAATCCCAAGGAAGTATGTAAGAGAACCAAGATCAGTCATCAAAAACTGCTCACTGAGATGCTTCTTCACATATGTGACGAATGAGGAATCATCACCAGTGGTGAGCATGTCATCAGCATACAGAAGAAGCAGTGTCCTACCCCGAGATGAGACATGAACAAAAAAAGCAGGATCGTGGGAACTGACAGTGAAACCAACAACAATAATCACTGAGGTAAAACGTGCAAACCAGGCACAAGGAGCCTGTTTGAGGCCATAAAGAGCACGACGAAGACGACAGACATGTCCATCAGGAAAAGAATACCCAGGTGGTGGCTGCATGTAGACCTCCTCATGCAAAACACCATTAAGAAAAGCATTCTTAACATCCAGCTGAGAGATAGAAGAAAGGTCGAGATTCGTCAAAGACAATGTCTCGTGAAATTTCCGTCGAGCAGAAGGATCCCAGCAGCGATTACCCTTATGCTCAGAACTATAACCAAGAAACACACTCAACTGACTGGGCCGATAGTTTAGTGCGCTCACGAGGCTGCAGCAAAACAAAACAAGTACAACCAAAAACACGAAGGTGAGTGTACTGGGGGGCTCGAGAGTAGAGACGCTCTATAGGACTGACACCCTTAAGAGCAGTGGAAGGCTGCATATTGATGAGATATGCAGCCGTAGAAATAGCCTCAGCCCAGAACTGTGGTAGAACATGAGAGGTAAGAAGAAGAGTGCGAGCAGTCTCAATCAGATGACGATGTTTGCGCTCAGCAACCCCATTTTGAGCATGAGCACCAGGACAAGAAGACTGGTAAAGAGTGCCCTACTCAGAAAGAAACTGTCGAAAAGCACCAGAACAGTACTCGCCAGCAGAATCACAACGAAAAATACGAATGGCAGAATCAAACTGAGTACGAACCATCGTTGCAAAACTACGATAGATCGCAAGGAACTGACCACGATTAGAGATAGAAAAAATCTATGTAAAATGGGAATAATCATCAATGAAGATAACATAAGATTTATGCCCGCCTTTAGAGACACAATAGGTGCAGGTCCCCATACATCGGAATGAACTAAGTCAAAAGGACGAGAAGACAAGGACTCACTAGAATGATAAGGAAGTTGTAGCTGCTTGCCCTGTTGCCCAGCTTACAACCCTGACAAAACATGGCCGTGTCAACAGTAACACGTCCTAGAACACCCTGACGAACTAAAGAAGAAAGGCGGGAACCACATAAGTGACCTAAACGGTGATGCCATTGCGCAAATTCGCCAGAGGTGGTGGCAGCAGTGGCGGGGGAAGTAGACGTAGGGGTGACAGGAGCAGCTGAAGTGGACGGAAGATGTAGGCGATCAAGGATGTAGAGACCCTGACGGTCCCTACGGCGCCGGCCAGTTCCAAGTATCGTCCCTGTCTGTCGATCCTGAATGAAACATGTGTGAGAGTCAAAACCAACCCTACAGCCAAGATCGGTGAGCTGACCCACCGAGAGAAGCTGCATGGTAAGCTGGGGAACATGGGAAGCAAATGAGCAGTAAAAATCGATGGACAAAAAGTGTCGTGGATAGGTGATGACAGAGGAGTACCGTCGGTATGCGAGCAGAGATGGGAAAAACAGGAGGTCCTACTGAAGTGAGAGATGTGGAATCTGGTGTCATGTGGAAAAAGGCACTATAATCTAGAACCTAAGAGGTACCTGGAGGAGACGTTTGAGCTAGACTGGCAGAACCTGCTGAGTTGTGAGAGAGGCTGGAAGTAGCTCGACAGAGCCAGCTGTGAGCGAGTTACCTCGCGAGAAGATCTGACGTCTTGATGCATCCTCCAGTCGAGGAAGGGCCTCCATGCCCTCCCTTGAAGCGTGGACCTTCACGTGCCTTGTTCTGCTTTTTCCGCACCGCACAACACTGATAGTCGTGCCCGAAGTTCTTGCGAATTGCACCGAACCCGGTTGGTGCAAAAGCAGAGCGTAAATGCAGACACGAGGAGGAGGCGTAGTCGAGTAGAAAACGCTGGTGTAGTCGAAGAAGAAGAGGTAGCCAACACAGCCGGAACAAGCTGTGCTGCTAACCCGCGGCGAAGCACCTCAGCATGAATCGTCCAAAGAGCCTCAGTGACTGTTGGTCGTGGTGAACGGCTCGGCAGTTGAGCCCTGACAGGCTCAAACTCTGGACGAATACGGCAGACGAAATCATAAAGACGAATGCTGTTACGATCCGCCTTCTGCACTTTATGACATGCCTGGCAGAGCAGAGAAGCCAACTCATCTAGCTGGCGCCAGAGACTGGCCGGGGCTTGGAAGAAATCGTCGACAGAGTCCTCCTGGCGAAGCGTCTCCAACTCACGCTGAAGCGAAAAGAATTGAGTATTGCTGCTCTGCTGGTATCGCTCACGCAAGTACTCCTAGATCTGACGAGTGGCACGCAGACCAACAATGTCTGACAGGATGGAGTCGTCGACGCTGACCACCAGGATGGCTCGAACACGGGCCTCATCAGCACACCAGCGCTCAAAAGCATCTATGGCATACTGATAAGCCTCATCAGTAACATCAGAAGCAGCGGCGATGTCTGCCTCCTTCTTGGTGACCTCATCATCTGTAGGAGATGTAGACTGTCTAGGAGGAGGCTACACCGGCGACGGCGGACAAGGTCGGGTACCAGTAACATGTCCCTAGAGGCGAAGACCATCTAGCGTGATCTCCATGAGTGAAGACCACAACCTGTAATTCGTTTCATTAAGCTTTGTTCTCGAGAATGGAATCGCAGCAGATGGAACGGAAGCCATCGCTAGGCGGCGCTGGACGGCGTGGCGACTAAAGGAACAAAGTCTAACAGGCGGCGCTGGACGACGCAGCGGTTAGAGCGACGTACTCTTTTTTTTTCCTTTTTTTTACTGGGCCGGTATTTTTAATAAAAGGCCTACCAAGAAGCCGCGCCCGTTATAACCGACGCAAGCGCGGAGAGAGGTGGACTAGGGTTCCCCTTTCTTCGCCGCCGCCCGTGGCATGGCGGCGCATGGTAATGGCGAGGTTTGGCGTGGCGTCACAAGGCAATGGCCGGCGGCGACAAGCAACGAGGCTCGGGGTGGCTCTGTGGCGGCGGCGCCGGAGAAGGAGATCAGTCCAGCGGCAATGACGACGGCAAAGCGGCAACAAGCTTGGGCGACAACGAGCGACGAGACCAGGAGGGCGCGCGTAGCGCGTGGCCGGCGACGGCGGCTCAGTGGGCTCGGCGGCGATGGACGGTGATGGCGGCGATGGTCTCGGCGGCAATGACGACGGCTCGAGCGGCGATGGCCGGATGTGGCGGCGGCTGCCGGGGGTGGCAGCGGTCAGATGGCAGTGGAAGAAAGCTAGGTAACCCTAAGCTCTGATACCATGTTAGGAATAATTGGCATCTATTCAAGGGGGCCCAATGGGCAATATATGGGGAGTACAAAGGGAGGTTACAGATAAGGAAACCAAATTATATCTAGAATCCTACTCTAACAACCATCACCGTAGCTCGAGGACGAGCTGCCTCGCTGCGAGCGGTGTAATGTTATGGAGAAAGGTGCGAGGGGCTGCAACACGTGTGTGAACAATACCGAGGGCACTGTAGCGACACATGAACGGTACCCGTCGGTGCTGTAGTGTTTTTGTTTCCATACATGTTGATTGATTTCCTAGAATAAAAAATAGCTG
Source organism: Hsuehochloa calcarea (assembly GCA_036346395.1). NCBI lineage: Eukaryota > Viridiplantae > Streptophyta > Magnoliopsida > Poales > Poaceae > Hsuehochloa > Hsuehochloa calcarea. The sequence goes on from CM070597.1 coordinate 718,809, forward strand.
GTTAGGTAGGTTATTTTGGTATTCCTTATCTATCAAATTATTATTAAATTATTATTAGAGATATAATATTATCTATTAGGAATGTTATTTTTAATAGTTGGAAATACTAGATTTGATTGATAGGTTTCCTTATAGATTATTTCTTAGGCGTCAAGTTGGGTTGTCCTTGTTATGAATAGCGCTTGTATTCATCATAAGGCCAATAGACCAATATATATACATGTACATGTATGACATATATTCAGATAACCCCCTTATATAGCAGTGAAAATACACAGGTAATAATACATCTAACACCCCCCAAACTTATGGTGGATCAACCACATGAAGTTTGGAGAGATAGAAGCTATGCTGGGCTCCGGTATGTGCATTTGTAAAGAAGTCCGCCAACTGAAACTCTGAAGGCACATACTGAAGAGCAACAACCTGGTTCTGCACCTGTGTCCGCATGTAGGAAGCATCAACATCAATGTGCTTTGTAAGCTCATGCTTCACCGTATCTTTAGCAATGCTAATAGCACTTGTACTGTCAGGCAAAAGAGGAGTGGGTGCTGAAACAGAAACACCAAAATCCTCAAGCAACCATCGTAGCAAAGTAACCTCCGCTGTCAACAAAGCTATAGCTCGCAACTCAGCCTCAGCACTCGAACGAGAAACTGTTGTCTGCTTCTTAGTCTTCCAAACAATGAGAGAACTACCAAGAAAAAGACAATAGGCAGAGAGAGACTGGCGATCAGAGTGATCACTAGCCCAGGTGGCATCAGAATACAATGAGAGAACTATCAAGAAAAACACAATAGGCAGAGAGAGACTGGCGATCAGAGTGATCACTAGCTCAGGTAGCATCAGAATATGCCTAGAGCTGTAAAGAGCTGGAGTGAGTGCAAAACAGACGACGAGTGATGGTTCCACGAAGATATCGTAGAACACGAAGAAGATGACTATAGTGGAGCTGAGTGGGAGCAGAAACAAACTGACTCAAGATATGTACAGGGTATGAAATGTCAAGACTCCTAACAAGTTGACGATAGCGAGTAGGATCAGTAAGAGGCTCACCTTCAGTGGGCCGAAGATGGACATTAAGCTCCATGGGAGTCTCAGCGGTGTGCTGATCAGTAAGAGAAGCACCATCAAGAAGATCCTTGATATACTTTTCTTGGGACGGATAGAAGCTCTCAGGTATAGAAATAACCTCAACCCGAAGAAAGTAGCTAAGAGGACCCAGATCAGACATAAGAAACTGCTCATTAAGACGCTCCTTGACAAAAATGATGTACTGAGAATCATTTCCAGTAATGATCATATCATCAACATATAAAAGGAGAAGCGTCCGACCATGAGGCGAACTGTGAACAAAAAGAGTAGGATCATGAGCATTAGCAGAGAAACCAGCTGCAGTGACAACAAAAGAGAAATGATCAAATCAAGCACGAGGAGCTTGCTTGAGGCTGTAAAGAGAGGCTCCTGAGCACAACAGAAAGATACAAGGAATCATCAGATGGCTCGTAGTGGTTGCGCAGATGTGTCCACATCAACTGTGCTGAAGCCAAACCAACCACATCCCCAGTGAATTGCACCTCTATGCTAGCAAGCAGAATAGCAGAGGCACGAGCATCCTCATCAATGCATGTCTTGTAGGCAGCATACTGAGTCTGAAAAGTCTTCATAACATCCTCAAAAGCATCAGATGCCTCCTTGCGAGCGTCTTCGGAAGTAGTCTTCGGGAGCACTGGCTCAGCAGGTGGAGCAGGGCGAGGCGGGCGAGGCAACTCACCGGTAAGAAACTCCCAAAGGCGCTGACCATGCATGTGCTGAAATCAATCCCGATAATTGAGACCATCGAAGATCACCGGACAACGAGGAAAAAAAACAATGCCTGAAGACATTTTCTTTCTTTCTTTTGATTTTCTTTAACCGAAGGCTTTTCTTCGGTATTGATAGAGAGAAACCGAGCCTAACAAACACTTCGGAACAAAAAACCGAGAAAGGCTCGGAGACGAGCGGTGGCGGCGGCGGCTCGCTGGCAGTGACGGCGACAGCTCTGGATCGGGAAGTGACCAGGTGCGAGGAAGGCGTCTCGGGCTCGAGTAGCGGAGATGATCTCCCGAGTGAAGACGAGGCGCGGCGGCGGCTTCCCGAAGCGACTCCAGATCGGCACCAATCGGGGCGACGCTGATGGGCAGCGAGGCGGCAGCTCTCGGAGCGGCGGCTGCGGCTCCCTGAGTGGCGACGGATCAGCGCCAATTGGGGCGACACCGACGGGCGGCGCGGTGGGAGTACACAGACAAGCGATGGTTCCGAGCGAAGATGAAGCGTCGGGAAAAGAGCTCGAGGGCGGCGGCAACCGACGGTTGATGAGGCCGGCGTCGGTCACGTGAGAAAACCCTAACCATACCTTTTCTCTAATACCATATTATGAATAGCGTCTGTATTCATCGTGAGGCTAATGGGCCAATATATATCCATGTACAGGTGTGTGACATATATGTAGATAACCCTTTATATAACAGGGGAAACATATAGGTAATAATACATCTAACAGTCCCTATAGAAAGGATAACTTGTATCCATTATCAACCTAAGCAATGATAAATCAAAAGTTCAACTAAGCCTTAGAGTCTCGCTACCTTGACAGGGAAGAGCCCTACCGGCGGTTAGATGAGTGCGAGTGTCCTACCATCAGTCCTTGGATCTGTACCCAACCAACGACCACAATAGTTGCCTGAAAGCAATTTCTGTGAGCGCATTAGTATTAAATCCTTTATGCTAATTGCTTTGGTATTTTATCAATAAATAGGAAGGCATCCACACAGTTCATCGAGTTGTGGAGGCGAAAGCATGAAACTGGACAATGGATTGAAGTTGAACATGAAGCAATGTCTACACGCTCCGAATTTCCCCCCTTTAATGCTACTGGCATTATGTTTATGGGAGACAACATGAAACAAAACCTGGAAACAATGTCCGTTTCCAACGGAGATGCAAACGGCGAAGATGCTGCTAAAGCTGGTATGTTTGGTGCGATGACTGAACTTATTTTCCGAAAGCTCACAAGAATGCCCTTTATTTTGTATTTGTCCCTGTGGTTGATAAAGCAGAATATCCTGATATTTGTTTGTTATGTGCATGATTGTTGACTTCACTTCTTTAGTACCCCATGTTTGGTTCTAAGTTTTTTGTTAATTAAAATGGTGATCCAAATTATGCTGATTTGAAATGACTTTTTTCCTGCTTACTTTTACTTGATAGCTTTCTTCCAATTTGGAATGACTTCTTTTTGCCTCAATATTGTGCAAACATGTTGAAGTCATACCTGTTTGTTGGTCAATCTAAAACACAATTGGTCTGTGTATAACCATTTTTATTATGAGAGGGTCTTTGGATCTGAGGAATCACTTCCTTGTTAATTGACAGATCAAAGGACAGCACAGCACTCAGGAGCTCCCCATGAGTACCTCCATGGTCCATATCAATCAGCATATCCACCATGGGCAATGCATCCACCTTACCCCATGCAAGGCATGCCTTACTACCCGGGGGTGAACCCATATTACCCTCCCCCTTATCCCCCAATGGATGATCCCAGGTACCACCACTCAGAAAGGAGAGCATCAAGGAAACACTCCTCGGATAGCAAAGACTCAGAAACTTTGGATGACGAAAGTGACCAGAGTGGTTCAGAGAGGGAGAGTTCACATGGTCGCAAGTCACATAAAAAAGGCAAGCGGTCGGGCAAGAAGAAACCCAGTGTAGTTGTCATACGGAACATAAATGTAACATCAAAAAAGCATGGGTCATTGGAGAGCGAGTCACAAACAGGTTCTGATGTGGCATCTGAGGACAGCGATGATTCACACACTAAATTCAGCAAGAGAAAGCATAAGAGCTCAAGTTCAAAGAAAAAAGAGGGCAGAAAAATCATTCTTGAGTCTGGAGATGAATATCGCAAGCATGAAACGTCTCACAGGCAAGATGGAGACCAAGGAAACTGGAATGTCTTCCAGAGTTTCTTGCTAAGAGCTGAAGAGAAGACAAGAGATAATAACGCAGACCTATTCGGCAATGAAAAAGAGCCAACCTCACCAAGGAGGAAAGAGAGCAGAAGCATTGATGATCCTATTCTTTTAGCCGAGCGAGATTCTCAATATGTCAATGAATGGAATACAATAGGTTTCAATTCAACCAATGGGAGGATTAGACCCAGGCAGATGCTGTCTGGTGACGACCTTATGGTGTCTGGGCAAGGTAGGAGCTTTGTGGATGGTGATATAAAGGAGATAGAAGCTGGAGGTGGAGGATACAAGAGAGGAGCAAATGATGATTTCATGGTTTATGGGCAGGAAAAACCAATGGACAGAGGCAGTTCTTTGGACCCTCTTGCGGAGGCGCAGTACAAGAGCCCCACCCTGGTGGAAACGAATGTGCACAGCATGGCTGATGAGTCCTTTATGATACCTGTTAGGTCCAACTCACAGGATAATCTTGGACCAGAAAGCCGTACTGCCATTGACATAGATGTTGAGCTTCCCGCAACCGTTCATACGACATCAGATGCTAAGGCTGGAGGTCAACTTTTCTATGAGCCAGATGAGTTGATGCCAGAGCGTGGATTCGAAGATGTTTCATTTGGATATGATCCGGCAATGGACTATGATAGCCAGATGCAGATTCGACCTGTCACCATGGTTGAAGACATAAATGTGGAGGATGTATCATTGAGTGTCGAGGATGAAGTAAAGAAGCCAGAGAAAGATAAAAAGCTCAGAAGTTCGCATGAGGGTTTGGATAAAAGAAGGAAGGATGCCTTGGCAAGGAAATTGTCATCATCAAAAACCCCACTAACTGATGCACAGAAACGTGCGCAAAACTTGCGGGCGTATAAAGCGGACCTTCAAAAGGCAAAGAAAGAGCAGGTAATGGTGCACTACTTTCTATTTTTCATATTAAATGGTTTATTCTTCTCTCTTGTATGTTACTGTAGAATAATATCTCATGCTACTTGCCCCTTGACACTTGTTTTACTCATGTTTACCGTCCTCTTTTAGATCTCATTACTTCTTTTAAATGATCAAATGAGACTAAATACAGCAGAGTGCTACAATATTTATTCTTTTGATCTGGCTAAACCATACTCCCTCCGTTCTCATTTATAGATGTCATTTTTTATCCATGCACACAGACCAAGGACTGAATGCCTTATTTTCTAACACATTTTGCCTGTCCCTAATAATGGTGTATCCATCTATCCAACACCACTACCAATATGCAATTAATAGGGGCATTTGGTGGAAAATGTTGCCTCGAAGAACCAAAAGACAATTATTTGCAAATCAAAACCAACTTGCTAAAACAAACAACATCTATTTTTTTTCTGGAGGTAGTTTACGCTATAAATTTCAATTTTCAGGTCTGGTGTTCTTCTGTTAGTTTGCCAAGAATCTTATCATTTTTTACTATGCTGTAATTTTGATGCAAAAAAGAAACGTGTGTTCTGTCTTAAAGTAAATGGAAATGTATGATTTTTTTAAATGAATACTACCTTTGGTCCAAATTATTGCCGTTCTAGTTCTCGAAACACAGACCAAGGTGATGTTTAATGTAAAAGTACATGGCATGTCTGCCCTCATTTATTAAAGGGGGAATTGACAATCTGCCACACCTTTATTGTGGTTTCGACAAAATGCCGTTAAGTTCCTTGCAATTGATTGTTCCACACCTTTCCTTGCCTCTTTGTATTTTTTTTTGCTATTTTTGACATTTCTACCCTCGTCTTCTTCCCTCTTCCTCTTCCTCTTCTTCTTCTTCCACCTATTCCTTGTTCTGGCCATGGCCGACCCGTCGCTCTGGCCGCCGCTGCTGCACCTCCGCCCCTCCCCGCCCCCTTCCCCGCCCGACCTCTCCTCCCTGTACCTCCCCCTCGCCCTCGTCATCTCCTTCCTTACCCACCCTTCCCCCTCCCGCGCCGCTACTTCCTCGTCCTTCTCACGGCCCTCATCTCCACAAAATGACCCCCTCGCTCGGGGCGGGCGCCATCTCCGCCGTCGTCGCAGCCGCAACCAAACTTCTCCGTGGCGCCGCAGAGAGCCCCGGCGCCGACCGGGCTCGCGGGGGATGGTGCATCCGGTGGCGGCCTTTGGCCGGCTCACCGTCGAGGAGTTCTATGCGCGACACGGCGTCGTGCACTCGTCCTCCACCTTCGTCAACCCGCGAGGGCTCCGCATTTTCACCCAGCGCAGGGTCCCTTGCGGCGGCGCGCCCGACCTCGGCGCTGTCGCCGTCGTCCACGGTTTCACCGGCGAATCCAGCTGGATGGTCCAGCTCACCGCTGCGCACTTCGCTAAGGCCAGGTTCGCCATCGCCGTTGCTGTCGTCGACCACCAGGGCCATGGTTTCTCTGAGGGCCTTCATGGCTACATCCCGGATATTGGCCTGGTGCTCGATGATTGCGAGACTGCCTTCGCCCCCTTCCGCGCCGACTACCCTCCGCTGTCGTGCTTCCTGTATGGGGAGTCCCTCAGCGGCGCCATCGCGTTGCAGGGAGCGGCGTCCGTGGCAGAGGTGTCGGGTCGGCCATGACTTGAGCAAGTAAGAGGAGGAAGAAGGGGAAGAAGACAGGGGCAAATTTGTCCAATATGGCAAATGATCAAGTGGCGAATGAAAGATGCGGCATTTGAATTATTACCTTGTACTTAATCCCAAATAAGCAAAGGCGCATATAAGGTGTGGCAAAATGACAAATTTCCCTTTATTAAATGGTTATCTCCCTATGCAATTGTTCCATTAGAAATGATAGAATTAGTTGAATTACCTAGGAACTGCAGATTGACAACTATTTGCACACCAAGACATAGGACCTAAAATGACTAGTACTAATTTGGACTGGAGGTAGTGTTTTTTTCCTCACCTGTTATTTTATTGGAGGTTTATTTTGTAAAATCCACCTTAACCAAAAATAAAAACATCATTTGATTTCAATGGTGGAATTTTTGCTTTCAGCTGGATGGCTCAAACTGGTGTTTTTTCACACTTTCAGGAAGAGGAACAGATTAAACGGCTAGAAAGGCTTAAGCAAGAGAGGCAAAAGAGGATTGCTGCAAGAAGTGGCGCATCTAATTCACTATCAACACCACAGCAGGCTAAAGTAAAACCTTCTCCAAAGATTTCTCCCAGTACCAACAATAGTTCAAAGTTTAGTGACGCTGAACCAGGATCCTCTTCACCTCTAAGAAAACTTCCTGCCAGAACTACCACAGGGAGTGATCCTCAGAAAACATCGAAAGTAAGCAAACTAAGTGATAGTACAAATGCAGTGAGTAAGTCAACCTCATCGTTGGCTGAGATCAAGAAAGAGAAAAGTGGGAGAACTGAATTGTCTAGTGAGCGATTGAAAAAACTTGCTGAACCTAAAAGCAATGCTTCGACTGACCACCCTTCAAATTCAAAGCCAGGAAGCGTGGACCACTCGCGGAGAAGAAGCGTGCCAGAAGATACCCAGACAAAGAAAATATCGGCTATAATGCAGCTTGACCAGAACAAATCAGCAACTCTACCAGAACTGAAAGTCAAATCCCCTCGAGCTCCCACTGCTGTTGTGAAAAATAAGACAGAAAGTACTGATGGAAAGAAAGCTAATGCTAAAGCTCCTTCCATTTCAGAAAGCACTGATGGAAAGAAAGCTAATGGTAAAGTATCCAGGATAAGCAACAGTGATGATAATGTGGTGGTTGAGAAGACCGTTGTGATGCTTGAAAACGAAGTTGTTTCAACACCTCCTGTTATTCTACCTCCTGGAAGAATTGTTGCAGAACATGAAACTTCTAGTGATGACAGAATGGAGAAGCCTAGTCTGGAATTGGAGTATACTGCCATCAGGGCTCCACCTTCTCCAGTTGTTCTTCCTGGGGCTGAGAATCCCACCATCCATAGACCCGACGACCAGGTGAATTCGTATGAGGTATGATTTATACAATTGTTCTTGTCGGTTCTTTTACTTGATGCTTTGTTCTTCAAGGTCCCCGTTTCGCTGTTTCTCTGCATAAATGCTTTGAATTTGGTATCTATGCATCCTACAACTAGAAGGGAAACAGTTTCTCCTGTACTATTAAATTAAATGTTGATTTATTATTATATCATTGTCAATTCCTTAAGACAAGTGATAAAAGAATGCTTGTGATGGCTAGGTGGTGTCTGAGTATCAAAAGGATGAGCCTGAGAAACCAACGTTGGCTGCCGTGGAGAAACCCTACCAGGCCCCTTTTGCTAGGGTAACATCATTGGAGAATGCTCCGGCCAACAGACCTGCCTACCCCCATCCGTTACCTGTGCAGGAATCCGAAACACTTGTGCGTGCAGAGAGCATTAGGGCTCGAGTACCTGACCCTGTATACACAGTTTCAGTTGAGGAGACCCGTGAAGCAAATGAAAAACCTCGATGCAAAGAATCAAAAGGCTTCAGGAAACTTTTGAAATTTGGCAGGAAGAGCCACACTTCAGCCTTGGCCGATGGTACAATGGATTCTGATGCATCATCTGTTGATGAAGCCACAGCCGGAGATGGTATGGTAGTCTGTCCCAAACAATCGGTTTACTTATTTGAGCTCATTTGAATAAGGTTGTTTACAGAGAAACTAGGAATGGAATTCCACTGATATTAATTAAGAAAGGAGCTATATCTCCCAAGAGATAGAAATTTAGGAGCTATTGATTTCAGGCTTACTGTTGGTGTAGAATATATATATATATATATATATATCATATATGGGTTTCTCATAAATGTTAATGTTTTCTTGTTTCTCTGAGCTTTCAGTGCTTCCCTTCGTCCGTGCCATTCTCGAGTGCTGACTAAACAAAGCGAGTGCTCATCACCTTAATTGTGCTTAATGTTTCAGGTTCAATGCTGAAAACCCTCATTTCGCAAGATGACTCTGGTCCTTCATCTAAAGGTTAGAAGCTGAACAGCACTGTACTTGCTTTGAATCTATTTGTTTTTGGTCAAACGCATGATCACTTGAATATTAATTGTTCAGTAGTAAAATATTATGTGTTTGTTTGTTTACTGTTACAGCTTCACGGTCCTTCTCCCTGTTGTCTCCGTTCCGCAGCAAACAGAAGGTGATTGTACTGTGAGGAATCCTATATATATATATATGGTGCGTACATAGTCAATACTTTTCGCGATGAGTTTTGAGTTTGGAAGAGCTAGCCGCCTGTGTATTACTAGTTTGTTTCCGGTACATATATGTGCGTCAATAATTTGTAACAATATAGTGCCTGTGTTGTTTGTAAGCAGCCTAGCTAGCTGCCTATATTATATGTGCATGATGAAGTGCTGTGTATGTTGGTTGGTTTATTTGCACTAATTGTTTGTATTTAAGCATTCGTGATCTGTAATTTGTTTGTACTACCCAATCTTGAATTTGTAATAATGATATTGATATACCAACTAAAAAGAACTTGACATATTCTTTTATCATTTTGGGTATACTTATACATTAATTATAAGATACTTCAATGCGATACCCCAAAGTGGGTTTTATGAATTTTTTTTATATTAAAGTCCATTTTTAGAGCAAAATTTGTATATATACTTTTTTTATATATGAAAAACGGTATATAACAAACATAAAGAGCTCTAATGGATTTTTCTCTAATGGATTTTTTTAATCAAGTTATATTTGAGTATCTTATAATTGGTATTTAAGTATCTTGGAGTGATAAAGAAGTATAATATATTTGTTTCAGTGGTGGTATATTAGAAGTGAGAGTATATACTTTTCATGAGTACGAAACTGGTGTCCTATATATATGTATATATGTGTTTGTGTCTGCGGTGGTAACAAAACTACCGGTAGGCACATGTATACTTAGCCTATATTTACTGCTGACTAACCTAGTGTTTATTGTCCTCTCGCTTGTTTACTGTTTGCAACGTGGTTTATTGTTTTTACCGAGTTGTATTACTGCAAGTGACATGAATTGTTACTGCCATAGCTATGTATGAAATTACTGATCCTATTGACGCGTTTTACTTGACGCCAAAATGAGTTTTATTGAACTACAACTTGTCGATATGACCACTCGATCGCCGTTCGTCCAGACCAAAAAAAAGCTTCCGCATGTCATCCCCGCAACGCCAACAATAAAAAAGGTGGGCGATCCCATGCATCCCACTAAATGTGCTTTCCACGAAAACCAATCATAAAGATCTGCCCCACCTCCCCCTCCCCACATTCGCCTGATCATTACCGGTCCCTCCCCGCCACCCCAACGATCCATTCCGACGACTCCCTTCCTACGACAATGACCACTGGATGTCCCCACGCGGGCGCGGAGGAACCCAGCTTGGCGGTGCTCGTTCTTCGTCGCCAGTGTCGGTCAGATCTTCCTTCAACGCATGCAGATTCCCCGACATTTCTTTGCTATCCTACCAGAACTGAAAGTCAAATCCTCGAGCTCCCACTGCTGTTGTGAAAAATAAGACAGAAAGTACTGATGGAAAGAAAGCTAATGCTAAAGCTCCTTCCATTTCAGAAAGCACTGATGGAAAGAAAGCTAATGGTAAAGTATCCAGGATAAGCAACAGTGATGATAATGTGGTGGTTGAGAAGACCGTTGATGCTTGAAACGAGTTGTTTCAACACCTCCTGTTATTCTACCTCCTGGAAGAATTGTTGCAGATGAAACTTCTAGTTGAAACCATCGAGAAACTTGCATATTGTATCATTTTGGGTATACTCATTAATTATAGATCTTTATGGGATACCCACACCAAACCCGATGTTATTTGTTTTTTTTAGCCTTTAATTATTGCAAGAATTCTAATAATTTTTTATCTAAAAATGGGAAGCAACATGCGAACCGCCCTTGGATGACGCACCCCCCTCGACAATTGGCCCTTTGCCAAAAAACTAAAAAAGTGAATTTTATATATATGTATATATGTGTTTGTATCCACACACACATACTTTTCTTTTTTGGAATAAATTAAACTAGCGCGATTACGCGGCGTCTAGATACTACGATCCATGTTTATATTTGCAAAATGTTTCTCCGAGCAAGATGAGGACACAACACGCCAGTCGGACGTACACCCAAGTATGTGTGTTTTACGGGTCTTTGTGCGTGTTTTTACTACTAGTTTGTTGTTCATTTACCGTGTTTACACTCTTCAATAATTTATTGTTCTATTTAGTGTCATTTACTTGTTTTCTATTGTATATATACTGTGTAAACTGTGTTTTACTGATTTCAAGACGAGGACGTCCCCAACCATATGGTGCCCTAGGTCTACATGAAGTTTGATAATGTGGGTGTTGCTTACCCGTTCTACTGTCGGTACGTGTGACATGCTGGTTTTCGCGTCAAGAAGAGCAGGATCAGAAAAACGATCAAAGAGTTCTGTTGCACTCTGGAGGGGAAACACAACTTCTACATGCCGGAGAAAGAGCATGAACGTAGCAAGACCTTCAAGAGGATTGGGTGTAGGGCGTTCGTGAAGCTGCATAAGAGCCCGAAAGATGGCTCCATATGCATCAAGCGGGTTGTGTTAGAGCTAGATACTACGATCCATGTTTATATTTGCAAATACTTGTTCTAAAGCTCACGATTGAGTTGTATATGCATGTTATATACTTGTTCTAAAGCTCACGATTGAGTTATAACTGAACAAGCTATACATTGAGCACAGTAATGTGAAGGAGCATTTGGTTTCCATTATAAACCATCGCTTACTCGAGTGAGTTTGAGAATCGTGGGATGATCCGGTGAGTGTCTGCCTCGAGTAGAGCCGAGCCATTGCTAGCCTCTATGACCTTGCGAAAGGTGGATTGTTGCGTCTTCAAGGACGTCTCTGCAGATGCGATGACATCCACATAGAAGTGAGAGTATGAACAAAATGGTCAAATAGAACTTCGTGGATAACATGACTTCACTCCACCAATTTGCGCGAAGATACCACGTGTCTGCGAAGAGGAAGCACTCGAGGCTCAAGAGACGCCTTGTTCCACGTATGTATATAAAAAGCAGGTTTCTTGTGACTTCTATCGTGTTTACGTTAATTTATCCCATGATTTACTATTATTTGTCTTATTTTACTACGCTCTCACCCTCCTTTATCGCAACCCATAAATGTATAATATATAATTCATTATGGGTGTCTCATTTTTACTGCCATGTTGGTGTATATTTACTATTGGTTACCATCCATTCTACTAACTAACCCAGGAAGGCTGCGAATATGCTCGTTGATCACGCCGACAATGTGAACAAGCTGATGGCTTTCTTCAAGGAGTGTCAGTCGCAGAACGACAAGTTCTACTACGACATACAAGTGGATGATGACGGTGTTGTCAAAAACGTCTTCTGGAGCCACGCGAGCTGCCGCGTGGAATACACAGACTTCAGAGACGTTGTCACGTTCGACACTACCTACAGAACGAATCGGTATGAGATGCCTCTAGCTATGTTTGTTGGCTCCAACTACCATCTATAGAACACCATGTTCGGCGTTGCGTTGCGCTGCTCTGTGATGAGAAGGCAACATCCTTCGAGTGACTGTTCAGGATGCTCCAGACTTGCATGGAGGGAAATGACCCTATCTGCATGCTAACCAGTTATTCTCTTACCGTTCTAACCTAATTACTTCGTATGTCGCCCTAGTTTACTGTCTATCTCACTTGTGTTTACTGGGTTATATGTCGATTGAGTTTACTGGATACCACACATGTGTTTTACTGTATTCTCTGTATCTAGTCCGAATGTATTATTGATAGAAAAACTGCGTCTCTACCCTATTTTTACTGCCTGTGTATTTTATTATATTACAGATTAGGACCCGACCATGGCGGCTTCCATCCCACGTGTCTTCCCCCAAACGCAGCACCGGTTGTGCAGGTAGTATGTGTTGAAGAAGTACAAGTATAACCTGAACAAGCTATACACTGAGCACAAGGGGCTGAAGGAGCATTTGGTTTCCATTATAAACCATCTGCTTACTCTGAGTGAGTTTGAGAATGCGTGGGATGATCTGGTGAGAGTGTACCGCCTCGAGTAGAGCCAGGCCATTGCTAGCCTCTATGACCTTCGCGAAAGGTGGATTGTTGCGTACTTCAAGGACGTCTACTGCGGTACGATGACATCCACATAGAGAAGTGAGAGTATGAACAAAATGGTCAAATAGAACTTCGTGGATAACATGACTTCACTCCACCAATTTGCGCGGAAGATACACCGTGTGCTGCAGAAGAGGAAGCACTCTGAGGCTCAAGAGACGCACTGTTCCACGGTATGTATATAAAAACAGGTTTACTGTGACTTCTATACGTGTTTACGTTAATTTATCCCATGATTTACTATTATTTGTCTTATTTTACTACGTCTCTCACCCCCTCCTTTTACTGCAACCCATAAATGTCATTACTTCATGTCATTTCTGTGCCTATTTCATTAGGTATACCATCTTGTGTGCCCTCAGAGCTAACCTGTCAGAGCCACTCTTCTCCCCTTCGAGGAGCAGCTGGGCAGGGTGTACATGTCTGCGGTGTTAAAAGAGTACAATGAGACCTACTTCTCCAGTATAGCCTTTCGCATAAGGGTAGACACAACCCGAGATGGCCTATTCCTCGTGTCTCACAGGAAAGAGTCTACGATGTTCGCATGGTCGCATCACAATTTCAAAGTGGCGGCCGAAGAGGAAATGGGTACGTACAGTTTTGAATGCAAACACTGGGAGCACACTGGTACTTTTACTGTCTCTCGGCTAGTAGTTATTGTTCCAACTATTATACTTTTATTATCCCGCTCATATAGTCATTTTTAATGTCATTGGCATCGTGTTTTATTGTTAATCCATCTACGGTTTACTCCCCCCCGTAAGGCTGTTCCGCGCGCACCTGGTGCGAGCATTCACCCACTTGCAGGTCGAGATTATCCCCAGTCGCTACGTGCTCCATAGGTACACGAGGAATTCTACGGTGGATCTGCCATATGACAAACACGACCTCATGCAGGTCGGACCCGATGGGACGACTGAGATGCATCGGCACACCACCTTACTAACAGAGGCTATGGGTGTGATGAGTTCAGGGTGTAAATCGAGTCTTGCGTACGATAGATCCATGGAAGTCCCGAATGATTTCTAGATGGCTGGTTGAGATTCGCTTATTCATTTGCTTAGCTATATTACACTCTTCTATTCCTTCCTACGATACGGTGCATGTACCAAAATGTTTTTATTTTATTTTTTATCAACCAATTATTTTTGTAACCGATCTGTATTATGTTTATCTTCACGTATGCTAAATCGTCTCACACTGTAAAATTATTAATTGTCGACACACAGACACAGGCGCACAGCATGCATGGCATATAGCATAGTATAACAACAACAAACAGTATTGTCGGCGAGCATTAATTCCTCGCTTTCCAGTAAATTTTGGATCCATCAAAATACAAGTGGTGCAGATTTTTCTCCTTTTTCTAGTCTTTAAAGGCCGGGCGAACGTGTTTTACCTTTGCTTTAGTAATACAATAAATACATGGATTAAAGATTAAGGCTAGATTGTACGAATAAGATATGGATCGAGTAATAGTTTGTTTGTTTGTTTGTTTGTTTTTATATAAAAAAAAGTTGGACTGCACGTACGTACCACTTTGATTAGGGAAAGCAGGCTACTTTAATTAGTGCTGCATGCTTTCGAATTGCCTTGGTATATATACACGGTCCAAGTGCGCAGTGCATGTACTATACTATACTACTCTCATATTGATCAAATCAAGAATTAATGCACATTGCAATATTAATTTCTGCTCGATCTCTATGATTTAATGTGAAAATTAAAGAGGTTACGTGGACGTAATATACCATTTAACCCCTTTAATTAACGGAGTTATGTATGTATGATTCAGCTAGCTTAGCGTAGCTACACACGCGAGCGCACGCGTAGGAAAACATATATATATATATATATATATATATATATATATAAATATATATAGGATAAATACTTTCTACTCCCAGGGAGTATGTACTCCCATCTCTCATATACCACTTAAAAGAAAATACTCCTTTATGACTTATAATTAATATTATAAGATATTTTAATGCGAACCACATGAAAAATTTGTAAGAAAAGTTTTTGCATATTTTATAAATACCTTCATATTTGCACTATAATAGTATGTTAAAAATTTGTACATAAGTGTGAATACCATATATATACTAAGTATACTACACATACATACTCGACACAAGAAGATACTCTACGTTGTGAGATACGAAATAGGGAGTAACTACTCCCGGGAGTAGGAAAAATGCTTCCTATATATATATATATATATATATATATATATATATATATATATATATATATAATTAATACTTTACTCCCGGGTGTAGTTACTCCCACCTTTGATATACCACCTAAAAGAACTTGACATACTCCTTTATCACTTTAGATATACTCATATACTAATTATAAGATACTCCAATGCAAAATACACGAAAAATTTGTAAAAGATTCTATAGTTTTTACCATATTTTGTAAATACATTCATATTCACACTAAAAAGGAGTATGTCTAAAAAATTGTACATACCACTCCTGAAAAAATATGAATACTACCTAGGTGGTCTTATATACTTGTATACTTCACATACATACTCTCAGTTACACAAAATACTCTTTACGTTGTGAGATACGGAATAGGGAGTAACTACTCCCGGGAGTAGGAAAAAGGCTGAAAAAGTGTGAATACTACCTATATATATATATATATATATATACATATAAAATATATGTGAGATACGGAATATATATATCCCGGAGTAGGAAAAAGGCTTTATATATATATATATATATAATTCAGTGTTAATACCAATCTTGACCGTTGGATTTGAATTGAACAACTAAGATTGATGCGAGCTCCCACATCTAAACCATTTAATCACTTTGTATGCTTCCACCTTCAATGTATCTTCATTAATGCATCTTCATTAAACACCATGAATGCTCCCGCCTCCAACAAATCAAGATTGATCCAGCGGTCAAGATTGGAATTAGCACCATTAGCACTAATTACCCATTATATATATATATATATATATATATATATATAAGATTAATATTTTCTACTCCCGAGTGTAGTTACTCATACCTTTGATATACCAACTAAAAGAATTTGACATACTCCTTTACCACTTTGGGTATACTCATATACTAATTATAAGATACTCCAATACGAACCACACGAAAATTTGTAAGAAGGTCCATAGTTTTAGCATATTTTGTAAATACCTTTGTATTAGCACTAAAAAAGAGTATATCTAAAAAAATTATACATACCACATCTGAAAAGGTGTGAATACAACTTAGATGGTCTTATATACTCGTATACTACATATACATACTCTCGGTTACGCAAGATACTCTCTACATTGTGAGATACAAAATATAGAGTAACTACTCCGGGAGTAGGAATGTGTGTGTGTATATATATATATATACTGACACTGTAATAGCTAGTGTCATGCATATGCCAGCGCTACTAATTAACTAATAAAGCAAACAACACGATCAAGTTTGATGGGGGGAAATCTAAAGAAAAGAAAAGCAATATATGCATATGCAGCTTCCTTACATGCGTGCAACCTATCTTGCGCTGCCTCCTTGGCGGTTTGTGCAACTTAATTTAAGTGGATTAAACTTTGTGAAAAATAAGACGCCACTGTATATTATGAAAAGCAACTATATTAATTTATACCTTAGAAAAAAAAGAGAGAAGCTAGCTAGTACCAAGTGTGAAAGAGATCCCATAATTCTAATTTTATAAGCTATCCTTTGATTATAAACAAAACTAAAGAATTACTTGCCAAAGAAACTATATATCTTTTTTGCTTTAGTTATGTATGTATGTATGTATGTTCACATGTGCGTGCACTCTAATACGGCTCAGCTTTGATGACATGACACACCTGCGGCATGCCTTAACCAAGAAGCAATGCAATGCAAACTAATTGATCTATCAGCCTCTCATGCCAATTCGACCCGTTTATTAATTCCTTGGTTTCCATTAATCTGAAAAATGGATATCAAACTATAGCATACATGATGCGATGTACATAAGTCTTCGCGTTGCATATGTTTACTTAATTATATATACTTGTTATACAATTCTAATTAATGCTTATGATAGAAGAAATACAATTATATTCCTTATACCATTGCAACAACATCTCTTGTACCTAGGTCCGCCCCCTCTGTTTGTTTGGGATTGGGCTTATATACAGGCTCTTCCAAAATAAGTGCCTTAACTTTTTTAAACCAAGCTAGCCAGCGGGCTGTTTAATTGACAATCTAGTACTTGTTAAGGTTTCTTGAGCTATATATGGTTTATTGTTCAAATGTCTAAAATATTGAGGGTTCTGATGATGATCTGTTTATGCAGTGCATATGTATATGAACATGTAAATACAAACTTTGCAATTGTTATGAATTAGCCGGTCAAAGACAATGATATAGATAGAAGTGCAAATATTTTGCAAAACTTCTAGTGGTCCGTCATCCATTGCTATTATACATAACAGAACCACATGAATATATATATTAATTTGTCGATCGATTACTGAAAGTACGGGCAGTGCATGCAAATTACACTCTGTACAATCATAGGAGATCTCAGGTTGCCAGGAAGGCTAGCTAGCTAGTGCACTGCCGAGTTGGATTATAACAGAATGAGGTAAACGCGAGTGTCTGAATAGAAAGATTTAACATGAGCAAACACATCCTTGCTCAGCTGATCCACTGCCAAGCAAGACAATCTTTCAGAGTTCTAAAGAACAGGTACATCAATTTTCAGAATGGGAACAGGCATGCATCCGCCAAAATATGAACAAAATCGTACATAGAGTAATTAACATATGCTATTCGTTAGTCATAATTCATAAAAAGAGACAAAATTGGGTAAAAGATTATCTATCCTAATCTACACCTAGTCGGCCGCCGTCGTCCTCACCGACGGGCCGGCTGCCCTGCCGCTGAGCCGGTGTCGGCCTCATGACCGTCGCCGATCTAGAGATGACCCACCGCCGCCTAGCCTCCCGTCCTCTTATAATAGTTTGTTTAATTCTAGTCGGAGTCGTAGAAGGTTGTTTTCTTTTTGGAGTCTATTCTGTAATCAAGTTGTATCCGATTTGCTTTGTCTGAGCTTATAAGTGAGTCGATCGAAACAGTCTATATAAAAGACGATTGGGTCTTGTAAGTCTTAACGACAACACTAGATAAGCAATAGACAAGTGAAAAGGGTGCGCAGTTGAGCACCGTAAAATTCCTCTGTTCGTAGTCATTTTGGTTTCGAGTACGTATTTCGACCATTGTTCACATCGATCATTGTTCATTTCAACAACTGTTCATCATCTTCGACTACATCGTGGTCGAAGGAAGTTACGACCACCTAGTCGTAATTGATTACGTGGTATGTGCTACGACTACTTCATGGTCGTAGGTGGTGCTACGACTACATCCTGGTTGTAGGTGATACGACTATATCCAAGTCTTGGAGGTTCGACTGGTCGGAGGGTTCCGACCACCTGGTCGAAGGTGGTTCGACCACATGTAGTATCAGAGCTTAATGCATGAAAATTGGACCTCCAACACCAGAGAAGAGGAAAACGATGGCTCCCAACGGATCTTCGACAACGAAGGATGGCCCAAATTCGTTGTCGTACCCGGTTCTCACTTCAGGGAACTACCCGGTTTGGGCTATGAAGACGCGGGTCAACATACATGCCCAGGGGGTCTGGGATGCAGTAGCCGATCCGGTCGATCAAAAGGGAAAGATCGATCCAAAATGAAAGGCTGTGGAGGTTGAACTGAAGACCGATCTACTCTACTATACCCGACTCAATGCTGAATCAACTTGTTGGAAAGGATACTGCTCAGGAAGTCTGGGTTGCTCTTCGCACGATGCACGAAGGTGTGGATCGAGTAAAGAAAGTACGTCTCCAAACTCTCCGAGGGGAGTATGAGGCATTGCAGATGGACAAAACTCAATCAGTAGATGAGTTTGTAGGAAAATTAACGACAAAACTCAATCAGTAGATGAGTTTGTAGGAAAATTAACGACAGTGGTCAATGAACTTCGAGTTATATCTAGTCATGTAACAATACGATGCTACTTGGGCTGCCTCCTTGGAAGTTTGTGCAACTTAATTTAAGCGGATTAAACTTTGTGAAAAATAAGAAGCCACTGCATATTATGAAAAGCAACTGTATTAATTTATACCTTAGAAAAAAGAGAAGCTAGCTAGTACTAGTGTTAAAGAGGACCCATAATTCTTTTATAAGCTATATATCCTTTGATTGTAAACAAAACTAAAGAATTACTTGCAAAAGAAACTATCTTTTTTTGCTTCAGTTATATATACACACACACATGTGCATGCAGTCTAGCTAGTTTGTGCATGCATGCGTGGACTCTAATACGGCTCAGATTTGATGACATGACACACCTGCGGCATGCCTTAACCAAGAAGCAATGCAATGCAAGCTAACTGAACTGAACTAGTGTCCGTGCCTATATATACATACATACATGCATGCATGCAGCAGCAGTTGGGCTTCTAGAATTAAACCTTTTCTTCGTCGATCCATCTAATTAATTCATCAGATCGACATGGCGCCCAACAGCTGGCAGCAGCAGGAGGCGGCCGGCGCCAGTACTACTGCTAGCACTAAGGACTACCGCGACCCTCCCCCCGCGCCGCTGATCGACGCCGGCGAGCTGGGCAAGTGGTCCCTCTACCGCGCCGTTATCGCCGAGTTCACGGCCACGCTCCTCTTCGTCTACGTCACCCTGGCCACGGTGATCGGCCACAAGCGCCAGTCCGAGGTGGACGCGTGCGGCGGCGCGGGGGTGCTCGGCATCGCCTGGGCCTTCGGCGGAATGATCTTCGTCCTCGTCTACTGCACGGCCGGCATCTCCGGCGGCCACATCAACCCGGCCGTCACCTTCGCCCTGCTGCTCGCGCGCAAGGTCTCGCTGCCGCGGGCCGCGCTCTACATGATCGCGCAGTGCCTCGGCGCCATGTGCGGCGCCGGCCTCGTCAGGGCCCTGCACGGCGCCCACTACTACGGGCGCTACGGCGGCGGCACTAACGAGCTCGCGCCCGGCTACTCCAAGGGCGCGGGGCTCGCCGCCGAGATCATCGGCACCTTCGTGCTCGTGTACACCGTCTTCTCCGCCACCGACCCGAAGCGCAAGGCCCGGGACTCGCACGTGCCGGTACTGGCGCCGCTGCCCATCGGCTTCGCGGTGTTCATGGTGCACCTGGCGACCATCCCCATCACCGGCACCGGCATCAACCCGGCCAGGAGCCTGGGGCCCGCCGTGGCGTACAACAGCAGCAAGGCGTGGGACGAGCAGTGGGTGTTCTGGGTGGGGCCCTTCATCGGCGCCGCCATCGCCATGATCTACCACCAGTACATCCTCAGGGCCGCCGCCGCCAAGGCCTTGTTCGCATCCTTCCGCTCCAACTACGCCGCCGCAGCTTAGCTAGCCAGCCGGCACAAACACGTACTACGTATATCCCTACTTGGAATACCTATTATTTTTCGACTCGGTCGTATATTTATTTCTGCTGCTAAAATCGATCATTTGTTGTTGCATGCATGCACACATTTATTTTTATTTTTTTAAAAAATTACATACCGTGAAATAATTATATATGTAATCCATGTATGTCATGTGTGTGCGGTGGTCATGTATGTCATGGCCTGGAGAGTACGTATTTGCTTCAATAATTCTGCAATATATCGATGTGATTTGTACTTTTGTTAATTGATTAATAATTATGGATCTTGTACAACAGTTCATGTCCTAGTGTATGCATGGTACGTTATGGGAGTGTGTGTGTATATATATAAAGAACATAATCAGTTAGCTGAGCAATATTAGAAGAGAGTAAGGTACAACAAAATAAAAGTGTTCAAAACATTGACTATAAGAAAGAAGAGGTCACTTTAATATATACGAAACTAGATTCTTTATCAAATAATAGTTCTGTTAAAAAAGAAGCGATAAGACCTTTAGAAAACCCAAAAGATTTTGATCAAGAAATTTTTAAAATCAAGAATTTATTAGAAGTTAAAACTTTGGTTCTCTCTTAATTGTATGTCAGAATGCAACAAAGCATTGCAAGAAACAGAAAAATATCTTGAGCATCCTATTGGTTTTTTCTAATTATGAATCAGATTCTAAGGTAATAATAAGACAAAATAATACCATCCTTCAATTGTTGGGACTGATCTTGAATAAAATTGATATCGAAGAAAGAAGTAAGGAGATAGTGCTAGACCCATCAGGAATAGTTGCATCTACTAGATCTATAAATTCAGAAACCAAATAATAACTAGAATCCTACTCTAACATATATATATCTCTAACAGAAACAAGTAGGATCGATTATTAATTCCTGACCCAGCTAGCTAGCTACTTAATTTGATGATCGATTCGCCAGCCTTGTTGTTCGTACTGCGTGAAGCCTAGCTAGCTAGATTCAATTCTCCTCCTCAACAAGGACAGCAGTATAATATATAAGTACCTACATACTCCATCAAGAAGAAACGAGAAGCCGGAGCTAGTAATACCACTAGTAAAGTTTTTAATTGATTCCATGCATAATGGTTTAGAAGAAGGCCTTTGAGGTCGACATACATAGTGGTGGTAGTATTACCAGACAGGCATCACCGTTGGAACTTAATTTGATCGCGGTAGAGATGCCATTTCTGGTACCTCTGGTGGCCTGGCAGCAGCGGGCGCAGCCGAGGCGCGCTTCTGCAGTCTGAAGAGCAGCAACCTCGCAGCTCCTCCACGCAACACCCGCAGCAACTGCATGCAGTTATTTCAGTGAGTAGCAGCTAGTTTAGTCCCTTTTTATTATTCAGAAACCAACAACCAACTAATAAGTGTATGTTCCAGATGGTACATTACATACAGGTAAAGGCGGTTGCAGTCGATGTTTGCGCAGTTGCGGTGCCTCAGCTCCTCGGCCACCTCTAGATGTGATCCACACACAAAGCATCTCCCCACCATCTTTCCCTGCTGCTGCTGCTGCTGCTGCTGCTGCTGCCACCTGCTACTGCTAGTCCTCCCATCACCTCTAGATGATGATCTGTACGTCGCAGGCGGCAGGGAGAGCCGTCCATCGAACACGAACAGATTCCCCACCCATCCCGCGGAGCCTTCCGTCTTCAGATAATTGGACACTCCCCCCTTCAGAGTGTAGAGATTTCCAAAGCCCTTCTCTCTGCCACAGGCACACCATCGTATGCACGAAACATACGCCAGAGATCAGATAAGTACTAGCTAGCACAACCCACACAATTGGCAATATTATTCCTTCTTTACCTAAGAATTGTTGAATATACATCGCATCTTATGCCACCGGTGCAGTACATTAATATATCTGTATTCTCTTTGTCTATACCGTTTAGAGGATCCGAAGAATCCATCATCTGCATATATATATATATATAGGACCAATTTAAATTAAAATCACAAAATGCATATCCGGGTAAGATATCCCCTTCAATATTATTATATCATGAATTAATGGAAGCAGAGCAACGTTGACGGAAGCAATTAATACAATATTGATTGCTTAGAAACAAAAACAACTTGTATTAGGATCGATTGTGCCTCCTTGAAGAGGAAGAATAATTCTTGCTAAATTGCATCTCATATACAGTCTCTGATAAATCCAAGCAAAGCATAAATTTTACAAACCACCTTAGAAAAAGAACACTGTAAGGCAGCTAGCTGCAATAACTATCAAGCAGAGTCTGTGGCATACATCATAGTAGACAGTAGCTTAATCTTACCTCCTGCTCTGAGAGCCCAAAGGAAGTGCTTCTGAAGCAGTCCACATTAGGCCTCTGAGCTCCTTCAAAATGTCCAATATCCCATTCATAGTCTGACCCAAAAGAAGAAAGGACATAAATAGATAATTAGTAGTTCAAAATCGGATCGAGCGACCAAAATCAAGTAGATAATGGATTCATCAAATAGTAGGTGAAAGAGACAAAAGATATAGCTAGCAATGTGATGTCTAAATGTAGCTGGCGATATATGCAAAATGATGATGGGCTTGATTATTTACTGTTGTGCTTGCCTTTTACTGCCAAGTACAGCAGGAAGAGATTGATTCAACACACAAAGAGGGAATAAAATGTAAATAAGACAACCGCTGATTCATCATTTAAGTCATATTTTACTTTTAATATTGCAATTACGTGTCCCTCTAGTACTCTCTGGAGTCTTAGTAAATATATAGAGCTTACACCGACATGCCAGAACAGCCACTTATTTGCATGCCTAAAGTTGTGATCAATACATTACCACTCTTAAGTGATAAAGCTAGCCTTATGGTTTTACTTCTTGTAATGCAAACTCATTGTTTCTGTTAGTAAAACAGTATATATATATATATATATATATATATATATATATATATATTCATCTATTGTTGCTCTAAAAGTATGTAGGATGATCAGAACAACTACTAAACTGATGATCAGAACAACTACTAAACTATAGCATACTTGTGCACAATAAATAAAAATTGAACTTGAACTGAATATGAAAGATACTTTACCATTCCTAACATCCAGGAGCAAAAGCTTCCTTCCAGCTGCTTCGTTTGATGACACATCAAGGCATTTCCTAGCTTCAAGCCTTTCCCTCCATTCTGATGGAGTCAATGGTGTAGCACGCAAGCTAGGGTCCACCAAAGGAAGATGTGAACTACCTCCTTCCAACTGAGAGTTTTCATTTGGAATAAGATGTCTGTAATTCGGATTTGTTTCTGGCAAACTATGAAGTCCAAAAATAGTAAAGTATCCAGATCTTTGCACATCTACCAAATAAACTGAGATAAAACGAATTGCAGAGCTTTGATGATGAAATGACTTCATGACTGGACTTGGACAAGTCACAAAAATAATACTTGAAAACATTGCTGTTGGAAAGCATGTCGTTGGTGTATAATATTGCACTTTCAACCTCTTGAACAGAACAAAAGCGATTGTTATCCGGCATGTGCTAGGGTTGTAAAAGCCCTAAATTTCCTGTCTGAACTTGGACACTGGGTTAACAAAATTTACAGCGCAGGTCTTGGTTAAGCTTATTCCTCCCCAGTAGTTTCAGTTTTTTTGTCTGAAGGCCTTGGCCCAGCGCTATTACAAGCCAAGTTAAGGGCACATCAGCAAAAGAAAAGACTCCCACTAGTTTCAATAGAAATCAGTAAGATAACCAAGTTAATTTCATCATTGAAAATGTAAGGGAACAGAAAAAGGAGCTGGGAAGCAGAAGGTGTATAGTGTCTTGTTGAATCTCAGATAGTCACACAATTGCTCCAAAGTTCATTATCTATACCCTTGATTGGTACAACATTCCACTATTATCTTCTACAGTGTAGCCAGTTAGATGTTTAGCAGGTAAGGAGATGAGTAGTTTTTTTTTCCTCTGAAGCACAATCTTCAGTTTATTATTTAGACATTGTAAATACCACCAGCCTCAATGAGTGAAGTTAGATCAAAGTATCCAGGTAAGCTACTGAATTTTGCTTTCCCTGTGAAATAGACAGCAGGCATTGCTTACCTGAACAAGTGATGGTTTGTAGCGCAATTTCAACCGAGGAAAAGCATGCCCACTTGAAGACGGCGAAGTTTGGACAAGCAGATCACAAAAGCGATGGTCTTTTCTAAGCCAGTCTGCATATGCCATTGCATCTTTACGTGGACCACTGTACTGTGACAAGAGTAAAAGTAATTAGAAAAGAAATTTGTAAGAAGAATCATGTAAACATGGGACCTAGTACATTCACATGTTATTGTTCAGCGTGAGTGTCTGTGTTATGGAATCACGGGCAATGTAACTCTCAAACTTGCACCCAAAAAAAAATATACTTGTACATTTTACGCGCTGGTAACTAACATTTACCGACATATTCATGCTTATTAATTTACCTACACACGTTAGGAGTGGATCTTAGTCATTAATCAACACTATGTAAAAGTCATACTAAAATTTAGGTAAATTCATGCTACATTTTTGCAGAAGCTATGTAGTTGGGAAAGAAGAAAAATACTCTGCTGCTCAGTAGAAGAAAAGGCCGAAGCTTGTCTTACCTGGGCATTGATTCCCTGCTGATTCATGTAAATGCGACCATGTATGTCGCGTCCCTGGTACATTACGTGACATATGAAGAATTGATGTAATAATCCTTGCAGAAGCTAGGCGATAGATACGCTAGGAAGAAATGCACGGCACCAGTCGAGATGGAGCGAGTGGTATCAAATACAGGAAGAACCTGGAGGAAATGGAGGTGCCTGGCCACCTCGGCACGGGGGTCCTCGACGGGCACGAACTTGTAGAAGGTGACGACGACGAACTCGGCGCCCTCGTCGTGGTCCTTGCCCTCCCACTCTGACTCTGCAGCGGCGAGGAGGCAGGCGGGGGCGCGGAGAGAGGAGCGGAGGAGGGTATGAGGAGGGGGCGGGGAGAAGAAGAGTCGGGGATGGCGAGGAGGCGGTGGGGAGAGTAGGCGGAGGAGGAGGAGGTGGTGGTGGTGGTGGACGGCGGCCGCCATGGACATGGCCACGGGGTGGGGTGGCTGCACGTGGCGGCTTCCTTCCTTCCTTTCTTTCTATTATCCTCTTCGTATCCACACGTTTGAAAATAAGTTTTACGAAGAATTATTAATAAGAATAAATTTTAAAAAGAGGTTAAATAACAAAAATCGGCGCCACTAGACTACACTAGACTAGAGTAGAGGCAAGCCAGCTTCTGACCATGTAAATTGTAACCTCTGTAGGGTTTAAATTGCACAAGAGGAAATCAATTTGGAAGAGAAGAGAAGAGAAGAGAAGAGAATCCGTCCCTTCCTTCCCCAAACCCTATTCGGCGAGCAAATCCCACCAATACCATGACAGGCCGCACCTCCTCGCCGGCCGCCGGTCGCGGCCGCGGCCGAGGACGACGAGGACGCGGCCGTGGCCGTGGCCGCCAGCCCAAGAACTCTCCCTCCGCCGCGCCGCCTGCCCAAGAGGAGGCTCCCGACGACGCCGCGCACAACCAAGGTAGCCTAGCCCAGCCCAGCCCAGCCTCTTTTCTCTTTTCCACCACCCCTCCAATTTTCGAAACCCTAACTGTTCTGTTCGGTGTTGCTATGCTCCTTCGCCAGATGCCGCCGCCGCCGACTCCGATGCGTCAGATACGAATAAGGCGGCGTCTCAAGGTACGACAGATACAACCTGTTCCAGGTATTATGTTGCTTGTCGTGGATGATTTAGTTCTCGTTTTAGCCGTTTGATGAAATGCCGTGCCAGGCTCAACAGCCGACAAGAAAGCTGTGGTGGAATCGGGACAGCCAAGGGAGGCTGACACGGGGCCTGTGCTTGATAAACAAGTGCAACAGGTGGTGGTGGGTGGGGAAGCTGAGGATACGGCCGTCAAGGATGCTGCTCCTGCACAAGCTGCACAACCGACGCAGGATGCAGCAGTGGCCAACGTGAGCGATGAAGATACAGAGGATAAATCAGCAGAGGTGAAGGAGCAGGAGGTGGAGTGTGGAAAAGCTGAGGATATAGAAGTAAAAGATGATGTTGCTGCACAGAGTGCAAATGAAAAGGTAGTGAATAAGCAAGACAAGGAGTGTGACCCACTCAACGAAGGAGAAATGAATGCTGAGCAAGAAGAGGAGGATCCCAAAGAGGTGGTTTTCAAGGAGCCTATGGGTGAAGAGCAGGCCGCAGACGAGGACCAAGGAGAACAGGATGGTGCTAGGGTGGAGGAGGACGAGCGGATGGTTATCTCAGACATGGCGAAGAAGAGGATGTTGAAAAAGGAGCTGGAGATCTTTGTGGGAGGGCTGGACCGTGATGCCGTCGAGGAGGATATCAGGAATGCGTTTAGACAGGTTGGAGAGGTTGTGGAGGTCCGTCTCCACAAGGATTTCTCGACGAACAAGAATAAGGGGTTTGCTTTTGTGAAGTTCGCAAGCAAAGAGCAGGTGGCTCGGGCTCTTGCTGAGATGAAGAATCCTATGGTAATACCTCAGCTCTCCTGACATACTAATTTGAGAAAAATATTAGAATGCAGTGTGTTTTTAATGCCACATCATTGTTTGCATGATCTGATATGTGTGCATGATTTCTTTTACTGCAGATACATGGCAAGCGCTGTGGCATTGCTGCCAGTGAGGATAACGATACAATATTCTTGGGCAACATTTGCAATACGTGGACAAAGGAAGCTGTATGTTTTTCTTGCTTTCCTCATATATGAACTCTTGAGCCCATAAATAAGGCAAGTTGATAAGTTTGTATCTTGTGTTTTTCAGATTAAGAGAAGGCTGCATGACTACGGGATAGAAGGAGTTGAAAACTTAACTCTTGTTCCCGATACTCAAAATGAGGGAAAGAGCCGGGGTTTTGCATTTCTTGATTTTTCTTGCCACGCGGATGCGATGCTTGCATTCAAAAGGCTGCAGAAACCGGATGTTGTGTTTGGCCATCCCGAGAGGACTGCAAAAGTTGCTTTTGCAGAACCAATAAGAGAACCAGATCCCGAAGTTATGGCCCAGGTGCGTGAACTGTTTTACCAATCCTCCTGTCTTGATTGAGAGTTGCTGCATAATTTCATTATACCTTCTCTAATGGTCTAGTCGCTACTGCAATGCTATTTGATACCTAGGAGATTTGTAGTCTATCAAAGAGCAGCAGTTCACCAAAACTGCATTCTTGGTCATATTTTATGCTGGACATGGATGGCATGCAATATAGTGCAAGTTTGTGTATTTTCTTGAGATATTCCAGCGATGTGATAATGGTTTTAATTTTTATGTTTTTAAAATATTCCACACTTTCAGGCAAACTGTACTGGTGTCACCTTTGATATGATTATACTTTAAGCGCATGATAAACTAGCATCTTAAGGTGTGTATGTATTGAAATTTAGATTATTTGGCATCATTCATCAATTTAGAACTTAAATTTTTATCAGATTGGGATCTGGATTCCGGACAGCATATTTCATCTTCCGTGGTGCATATATTCCGTTTGTACTTCCTTGATTGTAGATGTCTCTATGAAAATAAGTTAATGCCTATTGACACTATGATTACAGCCTGTTTTTCTCTTACCCCTTAACCCCTTTTCTCAATGTCCTTAGTCCGTTGCATTCTTGTATTGTGGCATTAAATAACCAAAAATCTTCCTCATTCTTCTATTGTTCACATTTGGATTATTTTCAGTTATTTGTTCTTCATACCCATCCATTGTGTATGTCTCAAGATTTGACATATCATGGAATACTTTTGGATATTGCAGGTTAAGTCAGTTTTCATTGATGGACTTCCTCCATACTGGGATGAAGATCGTGTTAAGAATCGATTTAAAGCTTATGGCGAGATAGAGCGGGTTGTGCTTGCTCGCAATATGTCAAGTGCCAAAAGAAATGATTTTGGATTTGTAAACTTCACAACCCATGCAGCAGCTCTTGTTTGTATTGAAGCCACAAACAACATTGAATTGGGTGATGATGGAAAATCCAAGGTATTTCCTGATTTGGATTAGTGCTGTGTTTGTTGTTGTTTTCATGATTCTCCATGTTAGTGGTTTGTTTGCATCTATACCTCCTTAGCTCGTATGTCCTTGTGTTAATGCTTAATGATGATTTTGGGGTTAGAAAAATGCTACTCAGTAGATGAATCGATCTCAATTTAAAAGTTACTGCATTGGTTCAAATGCAATGTCGAGTAATTTTGTCACTAGTACCTCTCCGGCTTTCAATCTTTCATATAGGTTGCAGGTCCTAATTCTATCATTTTTATCCAGGTCCTAGTTCTTTGACAATTTTGTAATCAAGTCCATTTTATGTTGATTGGGGATAAGTAGTAAGTTCCCTACCGGCAAGTTATTATCACACCAACAGGCGACAAGTGTCAGCAACAAACAAAATAAGTTATTCTTCAAAAAACATCAAAATGCCACAGCAAGTTAAGGGAATATTTGAATGTAAACATGTAGCAACACCAAATAAATAATACTGTTAAGATTTCTCTATTAATGCAAAATATTGGTTGATTTTGTTCTATTGTCTTTTAAGGGTCTTTTTAGGTCTTAAGCCTTTGGGTACATTACGGTAAACATAGCCAAAGTAATGCTCTCATAATTTGAAGTCAAGAAAAAGGCTGTGGAAACACAAGCATGTGGCTGTAGTTAGATAAATTCATTTGAAGCCGTTCATTGGTACATCTCCACAAGTACCACCACCACTACCTGCCCACAACCGACTAAAGTGATCAAGTCTCATCAAGCTCGCGACCGTCTACAACTTCTTGTTCAATGTGAGAATGCGCCTGATACAAGTGCGTTTTGGGAAGACTTCGAACAATTCCGGAAGCTTTATCCTTCTTTCACGCTCGAGGATGAGCTATTTGAAAAGGTGGGGAGAGATGTCATGTGGGGCGTCAAGTACAGGCGACACAAGCAACAACTGTTGGCTGGCGCTTCTGCTCGGTCCGAGTCAAGTCCGTCGACAGAGTTTCCAACCGTTTCGGATGAGCAATAGTAAACGCAGTAGCTTTCCGTTTCAGTTTCGTAGTATGCATTAGGCAATACGTATTAGTTACTTTCTGTAATTCGTATACAACTCTTAGTCTATCTGTTAGGCTCTCTATTTAATGAGAGAGAGACTTTGGTTTGCAAACAAGGAGAAAACAGAAAATTGCCTCAACTCTATCTCTTCTCTGCTTATACATCTGTTCGATGGTTATCTTCTAGTCGACGTCAAGACTTTGTCTGCTCTGTTCATCTCTGCGCCAAGTCTCAACCGCGCGGCTCTGTCACCACGGCGCCGCAGCTGCACCTCCGAGGCCTTGGACGTCGACCGGTTCCAGCGCACAGCTACAACCTGCGTTCCAACGTATCTTCATCAATCTCCAACCCTGACAAAGCCGAGCCCGGGCTTGTCATTGGCTACCAGTCGCCTCTAGCGACCACCAATCATCGCCACTGCCTTGTTGCGCTCACCACCCTGGCACTCTCTCCAACGCTGGTGCGCTACCCTCTCCCAACGCCGGTGTTAACCAAAGCCAATGGCCTATGTTGCCGCCCTAGTCATCCTCAACGCTGGTCAGCTCTTACCTGCTACTGGCAACCTTTTCTGTTAGCTGCAAGCTCCATTACTGCTGTTGGGAGCCCTCCTTTCCACCCCCTCTCACTGACTTTAACTCATGTCTACTGTACTGATTATGGTTTGGTAGAGCAAAAATCAGTTAGATGGAAACTTGTTTTTTTGCTTGCTCAAAACTGCATTTTCCTTCTGTACTTTTTGGTAGCAGAATCATCGTGTGAGGAACACTAAGTTGCACACACCATCTTATCATTCATGAAAATCTGTCAAATGAGTTACGGCAAAGATGAAAACCAATAGAACTATTGAACCACTAAGCTTAGGGACCAAAATGACGAAAGTTGGGAGGTTGAAGCCTTGAAGGGATAGGATCAAGTAAATAGAATTCCGGGCCAAATTCAACTTTTTGGTGAAGTTGAGGGACTAACCAAATTTGTACTCTTATGCTGGGTCAATTTCTAAACTAATAGAACTGATGGTGCTCTTACCTCAGGTTAAAGTAAGGGTTAGACTTTCAAACCCTCTTCCTAAAAGTCAGGCTGTGAAAGGTGGAATGAGTGGTGGGTTTCGAATTGGATATTCTGGATCTGGATTTAATAGGTCTGGTAAGTAACTGTGCACCATCCCCCTTCTCTAATTTCGCTACTGCTTTTGCTATATGTGGATTTATTTGTTAATTTTTATGGTTGCACAGGTAGAGGTTTTGGTAGGGGCAGATCTTTCCCTCGCCGGGCAGGTTTCCATGGTGGTAGAGGTTTCAATAACCATGCGCACAGTCGTGGTGGGAGATTTAATTTTGCAGCAAATAACAATAGTTTTGAAGCTTCATCCTCTGAACCCCGAGGCAGGCAGACATTTGGGTTTCGAGGTGGACTGCCTATTGCAATTCGAAACATTATTTATTGTTTAAACATTTTGAGCACAGTTTTATACTGCTGGCTGTTATTAGCAGGGGGTAGATGGCAACCATCAGGAAGGCATGGTTCCTTTGATAGAGGGCATGGGAGAGGATATCCTCCATCTAGAAGGCCAGTATTTGATCCTGAGGGTGATTTTGGTGGACCTTTTGGTGAAAATCCATATTTCTACGCAGATGTTGGACCTAGTGGAAAGAGGCCATACTCTCTGATGGTTTGTTACAGTATTTTGCTACTATGTGAAGTGTTAATTAACTTGTTTGTTATTGTCTTCACTGAACTTGTGTTTTGTTTGGTAGGAGCCTGGTCCTGGGTACTCTGAACCTGGTCCTCCATGTGTGCGCCCTCGCTTTGACCATTACGACCAACCATTTTCTGGGGGGAACCGCTACAGAGGTTGTAATCCTACCTTGGATGCAACACATACATAATTTTTCCCTTCGATACTTATTAGTTACGCTTTTTTCCTTCGATGCTTATTTCTGCAAGTTACGTTTTTTTCCTTCGATACTTATTTCTGCGAGTTACTCATGGTATCATTGCCATTGTAGACTCTTTTGGGATGGGGAATGCATATTCACGTGATTACTATGGCCCTAGTCCTGCTCCGGATGTAAGTACTTGTCATGTTTATTTTGGATATCCTGTCTATTTGTCTAATTTTCCGGGATATACTTTTCTCTCTGATGTTATGCAGCAATATGGTAGCGGCACGTTCCCACCTCATTATAGAGGCGGTCATTCCGGAGGCGGGTATTACTAGTAGGTGGTGACATTGTATGTCTCTTTCTAGTGTTATCTGGTGTGATTTTCCGTTGCTGGTCTCATTTGATATTGCACCATGCAGCAGTAGCGCCCCTTTATATCTGCAGATTGCAGGTGTTACTGCAGCACACTAGTGCTTGGTTGATAGTCAACAACATCATGCCCCAGCTTGTTAGCTACTCAAATCAGTTACTTCGTAACTAGCTGTTAGTTATCTTGATTACCTTTGTCGTAGACCTTCTCAAAACAGTAATTGTCCTCGTAAAACATGTTTAGGGCCATTAATCTCCGAAGAGGATATTGCTGGATGCCTTGATTATGTCATCTGTTAGGAGCATGGCATGAATTTGCCTCTGTATTTGACTAGATGATTTCGTGGATTGTGGATGTTGAAAATTAACTTCGGACAATTCAGAGTGGTTCTGTTGAAATTTACCTGAGATTATTGATCTTGATGTGTTGTGGGGATATTAAATTGATTTGGGAGTGTTCTTGATATGATATTCGATGCGCATCTTGGAGGTGTTAGTGTAAATATCTTGACTATTTAGTGGATTATGCTAACTTGCATTCATTTGAGGCTGTCTGCGTGATGCCGCAGTTTATCGTGTTGCAAGTATTGGATTTGGTGGTTAGACTTGTCTCGAGGTTCATTAGTAGAGAGGCTAATCCATTACAATTTAGTAGTTAGTCCAAAACTGGCCACTTTTAGGTGGTGTTTTTTAGGACATGCCTTTGTTCGGATGTAGCTATTCTTATAGTCAGTTATATGTTTGATTCTTAAAATGGTTCTGGTCGATACCATGTTATATTCAATATGTTTTGGGGAGTTGGATTTTGTGTATGCGGTAATATTTGGCATATGGAAGTGAGCGAGAGATTGGGATTTACGGGGGCTGAAATTTTGATGGAATTCGTTTGAAAAATTTGAGAATTTTCCGGTTTACCTGCCCTACGCGAATGTGTTGGCATGATGGGGGATATCACCGTCTCTCTCTCTCTCTCGCATGATGATTTTTTTTTGTTTCTTGTGCTTACTGACAGTGATGGTGTGTACAGGAGCTGGATGTCCTACCGCTATTCAAGCTAGTGGTGATTAACTGATTATGTTGTTACTTTAGTTTTTGGATCCTGTTTTGACATTTCACCCTATTTTGCTAATTGTACTGTTTGGCCGATCAAGGTTTGCATATAAGCATATGTTACATGTATTGCTACTTGTGTGTTTGTTCATGTGGAACTGCTGCCCGTCTTTTGTACCAAAATCCGGAATGATGTACAAAATATTTGTGGCTGCTCCTAACCTAAACAAGCCAAATTTCATGCTCCTAATCCGCTCTGGAACTAGATAGCTCGAAAATTAATGAAATAATTTAAGATCCGTTCACTATACCATGGCAAACAAATCTACTGAAAAGGTTGGTAGATTTGTCTGTAGCCTAGTTGAGCTAGAATTAAGCGAAGCAAGTCAAATTCCATGGGTTATAACTTGTAACATCTGCCTAAAAGCTAGTCGAAATAAGTCATAACTCGATGAGCTATAGCATGGTAAAATAACTGTAAAGCCTGTTAACTGAAAAGGTTGGTAACAAATTAATTTCTGTGGGTAGTAGCATGGGAAATCAGCTCAAAAACTAGTTTCCTCAAATTTGATTTTTTTTCATTGCATTTGTTGGCAGTTTGGTAGATTCACTACAAAACGCATTACACAAATTTGTCAATTTCCATGGACTAATGGCAGATCATTCCAAAAGGTGTGTACTACAGCATGTCAAAAATCAACTCAAAAGGTTGGTAGCTTGGAATCCTCCAAATCAAGTCAAATTCTGTGAGCAACGTCAGTTAGAATTAACCGAAGAATGCTAAAGGAAAATCGTCGGTAGCTTTTTGGGGATGGTTTAAAGAATGGAAACACGACAATTGTAGAACAGTTCCATATCCCTCTCTCAACCCAAGCTTTTCAGGAGTATAAACTCTTATCATGTTGTATTTAGAGAGCATCACGTTATCACACTTTCAAACGGATACATGGACGTATATATGGGGCAATGGTACTTAAATCTTCCAGCGAATTCAACAACTTTTTCTTTCAAGGTACTCAAGCCATTGCACCTCTCAACTCGAAAGGTATTTGCCTGACTAATTAAATACCAAAGATAAGCTTCTAGCATTTTTTGCCGATACAGCCGATTTGCACAGTGTATTAGCAGTTTTAACCACCGTCCGCGTGTATTTGCAAAAGTAACCGAAGCCGGGCGCAGTCGGGCGCAGGCGTCTGCGCGGCGTCTGACGTCGTCGCGGGAACCTGTATTGCCGCCTGTTGGCGTTGCGCTAACGCCAGCGTGTGGCCAGGCTCGCGCGCGCAAGACCAGTGTGTTCGCGGGCGCAGTCGGCGCGCGCGCCGCCGCCACGCTGGCGGCGCGTGGCGGCCGGCGCCGCGCCGCCTCCCCAGGCGCTCCACGCTACTGGTTACGCGCGCTTGACCACTGGCCCATTTGGCGGGGTGGGCATCTGATCTGTATTGGCGCATATATTGGAGAGCGACTACGCGATTTCATTTCGCAGTCGCTCCTCATTCTTCTGCTAAGTTCATATTGCAGTCACTCGCTCGCTCCTCTGCTCATTCTTTTCTTTTCATGCGCTTGCTCTCTCGATTATATTTCAACGTTATTAACCGTCGTCGTCGTTCGCAGGTAGGTTTATCGTAATTTTTAATTTAGCTACATTCTTCTATGTTTAATTAGCCACATTGTCAGTAATGTTCGCTATGTATGTTTTGCTAGTCATGTCTCTACCGGAGCTACTAGAACAATTCTACGATGAGGACCACCGGTGCAAGTGTGGCTCATCATTGGCGTGGATGGCCCTCGCTCGGGCGCCGGCGGGGAGGGACTGGTGGGCGGTAGACGATCGTTACGTCCCGATCCTCCGAGAGACGGGCTTGTTGCCCTTTGCGAGGATGGTGTCCTTCCAACGTGGGTTCACCCTAGACGGCAGCCTGTTGTCCGCACTTGTGGACCGGTGGAGGCCCGAGACGCACACCTTCCATTTTCGGTGGGGTGAGATGACGATCACCCTAGAGGACGTCTCGTTCTTGACTGGTCTCCCGATCCGGGGTGTGCCGCTTGTTCCGGGCCCTCCGAGAGCGGACTGGAAGGTCAGGCTGGAGCAGCGGTTTGGCCAACCTCTGCCGGAGGGTGCACGTGGCGTCCCTCGGGCTTGGCTGAGGCAGTTCAGCGAATGCCCGCAGGGTGCACCTGAGGACGTCGTTAGGACGCATCTCGTTGCTTACCTTCTCCAGCTCTTTGGTTGGGTCCTGTTTCCAACCACAAAGGGCGATTTTTTGAACCCCAGCTTCATCCGCGTCGCCGAGTCTTTGGTTGACGCGGGGGCTGAGCCGATGCCGTGAGATGGTGGGATCACCGATCCTTTGCGCTACATCGAGGGTTGTGTGACGCCATGTGTGGCGACTCTGGTAGCAACCTGGTCGTGTGCTACGTGCTCCTGCAGCTGTGGAGTTGGGAGCACTTCCCTGTTGGGCGGCCGACCATTGAGACAGCGGCGCACCCGTTCCCTCTCCCACATGACCCCATAGACGCGCCCACCATGGGCTTACGGTGGACTGCGGCCGGTCGTCTGCGCTGGGCCAACAGAAGACCGGCGAGGTGCTACTCGTTGTACCACAACGAGTTCGAGTTATTGCACGAGAGCGACATCATCTGGTGTCCATGGCATGCTGATTTTCTGCTCGCGGTTGCGCCGCACGGGCTGTCTGCGCAATGCGTCGTGGATCGATTTTTGTGGACGACGACCTGCCACCTGGTGTTCTCACATATGGTGGAGCCTTACGCGCCGCAGCGCGTAATGCGACAGTTTTGTCGGTACCAGCTCGTGCCCCCGAACGGCAGGCCCTTGGAGCGAGCTGTACACCTGTGAGTCAAATTTCATCCAAGTAATTTTTGCGATCCTTACGTCTTCTTTTGTAACATTAATCTTTTCAAAATGCGAGCAATCGAGGTCGGGTGGGCATATTTTGGGTCGGCAAATGCACGGCACAGTGGATTGCGACATGGATTCACAGGATGATGCGTGGATGTATGGCATGAGCGGCGTCCATATGACCTCGAGTCGTGCAGCTGCGTACATGGACTGGTACATGCCACGAACGCGTAAGACTCACCATTCCTCCTCCGGGCGCCCGAGGAGGTGACATTTCGACGACGAAGAGAGCCTCGCCGCACGCGTCTGGCCGTCCACGGCGCTTCAAGACATGACGACACCGCACGACACTTACAACCTACGGTTCGCAGATTTTGTTGACGATATTCGTATTTTTGTTAATGAACTGTTACATATGTCACTACTGATTGAGCGGGCGGCGGTGCGCGTCCAGAGCGCAGCGGACGAGGCCCAACTCAGGCCAGATAGAACCCCGGCGGCATATAAAAAAGTTTTGAAGCACATCTCGGCGGAGATGAAGAAGATAATAAAGAACTTGAGCTGTGGTCGTTCGAGGGACGACGTCTTGCGCATCGGGCACGAAGTGGGGGGGCCGTGCTCACCCGCTAGGTCACCACGACCTAGCGAGTCCGGCAGCGTCGTAGCGTTCCCGTCGGTCATCTGCGGGCGGTCGCCGCCGCGGGTAAGTCGCTATGTACAAATTTACATCAAGTTTTGTAATTATGCCTTACGTTCCGCTAACATCATGCCGTTCTCTCGCCGTAGGTCCGTCGGGATGAATCACTTCTGTCGTCCGGACCGGTACGACGACTGCCGCCCCCTCGGTTATCGCACCGCACATCCGGAGGTACGATGTTCTTAGTTTACATCCGAGTGTTCATTTGTACTAACATCGTTTCGTCTTGCGACCTTGACCCACAGGGGTGACGGCGATTCACATCGACCGATGCGACGATACGGGCCTCCCAACTCCTACCGGAGAAGCGATACGACAGCAGGCAAGGACAATGGCAGCCAGGGTTTTTAGCGTACGCAGGGCCGAGCTCCTCCGGGTTCGCTGCCCCCCCCCGCACGTTCAAGAGCAGATGTCCTCCGGGTTCGGTGCCCCACGGTATACTCGAGCGCGAGTTCATCCGCAAGCGAGTTGCGAGAATCGTACCCCAGTGGTTTTCTAGCCTCCGTCGTGGATGAATTCCTCGGAAGTGTCCCCAGTCGGCACGTCTCATCAAGGCGACATGTCGCCTACCGGACTCGCTCGCACTCGATCTCTTGGTCCACCTCCGCCTCAACGGTCTCCGTACCCCCTCCGAACCGACACGCGTTCTCCAGAGCGGTGGACGTATTCCACGGGTCATGCTCGGCGCAAAACAAGGCGCGCAGACGCGACGCGACGCCGCAGCGAGGAGAGAGTAGTGGCTCGAGCGAGTGGCCGTATAGTATCACGTGTTATGCGATTTTCATTGTACTACATGCTTGTTATCGCTATTTTGTATGAGTGTCTTGTTCGTATTAATCAATAAACGTACAAACTTTTTGTATAATGATTCCACTCCATTAAACCTTCGAGACCTCTCGTGGCCTCCCGAGACCTCCTTTGTATGAAGTACATTAATTGATCTGTCTGAAAGCAAAGTTATATCAAAAGATTCTTAACAAATAAAATAATACAAAATTACATAATCAAATACACTTTGTCAAACACAAAAATTTCATTTTTTGACCTCATTTGCTATAATTTAAAATTCGGAGGCGGGCTTGTTGCGATTACGAAGATGACGTACAACATGTGGGTAGCTACTACTTAACGATGTGTGCTACTTGTCTCATGGCGCCATAGCAAAGGAGCCTTGTCTCGACGTCGGTGGGTCTCGGTCGAAGGAGCCTTCCCTTATCGCCGGACTCTCCACGTCGGTGGTATGTCAAGTCGTCCGTACCCTGCGATTGTATGATGTAAGTACATCGTACAGTACAAAACGTAACAAGAATGTCAATTGTTCATAACTCACGTCGTCCATGTAGATTGCTCCCGGACGACCGGATACGCTGTGGCGACCGGGCTCAGCCGCATGAGCCTTTCCCTTGCCCTTGTCACGGGACTGTCCACGTCGGGCTGGTGTCTCGAAGTCGTCCATGTCCTGCGTTTGCATGATGTAAGTGCACCGTATAGTGAAAATCATAAGAAGGATGTAATTTCTTCATAACTGACGTCGTGGATACGGATGACGCCTTGAGGCGGCCGGATCTGTTGTGGCGGCCGGGCTCAGCCTCATGAGCCTTTCCCTTGCCCTTGTTACGGGAATGTCCACGTCGGGCTGGTGTGTCGAAGTCGTCCATGTCCTGCGTTTGCATGATGTAAGTACACCGTATAGTGAAAATCATAAGAAGGATGTAATTTCTTCATAACTGACGTTTGCATGAGCCTTTCCCTTGTCGTCGATATGGATTACGCTCGGGAGTTTACTGGGGTCCTTCGGTGCCTCCTCATCTGGTACGTAAGGTTTCCACCGTGAGAAGTTCTCGGCCCGCACCGAGTAGTTTAGCATGTACTCCTGCTGGATGAATGCCCTGTCGTACATCTCGGGGCCGTCAATCCACTGGAAGAAGTGGCAGCGCATCTCGGGCTGCATTAGTCGTTCCACTGGTGAGATGGATCCATCCCACGCTGCATGATGTTGATGGCTGCCAACAACCCAGCATTGCGGTCTGTGACTAGGCAGACGTTGGCCCGGTCTCCCACCACGGCCCTCTTCACGTTCTCCAAGAACCACACCGGTGGATGTGTTCTCGCTCGACAATGGCAAATGCAACGGGAGAAGTTGGTCATTCGCAGATCGCCGCCACCGCGGTGAGGATGGTGCCCTTGTACTTCCCGGTGAGAAAAGTGCCATCCATCGTTAGCACGGGACGCAGAACTTGAAGCCCCGATGGCACGGCGAAGACCGAACACCCTATCCAGTATGAAGTGGTTGGGCCCTTTTTCAGCATCTTCACGGTCCAGCTTGTTTATGTACGTGCCGGGGTTTGATCCGGCAATCTGGTGAAGCAATCTCGGCACAAGGTTGTACGCCTCTTCGTATGTCCCGTACATAGTCTCGATGACTTTACGCTTGGCTCGTCGAACCTTCAGTAGCTAATCGGATAGCCAACACGATTGACGACTTCGACATCATCACTTGGGGAGATGACACATCCGCCTCAACTAGGTGCGTGATGAGGTTTGCAACATATGCGGAAGTCACGTTCCTGAGCTCGCAGGTGTGGTCGATCAGCTCCTTGACCGTGAAGACCGAGCCAAAGATCTTTGCTCGGAGAGCGCTGACCTTGCCAGGGCAGCCTTCTACTATGCACTTCACTGCGTACTTCCCTTGGTTGGACCGGTGCACTCGGTACACACGGCTGATGGACAAAGCGTACCGTGCTATAGCTTGTTGCACGGCCACCTTGTTCGGAAGCGCGCCCAACTAAGAGGGTGTCGGCTTCAAACCCCACGGAGCCTTCTTCTTGCGGCAAGACGAGCGAACGCACCGCGATATCATCAAGTCTCGATGCCACGTAAGGACCACCGGCTTCGTGTGCGTCCTCGTCGGTACCATCCGAGCTTGGGTCGGTGTCCTCGTCGGACTCCAACCCGAGAGTCTCGTCCGGTAGATACTCGTGGCAGTCGATGCGGGCCGACCACCATGTTTCCGCCCCCTCATTTGGCTCAAAATTAGGCACGGACTTCCTCAGGAAGCACATTCCGTCTTTGCCATCTTGAGCTCGGCTGCGCTTGCCCGCTTATGCGTGCCTCGGCATCATCGGGGTTTCGACGCCTATGTACGAAATTGGCGTACACCATAGGCTTCCGTGAATGGCCGCCTCGGCCGAGACAATCTCCATGTCTTGCCTCCATGCTATGCTTCCATCCACCTTAACGAGCTCCCACACATAATTGGTGCAGGTGATCGCCTCAATCATAACTTTCTTCGCCCTGGCTCCGTGAGGAACTCCCTCCGGATGCAGCTTCGCAGCTCGTGAATATTCATCGCGTGGAGCCCCTCCGCCCGGACCACCTTGTACTGGCATCTCGACAGGTCCAACCCATCGTGTCCGGCTCGTACAAGCCCATCGCCGTAAAACACAATCAAGTCTTGCATGTTCGAAAATACCTAAACCCACAACAACCACTAAATAATTACGACTAATTAATTAACACTAAACTAATTCATTACTACTGAACTAACTAATTACGACTAATTAACTATCTCTAAACTAACTAATTACGGTTGATTAATTACCGCTACAAAATACCAGTACTTTATTTCCACTTACTTGATATGCTGTAACGATGAGTACTAAACTAATTACGACTAATTAATTAGCACTAAACTAATTTATTACTAGTGAACTAACTAATTACGACTAATTAGCTATCTATAAACTAACTAATTACGGTTCATTAATTACCACTAAAAATATCAGTACTTTATTTCCACTTACTTCATATCAGAACGATGACTACTAAACTAATTACGACTAATTAATTAGCACTAAACTAATTCATTACTAGTCGACTAACTAATTACTACTAATTAATTACCCTAAACTATCTAATTACGACTAGCTAACAAAGACTAACTAATTACGACTACGGCAATAACGGCAAAAGCATAACACAAATTACCTGCTCTTCTGATGAAGTAATTAATCACCCTTCCGAGGAAGTAATAAATCACCCTTCGGAGGAAGTAATAAATCACCCTTCGGAGGAAGTCATAAATCAAGGCCGAGTGACGAAGCGAAAACAATTACCTCTTAATAAAATTAATTATGTTACGTTCTCGAGTTCTCGCCGACGAGCGCAAGAACGAGAATCAAACGCAATTGATATGACCAAGAGCAAGTGCGAGTCCAGATTTATAGCCGAGTGGAGGAGGAGTCGCGCCTTGGCGCCGGAATTCGTAAGCATTGGCGCGGAATTCTGGATGGGGCGACAGATGTGCGGAGGAGGAGGATGGGCGGTGGGAAATATGGCCACCCCAACGTTTTTAATTCTCAGTACAGCATTCGGATCGTGGCGGGTGTAGCGGGTGAGAGAGAGGGCTCGCTTCTATTCTTTGGTGGAAAGTTTTGACAAATGCAGGGAGGCGGGGCGTGGCGCGAGCGCGTGCATATTAAGTACATTAATTGATGCATTGCGAAATCAAAGTTATATCAAAAGATTCTTAACAAATAAAATAATACAAAATTACATAATCAAATACACTTTGTCGAATGCTACACAAAATTTTCATTTTTTATAATCTAAAATTCTGAAAAAATAAAAATGAGAATTATATAAAAAAGAAAATTATAAAAATCCAGTGGGCAGGGGGCAGGGGGGCGCGCCAGGCATGGCGGATTGCCTAGC
This sequence comes from Hsuehochloa calcarea, assembly GCA_036346395.1. Lineage (NCBI taxonomy): Eukaryota > Viridiplantae > Streptophyta > Magnoliopsida > Poales > Poaceae > Hsuehochloa > Hsuehochloa calcarea. Next base: position 760,028 of record CM070597.1, read on the forward strand.
TACCATGGCGACGATGTCGCCCATGCCATGCATGGCTGCTGGCCGACTGCGCCCATTTCGGTTAGTTTTGCAAATACCGTGGCGGTGGTTAAAAGCGCTAATATTGTTCAAATCGGTAGTATCGGCAAAAAAATCAAGCTTCTAGAAGACGTATCTACTCCGGAAATGATTTTCTCTCTCTAAATAAACCATTTTAATTGTTTTATAAAATAACTCACGCTTTATTTTTTTTTATTTTTAACAAAAATAACCCTCGATTGATGTCCCCACTAGGCAACTATGTCCAATCGCACGGTGTGCCAGCGAATTGGTTATGGGGGACACCGAACCGCAACTAAGGCATTGGTCTGCCACATGTCTTAGTCGCGAGCTTGTAGTGTGACCGAGGCTCGTGCTGGGCACAGTCGCCAGCCAGAATGCGACTGAGACTAGTCGCAGATCAAGTCGATGATTGAGCACAGTTTTAAGAAATAATTTAAACAAACTTTGTTATAATTTTACAAAATTAAATAGTTGGGTTTAAAACATATTGAATCAAGTAGCAATATGTTTAAAGTAAAGGTAGCTCGCAACAAACGTGATACAACCATGAAAATGGATTACACAAATTGACCACGACGATAGGAACAAAGCACTCCTAACATGGGCATAAACTGTATCAGGTAGCAACTCTAGCTTCGTGATCTGCAACATATCGTCCTCGACGATCTCCTCGACGGCCTCTCCCACGTCGCCACTAGCCGTGCCGTCGTGACCTTCACCTGACCTGTTATGCTTTGTGTATTTGTTCTTCCTATGCATGTAATCTCCGCAAATGATACACCTTCACAGGGCCTTCGGCTTCATACTCGTCTATGTTGTTTCGGATACGACGAGTCTACCGACGGCCCTTGCCACCCTTCAACAAGTTCAAATCATGGACCCATATCCAATTTTGCACATTGTCCTCTGTGAAGTTATCAACAACATGGAATCCACAGATCTCCCTGCTCCAAGTTTGAATTACATTTTCCTTTATGAAGAAACCCAACACGTACCACGCGGAGTCCACCTTGATCATGCCACATGCAGTCAACCCATGAAAGCATGGCTTATGGAGTAGCATTGGCTTGTTACACATGCAATGACAAGTGTTGTTGCCCTCCTATCCAAGGCTCACCTCGTGTGTAACGACTTCACACACGACATCACTCGTTGTCCCAAGCCCACTACGGTTCCTTAGCAATACCTCGAATTGAAGCTCCATGGTGTCCATAAGTAAGACTGAGTGCAGTTGGGGCTTCTCACTCTTCTCGGTTATGTACTCCATCATCTTGGCACAATAAGGCGCATGCACATTCAGCATATGCAATACAGCAACACTTCGTCTTTCCTGAAGTACTTGATTATATCATGTAACATACCCTCGACGATTACAACAAGGGGCATGTCGTGTATGCCTCTGATCACCTAATTGTACACCTCGGCTAGATTGGTTGTCATTACGTTGTACCTTGTGCCATCGGTGTTGTAAAGCAATGCCCACTTCTCCACGGGCTCAACCTCGATCCAATGTGAGAAATTTCAGGTTAATCGTTGTCCTCTTGCTCAAGTTGGGTGGGTCGATCTCAGGCAACGATGCCAACCGTTCCGATACATCGGCGGTGTTTCCAGTAGGTTGCCTATTCCTCTCCTCGACGTGCTTGGTGGTGAACTCATCAAGCTTTTCTCGGAGTGCATCGAACTTACTTTGCTGGTTTTGCTTGCACAACCTCTTGAATAGGTTCATCAGCCTCTTGCTCTTGAACTACTTGAAAAAATTGGCCCCAAGTTGTAGGTCACACTATGGAAAAGGCTCATGCGGATCTTCTTGCAGCTTTTAAATAACATTAATCAACCCAGCATGTCAGTCATGTATTATGCAAATGTCTTCTGTTTCGCCCTCCACACCTTCACATAGCTGATCTTGTACCTACACCTCTGCTCAATGGCCAACATGATATGTTTCACTTCCATATCCTTCTCCACTATCTCTCCGTACATGACATTTGCAATGAAAGAAGAAGTGAGGTTGTGGTGCTTTGGTAGTACGTTGCTCATAACACACGAGTGGTTCTCCACTTTCGATACGATCTAGTGCATTTCATACTTTAGCTTGTAGGCGTGAACACACCAAGAACACCCATCTTTCTCACACTTTATAGTGCACTGCTCTTTGCTTGATTTAACAACCATAAATTGCCTCTGCATTGACATCGCATACAATTTGACAGCATCTTACAGAGCTGACTTATCTGCAAACAAAGCATTAACACACACCACATTCTGCCCATACTCCCACCGGGAATCGTGGCCATCACTCATAGCTAGGATTGATGGGTCATGTTTATTCCAAGCATCAGGCACTGTCGCATTGGGGACATCATCGTCATTCGAACAATCGTCATCCTCCTCATCCTCATCCAATGATTGTTCTTCGGGCTTGGCCCTTCGGTCTTCCTGCTCCAAGTCATCTACTATGAATTCAATGTTCCCCCTTCGTCCGCCTGTCCACTAGGATCGACATGCTTGTCTACCGCCACAATTGCATCTGTACCACCATCTTTTGTCCTACCATCCTCAACTTTCACCTACACACCCACACTACTCTCCCCCACTTCAAGGGCACTACCAAGTGTACTCGGACACGCCTGCACCAACAACTTACTCATTCATAGCCATGACGCATGCACGCTTCCAACTAGGTCTACCATGACTTTGTTTGCTCCATCGGCCTCAATTTCCAACGGACCACTTCCGGCGAACGGCTCCACGAGCATCTCACGGTGACACCATACAATGTTGGGTTCAACGGAAGCTGCATCTCAACCAATGCAACATATCCTAGATTTTAAGATTATTCGGGTTCAGGTAATACAATGTGGTCTATGAAAAACTGCTCAAATCAACGCCACATGGCCCCTCACGAACTTCTCCTTGTCCGTAAAACACTTTGAAAAATTGTTGACATGACATACATACCACATGACTGAAGATATTTAGAATGGATGTTAATTAAGCATGCTACGTAGAGTCTAACGAAAACCAAATGTACCACTAAACTATGTTTATTAATTCTAACCTAACATGTTTTTATCGAAGTGGCTAACAAATTACATGAGTAGGACAAGAGCTCACCGCAAAAGGACGAGTACACGGAGGCGCGCCGAGCCGAGGGTAGATTCTCCTCTCCCTTCTTCTCCCCTCCCCTCCTCCCTCCCCTCCCCTATTCTCTTTTCTGCCGCTGGCGCTCTCCGCCCGTCTCTTCTTTCTATCGTGCGAGTGGATTCAGATTGAAATCAGCCAACTATACCGGCCCTCAGTCGTGACTAGAGTCGGCTGCGCCAATCGCGCGAGGGTGGTGCAACGTGGCTCGTCGTCCGCTCGTCGCGTGACTGAGTGTCGACGAGTCTCAGTCGCGCAACGAGCCCACGAATGTGGGTCGACTGGGCTCAAATCGCTATCCCACTCGTGATTGGGCCTAGTCACCTGGTAGCCAGCGATTGAGGGTTATTCCTCTAAAAAAGTGTGGGTTATTTTTGTAAAACGATAAAAGAATAGTTTATTTAAAAAAAAAAAATCCTCCGGAAATGATGTGTATTGTGTGAGGACAATCGGAAGAAACATTGAGGCACTTATTTTCTCTTGTCCCGTCAGTATTGTATGTTGGGAGGCAATTGGCATAAAATGGAATCTCTCTCAGGATATACACATGATGCTTCAGGAAGCCAAACAAGAATTTCATGGAGGTTTTCACAATAGATGCTTGGCGCATTTGGAAGCAGTGAAATGGGATGGTCTTTGAGCATAGGCAGCCATCTTTTTCTAGCTGGAAGCATCTCTTCAAACAAGAACTAGCTCTCCATGTGCGTAGAGTTAAACAACAGATTTTCGCTGCCTAGAGTCTTTGTCTTAATTTTGGCCCTCGATGAGGGCTTGTAAAACCTTCTCTTTGTTGCTTGTAAATAACCTCTTCTATTTATATAATTCAATTACAACGTAGGGACCTGAACTTTTTATTATTAATGAACCCTTTTTTAAATTTTATTTTAAAGTTAATCCTTTATAAACTTTATTTGTAATTCTAACCTTTTTGGTCACGCCAGCACCCGTGGCGTGACAAAATAACATTGTCACGCTATACGATAAGTCCGCTAAAATAGCACTTTTTATTACGTTACTGGTGGTGGCGTAACCAAACAACACTGTCACGCCACGGGTGGTGGTGTAACAAGAGTTTATCCAGATACGGGCTAGCGTGACAGTGTTATTTTGTCACTCTACGGGTGGTGGCGTGACCAAAGGGGTCATAATTGGAAATAAAGTTCGTGTGGATTAACTTTAAAATAAAAATAAAAAAGTTAATTAATAAAAAAATTCTAGGGGTCTCCACTATAGTTTCTGGTTAAAAAAAACCCTCCTTGCTCAAAGGTGGCCGAAACATGTCAAGTTCCATGGTCTATAGCATGACAGATAAAGGTGTGCACAATGGCATGAAAAAAAATACCACTCGAAAGGTTCTTAGCTTAGATTCCACCAAATCAGGTCAAATTTTGTTAGCTATAGTATGACAGACCTACTTAACTTAGAATTAAGAGAAGCAAGTCAAGTTCCATGGGTTATAACTTGTAACATGGTAAATCTACTTCAAAACTTGTTAATTCACAAATTACCGAAATAAGACAAATTCCATATGCTATAGCTGCATGGCGAAACCAGGGAAAGCTTACTAACTCAGAAATGCTGAAATCAAATCAATTTTTATGGCCTGTAGCATGGTAAATTCACTTCAAAATTACTCCTTAGCCAAACGAAACCATGTCAATTTCCATGCACGAATCTTGGAGCTCAAACGGACGCTCCACGATAGTGCATGCAGGTGCAAGTGGTTTTGGTTTTGATTTTTTTTCCCAATTTCTATGGGCTATATGGCGCATCAGTGCAAAAGGTGTGCACTATGCATGGCAAAAATCAAGTCAAGGTTCGTCGCTTATAATCCACCAAGTCAAAGTCAAATTCTGCGAGCTATTAGTATAGCAGATTTGCTTGTAACCTAGCTATACTTCAAGTTAAATTAACCGAAGCAAGTTAAATTCCAATTCCATGGGTTGTAACCTGTGACATGGTAAATCCGCTTCAAAACTTGCTAACTAAAATAAGTCAAATTCGATGAGACGATATAACATGGCAAAACAACTGTAAAACTTGTTAACTAAAAAATGTTGGTACCCTAAAAAAATCAATTTGTAGCATGGTAAATCAGCTCAAAAACTAGTTTCCTAAAAGTTGGTTTTGTTCAGCATGGTAGATCCACTCCAAAACTCCAGCATGGCAAGTCACTCCAAAAGGTGTGCACTTATATCATGGCAAAGTAATCAACTCAAAAGGTTGGTTAGCTCTGGATCCACCAAATCGAGTCAAATTATGTGAGCTACATACAGTATGGAAGATTTGCTTGTAGCCAACTTAAGCTGTAATTAACCGAAGCAAGTCAAATTCCATGGGTTATATATAACTTGTAACATGGTAAATCCGCTTCAAAATTTGTTAACTAAATAATAAGGCAAATTCTAATAGCTATAGCATGGCAAAACTGTTGTAAATGTTGTTAACTCATAAATGCTGGGAACAAATCAATTTTTGTCGGCTGTAGCATGGTAAATCTTCTTAAAACCTTGTTTCCTCAAAATTCAATGCTATGGAAGCTATGGATATCGATATATCGATCAATGGAAGGCGGATTGAAACAATTCAATGCCTTTCGACCTCGGCCTTGGGCGGTCTGACCGATTCCCCGGCGGTCTGACCTCTGGCCTTGGGCGGTGACCTCTGGCCTTGGGCGGTCTGACCTCTGGTGTACAGAACAGAAGAACAACCCTGATGACGAAGATGAAAATAGATGAAACTTTTGATCTACTAATCCAAACTTGATGAAACTTGAAACACACTTTCTCTATGATATCAGGGACATATTCCAATCGAAGATTATGATAATTCTTGGAAGAATAGAGATCCTTTTCCGTTTGATCAAAGAAGGGTTCAAAACCGGGTCAAAACAAAAACTAGGTCAAAACTATTGCTCGTGGGTGATTGATGATCAAGATGATCCTAGATAGATCCCCACATGTCACAGCAAACTAGATCACGTGAAGAAACCAAGCAAAAACTCACGGATCAAAGAAAGACCTAAAATCATCAAATAGAGAGAAAGAAGGCAATGAAACAAAATATTAATCAAACTTTCCTTTGATTGATTGATATGATCAGGGCTTACAGCCACTCCATCAATGGAGGACAATACTCAATCCAAGAGCACAAAAATCACATCAAACATCAAGAACCCTAGCCTCCATAAAAACTCTCACTAAGAAAATTAGGGTTTACAAGAATTGCAAAAGAGGCAAAGAGAAGGTGAAGCCACCTCTCTCTCCTATTTATAGTGGAGGCTTAGTCCTTCTAGATGTTTGATCCTATTGGGATCCCGTTAAGGCCCAAAATAAACAGGACACTTACGCACGCATTTTAATGCGTCGTCTTTGACATCTCTTGACCTAACTAGCTACACCTTGCGCCATCTTGCGCCTCGGATTAGCTAATAGGTCATCCTTGTCCATCTTGCACCACGCTTGAGTACATTGACCTTACCCGGCATCGTCGATCGTTCTGGACCTCAGCTCTCCAAGCCTAGTCCCGATCATCCTCGTCGTTGACAGTCGTTGACCACCAAGCAACCTGCACAACAATAGACAAGTAAACCAAAATTGGGAACAAGTTCTTCACAACTTGACACATGTTAGTCAAAACATGCATCATGCACCATATATGCCCTGAAACTCATGACTTTGACCTAACACACGAATATCGCCGCCACACCGGGCGACGAACAAAGTGAAAATCGGTCAGACCGCCCCGAGTCGGTCGATCACCACTCGGCCGATCGACCGCCGCCTATGGGCGGTCGGGCCTTGACCACCGACTTAGCCATTTTTCCTCTCTGGAAAACCAAAATCTACTGGAATTTTCAAACCAATAGAACTTTTGACTTGTGACTCCAAAAATTATGGGACTCCGGTAGCCGTTGAAAAGTGAAATCTGGTACTACCGCCATTGAACTAACGGTCGTTTCGCACTCCGGTAGTTCTGTTTCTGATGGGCGGTACTACCGTTTCCACTCAGATCCAACACATGGCACCTTCTGTAAAAAACATACCGCGCCAACTTCCAAAAATACCGAGCTGCGGTAGTTCCGCGCCCAACACGCTGGTACTACCGCACTTCCAAGAAAGCAAAGAATTCTCAAAAAAACGTCTCTCTGAAAAAAAACGTACCGTCGGATTTTTGGACTAACCAGCCTGCGGTAGTTCTGCTCTCAATATGCTGGTACTACCGCACAGCGGTAGTTCCGCAGTTATAATGCCGGAACTACCGATATTCCTAGCAGAATCAGCAATGGCTTTCACAACAAATCCAATTGCAAAACACATTTGTAAATTGATAAGCCATGCCAACAAGGACCACAGGCAAGATTTCTAATAAGTTGCAAAACACATTTGTCAACTTTTAGAATCATACCACAAGGAATAAGATACATGGACTCAAATCATTTGCAAAACACATTTGCAAACTTAAGTCACATGCTACAAGAAATCAAGTATGAGCATCAACTATTTGCAAAACACATTCGCAAATAATAGCATCATGCCATAAGGCTAAGGTGCATGGACTTCAACCATTTGCAAAACACATTTGTAAATTATAATCCCATGCTACAAGAATTAAATGCATGAGCCTCGGTTATTTGCAAAACACATTCGCAAATAATAACTCCATACAAAGATTTGCTAGAGCAAGCATAATGAGCTATCAACACATGACTAACTCATACTACTAGTCAAGACCCCTCTTAATAGTACGCCAACCTATACTAGCAATCCAGTCTTCCAACCAAACATCAAGACCGGTAAAAGACTAGGAACACATCCTTAGCCCTAGCTAGTCATACCTTTGCTTTGCATCTTCTTGAAGCTTGATGACGCACATCATCACTTCAAGTTTGGGTCATTGACTTGATAATCATCAACACATGATGATCTTCTTCACTTCGGAAACTTGCCTTGAACATCATCAACATATAATGATTTCTTCATCCCGAGTCTTGACATGCATCAACACATGATGCATTCTTTTACTTGACTTCCATCAACATATGATGGGTCTTCTCTTGACTTGATATACATCAACACATGATGCATCATTTACTCCAAGTCTTGATATGCATCAACGAATGATGCATCCTTCATTAGACCTCTATCAACACATGATGGGTCTTCTCTTGATTTGATGATCTACTCATGATCATCTCCTCTTCTTGATGCGCATCAACACATGATGCATCCTCTTTACTTGAATCTTAACTTGATGATCAACTCAAGATCATCTCCTCTTCTTGATGCGCATCAACACATGATGCATCCTCTTTACTTGAATCTTAACTTGATGATCAACTCAAGATCATCCCAAGTTTTCATCACCTTGGAACATAATCTATTCATCCAACTCATGGAAAATGCTAGTTCTATAATATGATTATCATTAATTACCACATCATACCATTAACTCATAATGGTGGGACAAGATACTTCAATCTTTCCCTCTTTGGTAATTGATGATAACCACTTCAATTGCACATAAATTGAATATAGATAATTTAATGTAACACAACATGAGTATATATGAACTACACAAGTTATATATACTCCAACATGAGTATACAAGAACTACACAAGTTTTGTATACTCAAAAAGATATGTTTCAAAGTAAAGATCTCAAATATATATAGAAAACGGAATATGCATCAATACTAATGAAACCACAAAATATAGAGTGAACTCCCCCTAAATGTGTGCATACATAAATGTGTAAATATAAACATATACACATATTCAAGTTCAACTTATGGTGGGGTTCAACCTATATTTTGGATTTGAGGAATGCAACTATCTAAAAGATTAAGATATCGATTGCAAATCTCGTTGAATTTCACCTTTATATACGAATGAGACTACACAAAATAATACTAGACAAGAGAGTTAGTCTCATATTTAGATTTGTTATTAATCACCAAAACATTCCATTAACTCATAATGGTGGGTCTAGATCCTTCAACGGTGAGAAGGTCACTCTGATACCAAAGATGATATGGCTAGGTTTCGGTGTAGGCGAGGGGGTAGTTGCAAATCGCCCTCATGTCGGCAGGACTGGTTCCTTGACCAAAGAGAGGCTCTGATTTGGCCAGGATTTGCTGAAATAAATCTTTATTGTCCTCTCGCACACAAAGTTGGCATCCTTTATAGATGAGGAGCTCCCCTAACACAAATTACTTAAAAATCAAACCAATCTATCTATAGCATGAATGCTAGTATCCTAACAGGACTCCCTACCGTGGCTGCAACCGAGATGAGTGTTGTAGCGGAACCGGACTCAGACTATAACCGTCACCTATTGCCAAAAGACAATCATGATGTCTCTGTTGTCTCCGAATTGGATACGGCAGCCCGACGCTGACGCTGATACGTTTGTCCCACAAATGTGTCCACAACATCATGAGTAGGGGTGGATAACGAGCTGGCTCGGCTCGTCTCATCTCGTTAAGGCTCGTTAAGAAAACGAGCTCGGCTCGCTCGGCTCGTTAAGCTAACTAGCAAAATACCAGGCTCGTCTCGGCTCGGCTCGTTAAAAACTCGAACTCGACTCGTTAGGCTCGATATCAATAAAAATACATGCAGTCCATCTTTGTTAATCAACGATCATGCTACCATCTTTGTTAACCGTCATCTATTGCCAAAAGACAATCATGATGCCGTTGTTGTCTCCGAATTGGATACGACAGCCCGATGCTGACGCTGATACGTTTGCCCCACAAACGTGTCCACAACATCATGAGTGGGGGTGGATAACGAGCTGGCTCGGCTCGGCTCGTTAAGCTAACGAGCAAAATACCAGGCTCGGCTCGGCTCGTTAAAAACTCGAACTCGACTCGTTAGGCTCGTTATCAATAAAAATACATGCAGTCCATCTTTGTTAATCAACAATCATGATACCATCACTATGCACCATCTCTGTTATGCAATTAACCCGCTTATAGCATGTGAAAATGCTTGATTCATTCTAAAGCCTCTAACAGAATGCTTGATTCATTCTGAAGCCATTAAACATATGCCACTATGTATTACAGGCAAAGCTACCATTCATTCTGAAGCCACTAACAGGACAAGCGGGCGGTGGTCTGCGGGGGTGGGTGAAATAGGGAAGGAACTGGAAAGCCAAGCGCACGAGCCCCGAGCTACCGAGCATTAGGGATGAGGGACTTAGGGAGTTAGGGTTGCGCTGAGCCCAGTGGCCAGTGGACTGGGCTAGGAACTGGCCAGTGGGCTGCCTGGTGGTCAACCGAGATGGCTTGAAACTCTGGACGTCTGGTGAGTGAACGAGCTAAACGAGTTAACGGGCAACTCGTGAGCCAGCTCGGCTCGGCTCGTTAAGAAAACGAGCTAAATTGCCGGCTCGACTCGGCTCGTTAAGGGACTGAGTTCGAGCCGAGCCCTTAACGAACCGAGCTGACTCGCGATTTTCGAGCTTTTTTCCACCCCTAATCATGAGCTAAAGATTGGCCAATAAAATTGAATTTTGTTGGTTGTATGCCAAATTCACTACAAAACTCTTGCCAAATTTTATGGGATATAGAATGTCAAATCTGCTCGAGCAATCATTACCCTCAAAATTTACTGAAACAAGTCAAATTATGTGGACTATGACACGAGTACACGACAAATCTGCTTGAAAATTCATTAGCTCGAAGTTGACCGAGAAAGCCAGATTTCATGAGTTCCATGTGAATCCTCTTTGAAAGTCATTAGCTCCGGATAAAGTAAAATATAAATAACGTAGTTTGTAGAGTAGCAAATCTACTCCAGAAATTGTCTGCTTGGAACTGACTAAAGCAAGTAAAACTCCTTGAGCAATAGCATAGCAAATCCACTTGAAAACTGGTTAGTTTAGAATTGACTCAAACAAGTCAAATTCGTTGAATTATAGCATTGCATGGCAAATATGCTCCAAACTTGCTAGTTAGTTAATGATTCAACCAAACAAGTCGAATTTCGTGGATTGTAATAGGGCAAATCCACTCGAAAACTTGCTAGCTCGAAACTGACAAAAATAAGTCAAAATAATTAGCTACAGACCTACAGTACTGCACATCTACTACTAATCTGCCAGCTTATAATCGACTGAAACAAGTGAAATTAGGTAGATTATAGCATGGCAAATCGATTTGCCACAAAGCCCTTTAGTTTACTAGTGACTCAAATAAGTCAAATTCTATGAGATATATCATGTCAAATTCAGTCCAAAACTTGTTTGCTCAAGATAGACCGGCCAAAATGAAACTCTATGGGCTGTAGCATGGCAAATAGGTTCAAACACTCGATGGACCAAAAGAATAAAGAAACCCAAATTGGTGTGCAGTAGAACACAAATAAACCTTGGAAGAATCTTCTGGACTTCATTCAAACCTATGGACTAGCATTAATGCTCACCCCAAAAATTGATGAGTGAGTGAAACATCTGTTGCCTATATATAGGACATGAAAACACCTTGGAACCTTGCAAGTTTAGAATACATTGAGCCAGATATACTGTGTTTCCAACATATTTCGCGCTACCGGTGCTCGCTCATCGGAAAACAGTCCAAATGGTCATGGAAAATTCCAAAAAACAAGCATAAATAGGGTACAGTATAATCTACCATGCCACAAAATTTCAAATCTAAATTTGATCTACACAATGAGAAACCAAAGGGGAAAAAGACATTATGCTGAAAAGGAAATCCAAAAGGGAAAAATATAAAGCTACTATTCAGTTTGTCTTTTTTTTTTGTTTCTCGATGTGTAGATCGAACTTAGATTTGAAATTTTGTGTCATGATAGATTATAGGAATAAATCCATTTTACAACCTTGAACTATCACATTTTTCTAATTTTCAATCTCAAACTACGAAACCAAGTAACCTGAAGTGTCAAATCCGGACAAAATACCCCCTCATGCCCATTCCACCGCAGTTTTGTGCCAAACGGGACGCCACCTCGACTCAACCTGGCTTTGACCGCCTCGTCATCCACCGAATCTTAGGACAGGTTATTCGTCCACGTGACGAAGCTTATGTACAAATCAGCTCTAATTGGCTCCTAAATCTCCTAGTTAATTAACCGGCAAGCGGTTTGGCTATAGCCTATAGGTCGCCGCTTTGCTCCGCCTCCGCGACGAGCATGGTGAGGGAGCGCTACGTGTCGACGGCGACCCGCTCGACTACGAACGGGTGCATGCCGCCCGGCCTTCTCGAGGCCTCCGGGTCAAACCACTCCGGGGCCGTGCTGACGTGGGAGGCGCATGGGTCGAGACGTGGCCTCAGCACCTTGCCGGCACCAAAGTTGGCTATCTTTACCTCACCGGCGGTGCCGAGGAGCAGGTTCGACGGCTTGAGGTCGCGGTGCACGATGAAGAGCAGCTCGGCCCCGGATGCGCGCCGCCCGGCCTTCTTGTCGAGGCCTCCGGGTCGAACCACTCCGGGGACATGTGGATCGTTGTGCCGACGTAGGAGCTGCAGGGGTCGAGCTGCCGCCTCAGCACCTTGCAGGCACCAAAGTCGGCGATCTTTACCTCACCCACGCTACGGAGGAGCAGGTTCGACGGCTTGAGGTCACGGTGCACAAGCTCGAGTGCCAGCGTTGTAGGCTCCTCCGCCGCCGCGGAGGCTGACAGCACCACCGCGTGAAGGCGCACAACGTGCGGCAAGCATGAGTATCTCGGCCTCGGGGGGTCCCTGGCAACGAAGAGCTTGAGTGCGAGCGGCTGCGACGTGATGGTGGCGCACCTTGTAGACGGTGCCCCTATTGCCGTGGCGGAGGACAGAGATCCTCGAGTAGTCGGAGAGGAGGACGGGCACATCATATTCATACCACCCGCTGCTGTATTGGTAATCACCTTACTAGGCCAAAGTTTCTTTTCTTTTTTCTTTTTTGTTGCGAGGAACGCTTATATATAGCACAGGATATATATTTGTCTATCAACACACACTAGTACCAGTACATTTTGTCTATCAACAGCACTCAACAATCACTTGAATGCATGCTCGGAGATTGAACAGTCAGATGTGTGTGTGTGTGTGTGTGTGTGTGTGTATATATATATATATATATATATATATATATATATATATATATATATAAGCTCCCACTCTTTATTTTACTCATCTTCCCTTCCATTTTTTTATACAGGGCCAACATCAACCTTGCCAAGCCATCAATTAATTGGTACACCACACAGCAGTGCATGCATGGGAGGGAATGCATACTTATGAATAGCACAGGATACCAAAATATCTCAAGTCCATACAAAGCCCGGGCAGACTTGTGTGCATAAGCGCTCAAACAAATTAGTGGTTATACATGAAGTACTTGTAAAGCATCATGGAATAGTGGAGAACAAGCAAATGTGTGATTTGGCACAACAAATTCTACACAAGAAAAATGAGACTATAATTCAAATGTAGCATGGCTATGCTAAATTCTGTGTTAATTTATGCACCAGTCAAAATACTTTAAAATCTTCCGTTCAAAGAAAAAAAACCCTCAAATCAATGCCCATAATATGGAAAAGATCCAAACTTCACCACATCGTGACGCCAGTTGATTGCAAGAATCACCTACTGTAGATACAAAAGACCACCATACATATACAAAGCTAAGTATCCAAAAACAATATCCCATAAATAATTTTACCTGTTCTGCCAAAAAAAACTTCTGCGTAATGTTGTCCAGGTCCTACACAACTGAGAGGTTGCATACCCAAAACTAGCAACCAGAACCTACCCAACTATGTATATCAATTTAACATGTGTAAGACTGAAGGTCACGGGTTACCTTCCATAGGGTGATAGTATCATCATACCACTCTTTCAGCTCTATCACACAAGGAATTTTCAAGTCCTAGACTGAAAACACAGTCTGAGCATACACATAAGATATAAACAACACACAAAAAAAAATTAGGTAAGGACAAATGATACCTACCTCTGATTTTTCCTCTAAAAGGAAGACCATAGGGTTTCAACAAAGCTGCTAGAGCAGAGCAGAGGTTTAACGATCACAACACTTGACTTAAACCCATTGGTACAGAATAAATAGGAAAAGGGGCATAATGGTCTACCTCACGAGTCCCATAACTTGAAAAACTATCATTTTAAGCTAATGGTCTGGACTTCTTCATGATTATTAATAACCATGCCTGCTCGGAGAACGTGACCTGCTCCTCATTCTCCCTCGGTCTCTTCTTGTATCGCCATTCCTATCTCTGTGCCTCACCCTTTCAGAATCCCTCCCATTCTTATAGGAACTGGTTCTATAGTCTGACCCTCTACCTCTCTGCTCATAGGACCTCTCTCTGTCACGGCTTCGCTCATAGTACCAATCACGATCATGCTCCCTAGACCTCTCACTCGTGTCATCATGTTGGCCTCTATTATCATATTCTCTCTCCCTCTGCTTCCGACGTTCCTCAGCTTCCTTCTCCTTTGCAAGCCTCTCTTCTTCTCTCGCAGCCTGAAAAGCAATCAAGCAACTATCAGAACTTGACGTGCTAAAGCAAAAGCTACTCTCTTTTGGCACAACAATTCCTCACCTTGTATTCCACCAGAAAATCCCTCACCATACCATAACCAATATGTTGTTTCCCAGTAACATGGGACTGTGTCCTCTCAAGAACATCATTGGCTACTAAAAATGAACCACATGTCTCACAGAGTTCCATCTTCTTCTCTTGTGGAAGCATGGCAGCCTTGTTATCTGCTTGGTTAGTTAAAGCTGTCTTCTCAGCATTTAGAAGGTCGACCTACAACCCAGAAACAAAAAGGAGAATTTGCTTGGTTGAAGCAACTACTAGCGTTGAGGAAAAGTAGTAAACAAATAAGAGCGTTGAGGAAAAGGTAGTAAACAATTAAGGTGGGGATCTCTAGGCGCATTACCTTCCTCATAAGTGCCTCGGCTTCATCAACCTTGCCAGTCTCGCCAAGTTGCTCGATTTGCTCCAGTAGTTTCTTGATATTTTCTTCTAGTACGGAGAGCTGCTCGGATTTGTCAGCAGGGACGGGAGGTGGTACATCTGCATCTTGAGCCAACCTGTCTTGGCCACGCCTTATTTTCCTATCCAAATCCAACACCTGCAATAAAAGAGGTGATATATTGGATCAAGAAAAACACAGTAGTAGGTTTATCTAAGCAAATGAGAAACTCACCAGTTTCTCGCAGTATTGTGCAAGCTCTGCCTCGAGCCTTCGGAGACAAGTATCATGCCTGGGGGAGTTCTCAAAGCTGTGTTTGAGCAGGGAAAAGGAGTATATACCCTTGTAAATATTATGTACGAAGATGAGAATGAATAGATAGAGAAATTAAACGGTACCAGACGATTCGTATAACCTAACAAAAACTCTTTTTTAAAATTAAAAAAAAATTCTCAACGACCCAAACAACAATTAGAATCTAATCTAGCATAACATAATTGATGTATGGTATAGCGCAACTTGAATTGGAAGAGAGAATTAATTGACTAGAGCTTGTGGACGACGGTTACCTGTCCTTGAGCTTGAGGTCGTGGATCTTGGGGCAGGGGCCTGCAAGTAACAATGAATGAAATCGAGGTGTTGATTAGAGGCAAGGGAAGCTGGAAGAGAAGGGAAGCCAAGGAAGGAAGATGGAAAACAAACCTAGGTTGCTCTTGGTGTTGACGAAGAGGTCGTGTGGGCAGAAGCGCGCCATGAAGGGGCCGCATACGTCGGGGTCGTCCCAGCAGACCTCGCGGTGCGCCTTCTTCTCCTCCTCCGTCAGGTTGCGGGATGTGCCCATGAGCTCGTCCAAGAGAGCTCGCTGCGCGTCCATGGCGAAGCAAACCCTAGCAGGCGGCGGCTACTGCCTGCGTGTTTTTGTCTCTGCCTTAGCAGGGTGAGGAGGAGACGAGGATTGGGTTTGATCCGGTCCGGTCCGGTCCGGTTTCTGTCTCGGCTCGGAGTCGGACACTATTCTCTTCTCTACTAATAAATTAAAAGGGGAATGAGCCAACAAGCATCTAACCCCATCCCTACTGGACGACCATGTCGTTAGTCGATTTTACCGCCGACGACCACCGTGGCGGCGGGATGATGGCGATGAGACGAAGGTCAATCTAAACTCACAACATCGAGTGGACGACAACAGGGCCTCCAGATTCGAACGGCTAGCGACGCAGTGGTGGAACTCACATTCCCATCTCCTCCTCCTTGTATCCCCTTCTCCCAACAATCTCACCGCGCAGAGGGAGGTGTTGCGCATTGATCGGGCTCTACCATCGCACTGGATGCCGCCATGATCAATGAGGAGCCATCGGCGAGTGGAAGTGGAAGGAGGAAAAATGCCTCATATTTCTTCCTCCAATCGCTGACTATGGCGGCGAGGGCGGCTCTGACAGGGAGGCGGCAGGCGGTCCCCCGCGCACGAAAGATCCAGTGTTTGATGACAACGTTAAGGATGCTTGCGCAGCCCGACGAGGAGCTCATGGGAAACGTGGTCTCCGACGTGTAGTAATCGTCGTCGTCGCGAATACCCTCCCCGTGTGCTGTGAGCGCTAACCCGACGACCGTGGGTGGAGCTTCTACTAGGATGAGGACTCCCTCCTCTACCTTCGCGACAACATGGAGAACACGTCAGCTCCATCCACGCTGACATGTCAGCTGCCGAGCAAGGCATCGTTACGCAGGCACTCCTCGATCGTTGTGTTCCGGCCTTCCTCCCTAAGGACCTCACCAACCGATTCCAACACAGCTTCTACAAGCAGACTGTTGGAAATATGGACAATAGTTTTATTTCAGATTTGATAATGAGGTAAAGATCACAAATAACTAGAGATACATAAATCGATACTAACAGCATGCGACTCATTGCACTTCTAAATATACTCAACAAAATGATTACAACAGAAAAAATTGGTCGAAAGATCAACTTACAGTCGGGCGTGATGATGAACAGGAAGCAGTGCAGACTTGAAGCAGTGCAGACTTGATGCAGTGGTCGAAGTAGTGCAGATCGTAGATGTCGCAGTGAAGCGAGTAGTCATAGGATGCAATGCAGAGAGCGGTCGCGCGATGCGTTACCCAGAAGCCTTATTGTCGTCCTGTGCAGGTGAACTCTGCGACAATGGTCCGGAGATATCCGCTCACCCCCCTTCCCGGTGCACGCCGAGGAGAAAGGACAGCTTGGTTCGACAGCACAATTCCTCAGTACAGTCGATCAGAGAGGAAGATGGAAAAATAGAACCGATTGATCTCTCGATTTGGACGTCTCCAGATCATTTTTTTAAGATCGAGTTAATTACTTTCTAGTAACTGTAAATAATAAAGTTCATATTAAACTACTGGTAATTGCTAATTCAAAACTAATTAATGGTCATTAAGAAGTATTTTATTGATCCTGATTGTACACTAGTCTAAAGCTTCGACCAGTCTAGGCCTTCGATCACACTAGTCTATGACTTCGACTAGATTATTTCGACCATACTAGCCTAGGCTTTCGACCACACTGGTCTATAATTTCGACCATACTGGTCTATGGCTTCGACCATACTAGTATATGCCTTCGACCACACTAGTATATGCCTTCGACCAACTTAGTCAAATACCTCTGGTCTGAGACTTCGACCACCCTAGTCTAAGACTTTGACCACACTGGTCTAACACTTTGACCACCCTGGGCTAAGAATTTGCATATTTTGGAATTTTAGAAATGAATAGGCCTTCACACATATGTGCCCAATTCAAACAATCTCCCACCAATTCCAAAGCAAGCAGCAAAAAGGAATGATAAAGATTATTGTGTTGAAAAGTTGTTGATATATCAGTCTTTCAGTGTAAGTCACGTACGGGTTGAACTTGCACCTAGAATAACAAGATTCATTTTCTTACAACTGATGAATGGATTATGCCTTAAATTCACGGTCTTTCGTGGTTAAATTTCACTTGAAATCTCAACTGATATTAGGCTGTCAAAAAACTAAGCCTAAACATAGCATTATTTGGTCATGTTCCCTTATCTGCTCATGAGCTTTCTAGAGAATGTCATATTCTCGTGAACTGCGACCTCACAGTTAAGCTCAAGTAGGTGTATTCATTTTAGGTATCATGTAAGCTAATACATTTTTCCCTCATTAGACACTAGAATACATTAAGGATTTTAGCCATCCTTCCATACAGTTGAGAGTACTTTGTCTATTAGGACACAAGTACATATATTATTATAATGTACTCTATTGTTCAAATATCAACTTATTTTTCCCATTGCCTAAGTCACGGGATCTCCAATAAAAAAGTATGTGTTACTATTGAGTTGTAATTCCAATGGGTCTCATTCCCATGTCCATAGATGCAACGAAAACGCATCTGTGCTAGCCCCTTTGTGAAAGGGTCAGCCAGATTTTTCTCAGCGTGAATATAATTCACAGTAATCACTCCAGAGTTTCAAGTTTTCTGACAGATTTAAGCATATGCTTCACATGTCTAGAGGACTTTATGTTATCCTTAGTACTTGTAACCTTAATCAACACTGTTTGATTATCACAGTATGTTAGGATTGCCGGTATTGGTTTCTCAACCAGTGGAAAGTCTAACAAAAGCTTTATAAGCCATTTAGCCTCAACAGTAGTTGTGTCTAGTGCTACAAGTTCTGCTTTCATGGTTGACCTCGTCAATATGGTCTGTTTACACGACCTCCATGAAACTGCAGCATCTGTTAGGGTAAAGACATACCCACTTGTAGCTTCGATCTCATCTGCATCAAAAATCCAATTTGAATCATTATATCCTTCTAATACAGATGGATATCCAGTATAGTGAATTCCATATGAGGTTGTGCCTCTCAAGTAACGCAACACTCTCTCAAGTGTATTCCAGTGATCATCTCCTAGGTTAGAAGTAAACCGACTTAATTTGCTCACAGCAAATGATATGTCTGGCTTTATGGCACTAGATAGATACATAAGAGACCCAATAATTTATGAATATCTCAATTGATCTTTGCCTAATCCCTTATTCTTTCGAAACTTAACACTAGCATTATAAGGAGTTGAGGAAATCTTGC
The DNA here is from genome assembly GCA_036346395.1 of Hsuehochloa calcarea. Classification (NCBI taxonomy): domain Eukaryota; kingdom Viridiplantae; phylum Streptophyta; class Magnoliopsida; order Poales; family Poaceae; genus Hsuehochloa; species Hsuehochloa calcarea. Next base: position 779,257 of record CM070597.1, read on the forward strand.
AATTCTCAAAACTGAACCAGCTCAAGATTTTCTCAGCATAACGGGATTAGTTCAAAGTGATTTCATCCTCATTTTCTATCAAATTAATATTTAGAATAACATCTGCCTCTCCCAGTTCTTTCATGTCAAAGCACTAAAAAAGAAAGATTTGACCTTGTCAATAACAGCAGTATTTGTCCCAAATATAAGTATATCATCGACATACAAATACAAAATCACTCCTTGACCCCCACTATAACGATAATACACACACTTATCTACCTCATTCACAGAAAAACCAGCTGATGTTAAAGTTTTATCAAACTACTCATGTCATTGTTTAGGTGTTTGCTTTAGGCTATATAAGGATTTGATTAATTTGTATACCTTATTTTCCTATCTAGAAATCAAAAAATCATTCGGTTGCTCCATATATATTTCTCCATCTAAGTCTCCATTAAGGAAAGTTGTCTTCACGTCCATTTGATGAATGTGTAGACTATGGAAAGAAGCTAATGCAATGAGCACTCGAATGGTGATCAATCTAGCAACAGAAGAGTAAGTATCAAAATAATCATCACCTTCTTTCTAGGTATAACCTTTGGTCACAAGTCATGCCTTGTACTTATTAATAGTACTGTCATACCTCATTTTCTTTTTAAAGATCTACTTGCATCCAACAAGTTTACACCCGATAGGATGTTCAGTGATATCCCAAGTCCCATTAGCCATGATGGAATCCATCTCGCTATGGACTGCCTCTTTCCAATACTCAGCATTAGGTAATACATAAGCCTCTGAAAGAGTGTTTGCCACATCATCCATGAGATATACAATAAAGTCTTCACCAAAAGTTTTCTCAACCCTTTGTCGCTTGCTCCTGCGAGGAGCTTCTTCGACTAAATTATTATCTTCCTCGGGATTATCACAAACTAGTGGTATATCACTCATTGATTTAGATATGGTGGTAGGTTCAAAATTACTATTATTCATAGTTTGACCATCCTCAGTTCGAGAAGTACTGCATGCAGTTCTCATAGGATAAATATCCTCAAAAAATAAAGCATCTCTAGACTCCATTATTGTGTTAACAATAATCTTAGGAGTTTCTGATTTTACTAGTAAAAATCTATAGACCGTGCTGCTATGAGCATATACCAGTAAGACACAATCGACTGTTTTAGGTCCAAGCTTTCTCTTTTTCTGCAATGGTATATTAGTTTTTGTCAAACACCCCCAAGTTCGCATAAAGTTAACGTTGGGTTTTCTCCACTTCCATCCCTTATACGGAGTAATCTCACATCTTTTAGTGATTACTCTGTTTAGAATGAAAGTTATTGTTAAAATAGCTTCCCCACCATATTTAGGCATACCAGCACCCTCAACATGGCATTCACCAAGTATGTTTAGTGTCTAATTTTTCCTCTTAGCAACCTGACGAGGATTAAAACATCGATGTATTATTTTAATACATAAGGGAAGACCACACGACTTCATGGTCATAACCCCTAAGGCTAACGACCTCACTGGTCGTAAGGATTCCAGAGGTTACACAATAAATACCATGGTCGAATAAGGTCATGTACCTAGTCCCTGACCAGTTGATCGCTCGTAAGGCTACGAACTAGTATCATCTGGATCAGAATCCAGATATATCCTTACCGTGTGATGAATGGAACATGTGTTGTATATTCCATACCACTCCACGTTACATAATTCTAAGACACTGGACTATGGTTGAATGTCTCACAGACATATAATTGCACAGCAGTTGATACCCTGTCAACTGACACCTCTCTCCGACTAGACGCGTCGCTTTCTAACAAGCGTCTCTCTAGAGGATAACTGCCACCGCTTCATTAACTACTTAAGGAGGGCCGCGGAAGATGGAGAAAGAGGGCGAGATTGAAGTCAATTGAGAAGATTAAACAGTCGATTCACATAGCAAGCATTGCATTCCAGTGTAACTAGGATTAGCCTTCTGTCTGAAGACAGACATTCCTTGTAATAGCCAGTTCATAGCAATAAAGAGTGATCTCATTCCATTCCAGGAGATACGATCGGCGATTTCATCGTCGACAGCTGGCGCCATCCGTGGGGAAGAAGGCGCAAATTTCTTGAAGAAGTTCTTCGCTCGAGCAAATACTCACCCGTCCTTCATAATCGTATATACGACTATGGCAGGAACTTGGGACGAGGAGAACTGGTTCGATTTGGATGACTACTCCCATCTCGACATGGACGAATGTATCCACGCCATGCAAGAGAACAAGATGTCATCATCTTCCTCCTCCGCTGGTTCGCACGTTGCTGATAACAGCGAAAACGAATGGATGGATGAAGATACACCGCTACGACAAGTGGCACTTCCGGAGGGACATGTTACTCCGACCAGCTCGGAATGTCCAAAAACCTCTCCAAGCCCAATCCTTCCGACCGGTGAAAAGGGACAGAACTTCAACCCCGCTATTTGAGAATCAATATACTCTCGATACAATCATGGCTGACAGGTACTCACCAATGTCTTCTAAAATTCCAAGAGCCAATCGACATCTGGTAACGGTGTCGATGAAACTCCCACCGGTTACAGGCCGAGTGGGAATGATAAGGCTCAGCGTACGATCGGCAATCCGCCGGGTCAGGCTGAGTCCGCCCCGAAGGCCTTAGGAGGTGCTTATCTCCGACCAGTCTCCATCGTGGAAGCATCTGGTAGAAGCACTGAAAGACTCTTAAGAAGATCGCTGCTAGAAGCACGAGGTTTATGCGATCAGAAATAAGGATCAAAATTCCGTGTACGGTCCTGCATACACTCCATCGCTACCACATACTAATGGAGATGGTACGAGCCATCAAGCACCAAAAGCCAGAGGTAACAGAACGGATAGACGTCTGTCAGTTAATTCACCTAGTTCTGCCCCCACTAAGAATGATGGGTCGGACAGGGCTAGGCACAAGGTCTGGGGGAAGTTCAGATCCACGAACTCCTACAACCATCAGAATCCTCCAAGACCTTGATATGATGCAGTAACCCGCAGCGTGTTCATAATATTTTAAATAACACTGATCCAACTCTAACATGTGCTCTAAGTTTTGTCCAATTGGCAGAACATGTATCGGAGATCCTTCAGCGAACCATGCAACGTACAGAAGCATACCGGGAACAAAGGATATCACGAAGTCAAACCATGACTTCATCCCAGCGTTCCTCCCTTAGTAGAGGGCAGCATGGTCAAGTTGGGGATCAACCGATGCCAAGACCTTCTTGACGATTTCGACCGAGGAGTCATGAGGGAAGAAGGCTGTTTCAGACAACCACTCCTACCCCTCGTCGAGAGGATCAACTGCTTGGCCCTGACGATCTTCGGCATCGCCTGGGCCGAGCAGGTGGTCGGAGGTGTCGTCCTAGCGCCCACGACCAAGTCGGAATACCGGAGCCCCGGTATTCCAACATGAGAAATTGGTCTCCGACCGACTACAATCCGGCGCCGCTCCAAAGAAGGCGCCATGAATCAATCACAGGCTATCGAGCTTTCTCTGCAGGGCTCGAGGCTGTGCGTTGGCCAAACAGGCTCCGGCCGGCAAACATGGACAAATTCAAAGGGACCCGAACCCGTTAGAATTTCTCCGAACCTAGACTACCGCCATCAGAGCCGCTGGTGGTGACGAGAATGTGATGGCTAACTACTTACCTACGGTACTTGAGGGATCCGCCCGATCATGGTTGCTCCACCAACCAGTCGGATCAATCTATACTTGGGAGCAACTCTGCGACCTCCTAATTGTAAAGTTCCAAGGCATGTACGATCGCCCTGGAAAGGAGGCTGACCTCCATCGGATCTGGCAAGAACCAAAAGAGACTCTTCGTCAATATATTAAAAGGTTTAGCCAGGTTCGTAATTCAATACCGGAGATTGCAGAGTCATCTGTGATTCAAGCCTTCAAAGCAGGTTTAAGGAATCGGCGATTTACGGAGGATATCGTTATGAATCCTCCAAGAACGACCGCCGAACTTTTTGACATGGCTGGCAAATACGCAACCGCTAGTGAGGCGGTTGAATGGAGCGAGGCCATTGATCGAAAAGATAAAGTCCCTTGATCTGTCTTGGAGGAGTCAGGGAAGAAGGAAGACTCTCAAGAAGAAGAAACACCGCAAACCCCAGGATAAGAAAGTCCTTGCGGTCCCCGACAAGGTCACCAAAGGCAAGAAGGACTTCACCGGTCAAGGTAAGGCAAAGATTCCGACCGGTAGATATCAAAAGAACAAGAAGTGGTGTCCACTTCACCAGCAGGCAGGGCATGATTTGCGCACCTGTCGAACCTGGTAAAAGAAATTGGAAGATTATTATGCAGGTAAAGGCCCACTTCCCTCCATACAGGAGCTTGGGGAAGCAAGTTCCAAAAAGGATAAAGATGGCGACGAAGAGATGGAGTACTAGGAGTCTCAACGTACGATTAACATGATCTTTGGAGCATCTTCCTCGTACGACTCACGACATCACCTGAAAGCTATGGAGCGATAGGTCAACCTTGCAAAGTCGTCGACTGCCATCAAACCATCAAGGTGGTCGGACAAAGTAATCTCCTTCAGCAAAGAGGACTGCACCGCCTCGTCAACTCGACTAGGTAGATTCTCTATTATCGTTGAACCTACCATTAACAATTGTAGAGTTAATCGAATCTTGATAGATGGTGGTAGTTCCTTGAATATTTTGTTTGCGGGAGCATTAGAAGAAATACAGGTCCCCAGGTCTAAGGTAAACCCTGTGAAGTATACTTTCCACGGCATAGTTCCCGGTTCTACCGCAAAACCTATAGGACAAGTATCCTTACGATTACGTTCGGGAGTCCTGACAACTTCTGAATGGAAAAGATTTCGTTTGATGTGGTTGATTTTGAAACCGCGTATAACGGAATCCTTGGTCGTCCGGCTTTAGCAAGGTTTCTGATAGCCACGCACTACGGTTATCAGAGTCTGAAGATGTCAGGACCAAAAGGAGTCATCATGGTTCGAGGAGATCAAAAAATGGCTTATGCATGTGATCGAAAGTCTTTAGAACTAGTCAATGAACTCCCGACCAGAACAACTGACTCATCTGAAATGCAGGTCAAGCACTCCAGACCGAAGATGACACCAAAACCATCCGACTAGACAAAGTAGCTACCACTCGGCAGAGGCATTTCTCCAGGACGCGCCAAGTCGCCACGTGGGTCAGGAAACACGATAGGTTTCTCCCAAAAGTGCTGGTCGGAGAAGGGCTCAACCATAAATAGGAAGAGTCACTCGTCTCCTTCCTCCGAGTAAACTAGGACGTATTCGCTTGGCAGGCGTCCGACATGTCCGGAGTCCCCAGGGAGGTGATCGAGCACAAGCTAGCCCTCCAACCTGACAAAAAACCGGTCAAGCAGAAGTTACAGAGTTTTGTGCCTGACCGAAAGGAGGTGATTCAGACCGAAATCGACATGCTCCTAAAGGCTGGATTTATTCGTGAGGTCAATCATCCTCAGTGGCTCGCTAACCCTGTAATGGTTAGAAAGAGTAATGGGAAGTGGTGAATGTGTATTGACTTCACAGATCTTAATAAAGCTTGTCCGAAGGATGACTTTTCCCTTCCCCGCATCAATCAAGTCATAGACTCCACTTCCGGGTGTGAGTTATTAAGTTTTTTAGACGCGTATTCAGGGTACCACCAAATTAATATGAGTAAATAAGATGAGGAGAAAACTTCCTTTATCACTCCATATGGCACTTACTATTATGTTAAGATGCATTTTGGTCTCAAAAACGCTGGTGTAACTTTTCAAAAGTTGATGCAAAACACCTTTAGTCCACAGATAGGTCAAAATCTAGAAGCCTATGTTGATGATTTAGTTATACAGAGCATCAACGCTGGTGATCATATTCTCGACTAACAATAGACTTTCAATAACTTGAGAAGACATAACCTTAAGTTGAATCCGAAGAAATATGTGTTCGGAGTTTCTGCTGGAAAACTTCTTGGTTTCCAAGTTTCGGCTAGGGGTATCGAAGCAAATCCTGCGAAGATATCGGCCATCAACCAGATGTGTCCTCCGACCACGAAGAAAGAAGTCCAGAAACTAACCGGTTGTATGGCAACGCTAAGCCGTTTCATAGCAAGGTTGAGTGAAAAAGGATTACCTTTCTTCAAACTTCTCCGGAAGCATGGAAGTTTCGAGTGGACAAAGGAAGCAAATGATGCCTTTGAAAAGCTTAAAGAGTACCTTACGAGTGCCTCGATCTTAGTCTCTCCGATACCGGAAGAGACATTACTGATTTACGTGGCTGCAACGCCACAGGTGTCAGCGGTGTACTGGTCGTAGAACATGAAAACGTCCAATGACCGGTATATTACGTAAGCGAAGTCTTACATGGACCAAAGGAAAGATACCCACTGGTACAAAAGTTACTCTATGGTCTCCTTATGGCTTCAAGGAAACTAAGCCATTACTTTTAAGCCCACAAAGTGGTCGTGCCTACCGGATATCCCCTTGGTCAAGTCCTTGAAAATAGGGAACCATCAAGACGTATAGCAAAATGGACAGTTGAACTTGGGACGTTCGACCTTGAACTTGGGACGTTCGACCTCCATTTTATCTCACGAACAGCAATAAAGTCCCAGGCAATAGCAGAATACATTGTCTAATGGACAAACCCTAAACTCAAGCAGGAACCAGAGTATGAACGCCATGAGGAGTGGACAATGTACTTTGACGGTTCTTTAATGCTCAAAGGATCGGGGGCTGGAGTCGTCTTGATATCTCCTACTGGCAAACACCTCAGGTACGCCATCCAGTTCAACTTTCCTGCTACAAACAACGTAGCAGAATACAAAGGTTTACTGGCAGGATTTCGAGCAGCCCATTCGCTCGGGATACGCAAATTACTAGTGAAAGGCAATTCTCAACTAGTAGTGAATTACGTGGGGAAAGATTATTAATGCTCGAGTACCAAGATGTCATCTTATCTGGCGGAAGTACGGAAACTCAAAAAGCACTTCTTCGGTTTTCTGATCCAACATATTCCTAGAAAGAAAAACTTTCTGGCAGACCAGTTGGCACGGATGGCCTCAACCAGGTCCACCATCCCGCCCGGAGTTTTTCTCGAGCAACTCGATTCATCCTCGATGGTCGAGCATTCTGAGAACATCAATGATTCACATCAGGTCATATAAATTGATTCTGATGACATAGATGCTCCACAGATCGGTGACGATCAGGGTAGAGATTGGATGACATCGATCTACAATTATCTTCAGCATGACCTAATTCCAGAAGATGATATAGAGGCTGATCGTATAGTACGAAAAGCCAAATCATAGACTCTAATTGAATGCACCTTGTATAAACGAGGATCTCATGGAGTGTTGATGAGATGCATCTCTGAATCGGATTGCATTAAGTTGCTAACCGAAATTCATGGAGGAGTCTATGGAGCACATCATTCCTACAGAACATTGGTCAGTAAAGCCTTCAGGCAAGGATACTATTGGCCAACTGCCCTTCATGATGCAAAAAAACTCATGACGAAGTGCGTACAATGTCAGTTTCATAGCCGACAAGTACATCAGCCGGCACAAGCTTTGCAAATAATTCCTCTTTCTTGGCCTTTCACAACTTGGGGACTAAACATTATGTGACCTTTTCCAAGAGCATCCGGGGGCTTCGAATTCCTTTTCGTCATGATTGACACGTTTACAAAATGAATTGAAGCCGAGCCAGTTGTCAAATCTACAACTGAAGCCGCTAAGAGATTTCTCACACAAAAAGTGACCACGCGATTTGGTGTACCCAGTCGTATAATCACAGATAATGGTACTCAGTTTTCAAGTGGCAGTTTTCAGGAATTCTACGATGAGCTTGGAATCAATGTCCATTTCGCTTTGTTGCTCATCCACAGAGCAACGGAGTAGCTGAGCGTGCCAATGGTATCATAATGCAGGGGGTTAAACGCCGAGTGTTCGACCAGTTGATAAAATGGTCAGGAGCTTGGATTCAAGAACTTCCCTCTGTTTCATGAGTCGTTCAAACCACGACCAGTCATGCGACCGGCGAAACACCATTCTTTTTAGTTTATGGTGCTGAAGCCATGCTTCCTCCAGAACTGAAAATTGGCTATGCTCGAACCGATTGTTTCAATGTAAACGATTAAGAGGAACGACGACTCGACGATATCAATTTCCTTGAAGAACGACGAAACCAAGCCTTAATACGTTCGGTAATCTATCAACAAGCCATGAGAAGGTACCACAGTCGTAAGGTGCAACCTCGCAGCTTAGCTGTACGTGATCTGGTTCTTAGAAAAATTCAGAGACAAGCAAATCGCGATAAGCTTTCTCTCAAGTGGGAAGGTCCATACACTGTGGTCGAAGTCACCCGACCAGGCTCGATACGATTAGCTATGTCAGATGGGAATGTTTTGTCTAATTCTTGGAATAATGATCAGTTGCGTAAGTTCTTTGTTTAATTTCCTTTTTTTATTTCTGTTAAATTTAAAGGGTCATTTAATCCATTAAATTCTCTTGGCGAGTGATGTTATTTATATGTTTTTACCCAACTCTGGTCGACTAGCGGTTCAGATGCAAAAGATTATGGAGATTATATTTTTATTTTAAAATTATGTTCTACTCTCGTTTGGCTACTAATCAGGACACGAAAAACCTCTTAGTCGAAGTGTCTCCTTTTTCGCACGTGGTCCCGCCCACTGGAAGGAGCTTCCTAGCGACGGACCTTTTCTTACGATCCTCGCTGCCAGTCAACCAGTGCATGAGCACGTATTGCGAAATATATTTTATATCTTCGTTTCTTAGCAGTTCTTTCTGACCAGCATTGAGTATTACATAGAAATAAAACCACTTGTCGTTTATTTTTGTGCATTCTTGCATTCAAATTTTCTTATCAAGGAAAGTCTTTTCTTCTGACCATACATTGTCTTAGTAAGTACTTCGATTATGAGGAACAGATTTACAACTAGCTAAAACCTGGCACTTGTTCCGACCAAAATGGTTTAGTAGTATTATTACGATCAGTTCTTCACACAATCAGTACATACTTTCAAACAATGGGTGAGACTTAAGTTCATATTCTTGGCCTACTGCTTATATAGTAAAGTTCTTCTACTATAAAACAGTCGGGGACTAGGTAATATATGAATATTCATAAGTCGACCGGATGAACAAGAGATTTCACTGATAAGGAAAAGGTAAGTTTTGCATTTTTCATATATCTTTACATTGCATTTCTACTTGAGATCGCCCAACTAACCATTGCTTGAGGGAGATCCGACCTCTATTTCTTCTGCAACCCTGTCTCCAAGAGGTCTTACTTCCTTGAGAAACTTAGTCGTCTCTTCAGGCAAGCAGTTGAAATCCTCCTCAGTGGCTTAAAGATTGGTGGAGAGGTCAGAAGCCTTCAGTTTCACCAGAGTGAAACTAACTCTGCTGGCAATCGATTCTTCCATAACTGGGCATAATTCTCTCTAGTAGTCTTGAGCAGGCACTTAAGATCCTCCAGAAGATGGCCCAGGTAAGTCATCTTTTCCGTTGGATCTCTTAGGGAGGGCAAGCTCGATCATGATCCCATATCAAAAATCATTTTATTGAGTGACATGATTTTCTCATCGAGATTAAGCATAAGAGCTACCTCCTTGTCTTGCTCAAATTCCAGAGCTTTCTTTGCTCTAGTTAGTGCTTGGTTTTGTTCTGCGTAAGCAAAACAAGCGTTAGGAAAGGATGATTAGAAGAGATATTAAGTCAAGTCTACGACTAAGTTACCTTCGATCTTCTTTCTGGAAATCTCCAAAATCTCTTTATTTTTGGTCGTCAAGTATGCGATCGACCGGTCCTTAGCTTGGCATTCCTCCTCAAGATTTGTTATTTTGGCTTCTTTGGTCATAGCTTCTTCTTTTATTTTTTTTCAAATATATCAAATATGATAAGGGAGAATAATTAAAAGAGAATAACATAGTCCTAAGGAAGAAAAATAAGTTAAGAAGAAAGTTTTTACTTTCTAATTCGGAGTGTTTTTGCTCTAAGATCTTTATCCGCTGGGTCAGTCCTCCGACCACAGCAAAGTTCTCGACCATATGCTACATAGATAGCATTTTTTAAGTCTCCTATAAACTTCAAAAGGAGCCATAGAAACGGTTGTAGACACTTACCTGAATTGCCACGTCATTATAATTGATAAAAAATTATCAGGACTCATCTCAGCTTGACGATCCGATGTTCTCCCCCAAACTTCATCAAGCTCCTTATCCTTGATAAATCGAGGAGAAAAAGAAAACTTGTCAGTTTGGGAAGGGTTGCTTGCGAAGTCAGAACCTGTTGGGTGTCTGCAGGGATTCCTATCTCCGTTGTTGGAGTAATAATCACCACGGGATCCAAATTAGGTTCCAGCACTGAAGCTTGCTCGGGGGCTCTCCTAACTACTTCCTTCTCGGGGATTCTAACCTAAGGAAAGCTCTGGTCGGAGGTACCCTCGATCACCCGATCTTCCAAAATGGACTGGTCGGAAACAACTGGAACTCCAAAAGATCTGCACAAAGGAAAGAAAAGAAGTTCAAGAGTTCAAGTTTACCAAAGACACAATTCAGGTATGCAGTTATATGGCTAATTCATTTATACATACTTGGTTTCTTTCTTAGTCTTGACTTTGAAGCGCGCCGGCTTGAAGTCCGTAACGCTCGCCTTCCTTTTCTTTTCAACCGATTTTACCCGTTCCGAACTGGTAGGGTTGGTTGCATCTTCTACACTCTCCAGCAAAGGTTCAGAAGTAATATTCTCGACCAGCTGGTCGAGAAAAATATCCCTGATCGCTAGATTAAAAGGTGTAGATTCGTTGGTCTCCAAAACAGTTGCTTCATCCGTAACTGATAAGTCTTGAGCAATTGCATGAGACTCAACGATTACTGCCTAGATTAACAAGCAAAGTTTGTCAGGTGATGAACTTGCTTCATCTAATAATAATATTTCTGTTCGGTTACCTACCTCTATGCGGTCACTATCTCTAGAGATTGCATGACTGGTCGGATCGTCAATTGGCTCACATGTTTCAGTGGCCTCATCAATCATAAGTCCGATTGACTGCATGTCAAAGAGGATTTTGGGTAAAAACCGATTAGAAATTATTAGAAAGATGAAAAGTGATTGATATACTTACCCGAAGTCTCTCAACTCTTTCTTCTATGGTAACAACCGCTAGTATCAGAGGGAAGCCAGCCTTATCGCTGGGCCCTCTAGCGCAGATCATTCTGATACTACTTCTGACCTCATCAGAAGATAAGGCTGCAACAAAAGAGAGGTCTTAGAGTTATAAAAGTAATCAATCAATTTAAACAAACTGGTCAGATTCCTTTGGGATTTACCTTCCCTAAAGTCTTTGGTCGCATCGTCACGACCAATGTACCAAAGCATCGCATGAGCTCTGGCCTTCAAGGACTAATTCGCCGCATGGAGAAATCTCTCACCACATGCTAGGAGGTTAAACCCCTGACATTAAGGAGACGGATGGTTTCAACCCATCTCCCTACCTTTCCCTCCTTCTTTGAGGAGGAGCGCCATCGTGGATTCTCGACCGCCTTTTTACCGCCATAGTAAAGGCCGTCTTGTTGAGTAATCTTCATGTAAAACCAGCTCTTCTTCCACGATGACCATAAAGATTTTGAGTACATGGGAATGTACTCATCATCCTTTCCGTCGTGGGGGCGCAAAGTACACTCTCCAGGTGTGCTGGTCGTTTTCTTCGTGTTCGTCATTTTGTAGTAGTACTTGAAAAGGTCCAGAGTTGCTAGAATTCCCAAGTACGCTTCGCAGAGGTAGACGAAGATGCTGAGATTGGCGATGGCGTTGGGGACTAGATTGATTAGTTCCACCCCATAATACTCCAAAACTTGGAAAAGAAAGGAGTGAACTGGGAGTCTGAAGCCGCATTCGATGTATGCAAAAAAAACCAGAATTTATCTATCTTCGCCGCTTGGAGAATGCTCCCCGATAGCTGATCTCCAAGGGATCAGACTTCTATCGGGCAGTTGTCCAACCTTCTCCAAACTCTCCAATTTTTTCTCACTCAAATCGGAGATCGACCAGTTGGTGATGAGATCTGACATGGCGATTTCTTTTTGGATGAGGAAGACAAAAGTGGTCGGAGGTGATTTCTCTTCACACAATCAGAAGAGGAAAATAGAAGGCATAAAAACCCTAACACCCAGTGCGAAGGGGTTTTATAGCCACAATCCTGTAACCGCATCCGAAAGAAGTCCAATGGACAAAAAAAATTTGACCAACGGACAGAAAAGCTTCTCAAGTCCCAAGGCAGTTTCTTAACTTTAAAATGAATACAGACCACTTCGAATGTCACGACATTTAATGGGGGTCTACCCGATACGATTTTATCGGAAGAAAGTGTTTTCACACGACCCATTCATTTAAAGTTCGGGGGCTAGCTGACGAGGATTAAAACCTCGATGTATTATTTTAATACATAAAGGAAGACTACACGACTTCGTGGTCGTAACCCCTAAGGCTAACGACCTCACTGATCGTAAGGATTCCAGATGTTACACAATAAATACCCTGGTCGGACAAGATCATGTACCTAGTCCCCGACCAGTTGATCGCTCGTAAGGCTACGAACTGGTATCATCTGGATCAGAATCCAGATATATCCTTACCGTGTGATGAATGGAATATGTGTTGTATATTCCATACGACACGACGTTACATAATTCTAAGACACTGGACTACGGTTGAATGTCTCACAGACATATAACCGCACAACAGTTGATACCCTGTCAACTGGCACCTCTCTCCGACCAGACGCGTCACTTCCTAACAGGTGTCTCTCTAGAGGATAACTGACACCGCTTCATTAACTACTAAAGGAGGGCCGCGGAAGATAGAGAAAGAGGGCGAGATTGAAAGCAATTGAGAAGATTAGCAGTCGATTCCCATAACAAGCATTGCATTCTAGTGTAACTAGGATTAGCCTTCTGTTTGAAGACAGGCATTCCTTGTAATAGCCAGTTCATAGCAATAAAGAGTGATCACATTCCATTCCAGGAGATACGCTCCATTTTCCTCTATTTTTATATATTCATAAGATCAGCGATTTGATCGTCGACATCACCTCGTTTGATTAAGGTGGGTATGGTGGTGTAACTTCATGGATTATTCCATGTTCAGTACAGAATTAGGAGAATTCATGAGAGATATACTCTCCTCCACGATGAGACCTTAGTCTTTTAATTTTATTTTCTAGTTAATTCTCAGCCTCGGCCTTATAAATTTTAAAATAGTTTAAAGCTTCATCTTTTGTTTTCAATAGATACACATAACAATATCGAGATGCATCATCAATAAGAGTTAGAAGATATCTTTTGCCTCCTTTGGTCAATAATCCATTCATCTCACACAAGTCAGAATGGACAAGATCTAAAGGTGTCAAGTTCTTTTCCTCCTGTAACCCCTTAAAGAGTTTTCGATGTTGTTTTGCTTGCACATAAGTTTGATACTTTGATCATTTGACAATTTTATATTTTGGAATTAAATCTAATCTGGATATTCTAGCAATATTATCAAAACCAATATGACAAAAACGAGAATGTCATATATTAGCCTCACATTCATTCAAACTAGTTGCAACATTCGGATTATAATACTCTAAAGTACTTATCGAGAACAAACATTTGTTCTCATAGCCTTTACCAACAAAGTTATCAAACTTAGATATTACAATTTTATTTGACTCAAATACTAGCTTATAACCATCCCTGCATAGGAGAGAACCACTAATGAGATTCTTGTTTATTGTTGACGCATGTTGCACGGTCTTCAAGTGGACAATCTTCCCTGAAGTAAGCCTCAAATCCACCGTGCCACTACCAACACCAAGAACAGAAGCATGCGACCCATTCTCCATTAGGACGGAGAAAGCCTCGGCTGCCTGATAAGAAGAAAATAAGGAAATATCATAACATACGTGAACATTAGCTCCAGTATCAACCCACCAATCAATGAATTGGCATGCTGCAATACAACAGGTGAATTACCATACCCTCCTGTTGAGGCATCGCCTATGATCACGTTGATAGCCTTTTTCTTTGGCTGTTTACCATCCTTGCTCTTGCAGAAATGAAGTCTTTCACCATATGACCGTTTTTCCCACACACAAAGCAGGTAATATTCCTCATATCCTTCTTCTCAGTTTTCTTTTTAAAGCTAGTTGTCTTGTTTGGTTTAAAGCCTTTGTTTTTCTTGTCATATCTCTTTTCTATGACATTTGTATTGATCTGGTTGTTTTGACTGGAAGTGTTTGGTGCATCTTTTGCTCTTACCTTTTTCTTCCACATCAAGGGTAGCAATGAGATCCTCAATAGATATCTCTTCCCTCTTGTGCTTTTAGCCAGTGCCAAAATCCCGCAATGAAGCAGGAAGTTTGGCAACAATACCCAGAGTCACAAACTTCGGAGGTCAAACACAACCCTCTTTTGGGTATATTGCAGTTTTTTTAGACTGTATTGTAGTTTTAGTGGTCCGTTCTATGATTTACTGATCGAGTGTTCCTTACTGATTTTCCCCCTAATGTTTATTGCCGTGTTAAAGCATGTCTGTGCCTTTTAATAGTTGTTGTAGACTAGATAATCGACTATTCATTTCTGATTTTTAGCTAAAGATTACAAATCGGATCGCTGGCTTATTGACCCCTCAGGTTACGAAGTTTGCATTGCTAGTTTTTACTTTTCGCTTGACTGCCTTGATCCTGAATACAGCTGAATTTGTTTGTTTTATTTATGTTCTGACAGTAAGTTAATAATCATGCAATTCGATGTTCTTAAATGAAATAAGGCATTAAAAGACTAAAAGTAAGATAGCTGGACATGTGTCCTGAAATCCAAATTCTTAACTAGGTCAATACTCCTCAACCTCACATTATCTAGAGAGCTCAACGATGATTTGCCTATGGGGCGAAATTGCTAATTCTTGTGATATATGATAGGGTGGTGTTTGTGTTCAGCTAATGGATGTCAATGGGAACAAGGAAGTATTTGTGATCCAGCTGCCACACACAAGGTCTTCAAGTAGTTCCACATTAGCCTTGTCAGTGAGCTCAAGAAATTCAGAGGAGAGAAGAACTGTCACTTGGAAATGCCCCTTTGCTTCCTTGTTTTTCTCTGACATCTAAATGGGAGCCCATATTCGGCTGTTGTAGTGGGCATTGGGCAATGTGTACTAGACACCGCCCAAACCCCAAGCTCCCACTCAATGTATTTATTGTTACAATGTCAATTATAGTTTTCCTTTCTTTTCGAGAAATAGCTATAGAATCAATCCATTTAAGACCTTGAATCTAGGTTGTAAGACAAGACATGTTATGGTTATTTTACCTTAAAAAAAATATGTACATGACTTAAGTTATTACAACTGTCGGGTCTAACTTCAAATGCGTGCTTAAATTTTCCAATATAATTATGTGTTTGCTTGCTTTGAACTGCAGTTTGAGATTTTGTTCAAAAATTTTTGAGTTATGAAATGCAATGCGCAACTGTTTTGCATTCTTAACTATTGAAAATTTTCAGTAAGAGCCAATTCAGAAAGCTTCAGCATTGTATATACGCTTCACACAATATGGAAATCATTTCATTCAAAATATGTGTTTATGTTGCAATGCACGACCAACCGTGCAAAATATGGAAATCATTGTGGATATTGCTTTGCATCTGTTACCTAAAACTACGACTGGTTTTTCTTTTAAAAAAACTACAACTACAACTACAACTACTACTAGCAAATAAAGAATGATCCTAATTTCTTTTCTTTGTCACTGCAATGGACTGGAGTAGAGCACACTTTAGTTGTGCCAGCAGACAAACTTATTATTATTATTATCAAATGTAACAAATCTTTCAGCATGGACCTGCCTGTGGCTCTACTCTAGACACATTGACATTGCTACTTGCCACTACCAAACAACCCCTTATTCTGTCAAAAACATTACATTCTGTTCTGCACTTACTCATTGCAATTGCAAATCCCTGCAACTCACATAGCTACACCGCTTGCGCTGATTAAAAACAAAAAACAAAACCAAGTATACACGAACACAAACCCTGAAGAACGGAATAATGAACTCAAAGTCACCTTTTATGTCAGCAAATCTAAGAGAACTGTCCTGGAAATCCAGTCGTCCAGATGCCGCCCCCAATTCCAGAATAATCGCTAAATCAACCTGTACAATATCTCAACTATATTATCAGTCAAGTGCTGCTATCTTGACCAGCGCCCTCCAAACTGCCTGAAACAAGGATCGGGCATTCCATGACTCTCCTGTGACAGGTTTGCCCATTGCAGATTGTTCACTGAAGCATCTACATCACTGCTGGGAGGATTACTTGCCATATTCTGGGTGGTGTACCCATACATATTTGGACCTGGGGGAACTATATTTTCAGCCCTAGAGACAAGTACATCTTGAGCAGCAGCAGGAGGAACTAGATTCCTCGTTTCAAGGGACTGGTCGGAGCTCGACACACCCAATTGCACGCGTGAAGATGCCTGTTTGTACTGAGACAGTACACTGAAAAGGCTTCCATCTGCACTGCTTCCCTCAGGCAAGTCCTGAGCTGCAATGCCATCTGACTCCATTCCAGACCAATTATTATGTGGTGGGCGCTCATCAGGGAACCAGTTACAACTTCGATCCACAGCTGCGTGACCAGCGAAATTTTGCGGCTCAACCATAGGAAAGGTCTCTTGAGTACAAAGCCCTGCACCAGAATACAGATTCTTCGGAAGTTGTTGCAAGTAAAGTCCATTGTGGCTCTGATCAAGCAACTGCATCTGCTCCTGCAAGGGGCTGCAAACCAGAGCAGATTGACCTAAAGGGTCATTTGCCATGGAATGTAAATCAATAGATTGTTTTGTGCCATTCACGTGTCCAAGGGAATAAGAGGGGGCCATTCCGATGCCCTCCGCTCTAATTTGGAGCTGCTGATTGCTGATTTGTGCACGGTTGAAACAGAGATGCCGCACTGCCCATTGGTAATGCAGCAGCAATAGTGACTTCAGCTTGCTGCCGACTTCTGGCCTCTCTCCCCAAGTCAATCATACAAGTTGCTTGTCCGCCAGAGAGATGATGCTTAAGCTGCAGGTCACCTGATTGTGTGTACAGGCTATTCTCTGGAGGGCGGTAAAAGGATTCCACATGGCTTGCTGACTGCCACAAACTTTTCTCACATTTTGCAGCTGGCTCTTTTAGTACCGGACCTTCTTCCACATTTTTTTGCTGGCTCGAAGGCTTCGAGAACAGCAAGGTACTATCAGAGGGTATCATTGCAATACTCTCAGCCTCTTTTTGGTCAACAACCATATGATCCATCCCTTGATTACTGTTTGATGAAGGGATGTCATTCATATCATGGCCAGTAGAGGCCCTCAGGTAGCTGATGTTTTCTAAATCATCATTTTGCTCATCCAAACTGGCATGACCATGAATAGACAGACCTGTGTAGCTATTGTTTTTTAGATCTTGAACTAGCATATTTGGGCTGTTAAGGCTTTGGATAGGTGTGGTCGCGTGGCTGATGGCATCGGGCTCCTGAGCTTGCGTATCAGGGATGTAATGATCTTGAAGGGTTGTATCTTTGTAGCTGGTGTCTTTCATATCTTCATCTTCCACACCTGGGCTAGTACTGCTCTGGGAGATTCCATTCCCATAGCTTATATCCTCAAGATCGTCGTCTTTCTTGCCTGAGCTATTGCCACTGTCAGTGCTTGTATTTGTGCAGCTGATATGCTTAAGATCTTGATCTTGTTCATCTGAGCTATTCTGACTCTGGGTAGTTATATTTGTGTTATTCATGTCCATGACATCTTGATCTTTCATGTTTGGGCTTCCATGAGAGCGAAATGATGTATCTGTATCACTTGTATCCTTGACATCTTCATCTTCAAGAACTGTGCTGCTATCATTCCCGGCTTGCAGCATACCCTGAGGAGAGTGTTCTACCGATTCTTCTTGTCCATCTGAGAGGTCGCCATTTTGATAAGTACCATCTTGTCCAACATCTGCTGTTCTGTCAGCTACCTGTTCTGCCTTCTCATATAAAAAAATAAACAAGGCAGATTATTATAAACAAAATAATAATTGCTAAATGAGTGTTCAAAAAGAAAAAGGAAAAAAGAAGTGTTGCACAGTATTATGAAAAGAATTCTCGGACAATTGGAGACTGAAAATGGAGTAAATTTCACCGTGGGTCATCAAACTTGTCCCGATGGTTCACATTGGCCATTGAACGCAGATACTCGGTGTTTTAGTCATCAAACTTGTGTAAGTGGCTCAAGTGAGGTCACTGGTTGGCTGGGTGGTTTTGCTGGTTGAAATGGCACTAATGTGTCAAACTAGCCCCACATGGCGGTCCCCCTAGCCCATCCGGTTTTAAGTTGGCCGCAAGCTGGCCACAGAAGATCCTTCTGTCTCACACCAAACCTCTTGTAACCTCTTACTACGACAAATCTCAACAATTGGATCAACTATGAAATTCCTCAAAAAACAAAAAGCAAAAAGCAAAAAGCAAAATCCCCAAATCACTTCCTTCTACTTCCTCTCTCTTATCTCTCCACTCCACCAAGCTAATTCACCCAATCGCTGTCGCCAACGCGCATGCAGGCCAAGGCAATGCCTTGCCTCCACCTGTTGTTGAGCCCATCAAGACACCATGGCCACGCTCCCACAGGCCAGGCTGAGCCAGTCTTTTCGCATGCGCACCCGCAGCTGCAAAGGGTGGAGAGTGAGTTTTTTTGGGGGGAGTGGAGTCAGCATGAGGAATAGGGAGAGAGAATGAGGAAGGAGAACTCGAGAAGGGACTGCCATGTGGGGCCAGTTTGACAGAGTGAGAAGAGAGGAGCTACCACGTGGATGACACGTCGGTGCCATGTCAGCTAGCAAAACCACCCAATGAACTCACATGAGCCGCTTACACTTGTTTGATGACTAAAATACCTAGTTTTGAAGTTCAGTGACCTATGTGAACCATCAGGACAAATTGGATGACGCACAGTGAAATTTACTCCTAAAAACAGATCAGTGTCAAAGTCCTCGAAAAAAGTGCTGCAGACATGAAAAGAACAAAAGGAGAACTTGATGTCCCATGAAATTGTATGTTGACTTAAGGACATAAATGTATAGTAGGTATACCATTCTCTTGCATGGTAAATGTATAGCAGTACCAAATACTATACACAGCATGTTCTTCATATAAAAGTAAAATCCATACCATGTTATTCATATAAAAGTAAAAAGACCCCAAAATAAAAATGGGGGGATAAAGCACAGCAAACCTTTTCCACCACAGATGTATTCTTTTCTGCAAGTTCAAGGCACAGTGACGTCCTTAAATTCTCAATCATCAACTTCCTGTCCCTGCGGGCCTCAAAAGTAGCAGGGACATCTTTGCATGATAGAATGGCCCTAGCATGGGTATAATTCCACGTAAGAACTTTACCCATCAGAAGTCATAGATACTAAATTAAGATAATACTGACCAATGATTGTACAGTCTCTTCTTCTCATCCTCCACCAATGTTTCATATGGTTTCACATGGAAGTTATCAATGTCACCAATAACACGAGTAAGATGTTTCGTCTGAATGCCATCACCAGATTGTTTCATTCTCTTAACAAGATCATGTTGTGACCTACTGATCTGAAAAATACGTACAAAGTGAATATGGGATTAAAGATCATACATGTATTGCATAACACTTAAAAGTATGTTCCACTTAATTTGCACTCAACAACATGCTGCATAAGCAGTACATTGGCAATTGCTGGCTGATGCGTCCAACAATAGTGCAATACGGCAGTACGGCACCCTCAAGCGAAAGGGCACCATGGTATATAAGTGATACATTGGCAATGGCTGGTTGATACATCAATAAAGAATTCAAGATGGAATCCGCAAGCAAAGGATTTCATTAAGAAATATCAATAAAGAATTCAAGATGGAATCCACAAGCAAAGGATTTCATTAAGAATGGATTGGTATGTGAGATACAACAATTATTTTCGTCCTAAAATAATGGCATACTACTGTTATTGTTGGTGAAACAAGCCAAAGTGACTTAATACTGCATTAGCAACATAAATGGATATGTGATTCAAAGCTCATCGCTTATGTTAAGCTAAGGACTACATGGCTTGAAAAATATATATTACATCAGCACTCCTTCAATGAGGAAAGGAAAAATATTCTGAGCATCAAAAAAGTTTACCTTAATATATGACATAAATTTTGAGACATCACCATTTCGTAGAACCTTCATGGGCATTTCTTTCTTAGGAGCTTCTGAAAATATGATCTTTTCTCCAGGTGATTGCAGATCTGCTTGTTTCTGTTTAGCAGGGTTATCCCTGTACAAGCATAAGCTTATAGTTAGAATAATCCAACCACACTGCATGAGCTTTTCCTTTTCTAGGGAAGTGCACTGAAGAGCCAGTGTCAAGTAATTGAACTAGCAGTAGTAACTAATAGCTAGTGATAACACCTAAAAGGTGAGTGGACAAAAGGGGCCAAAACTGAAAGTTGGAGGTGTTAAGAGTCTTGTACATATTAGTAGTCTCTCTCTCGCTCTTGGCCCATGCGGCCCAGACCCATGTAGCCCATGAGACCCAACTAATCATGTCAATAATGAGTAAGATACACAGTTGTGAATAGCCAAATCATTCTCTCCTGAATCTCACATGCTATCAGAGCGGCCCATGAGACCCAACTAATCATGTCAATAATGAGTAAGATACACAGTTGTGAATAGCCAAATCATTCTCTCCTGAATCTCACATGCTATCAGAGCGTCTCCACCCAAACACTAACCCTATTTTCCATTGCCGCCGTCGTCGTCACTGACCTCTTCTCTTCATCGTGGGCCGACGGCCCCGAGCCACTGTTGCGCCCGCCTCCCTCCTCTGCACCGACGATGCTCACCGAGCCGCTGTTGCGCCCACCTCCCTCCTCTGCAACGACGACGCTCACCGAGCCGCTGTTGCGCCCACCTCCCTCGTCACTTCCCTCCTCTACTCCGATGAAGGAGCTCGATTCGCGTGTCGCCGACTCCCGCCTCGGCTCTGGTCCTAGATCCGCGCCACAGTCGCCACCTCTGCTCTATGGTATCAAAGTTTGGAACTACCAAAGCTACATCCACAGGAGTCTTGTTGATAAGTGCTTCAAGTTACATCCAGATCAGCTTGTTGATTATTGTACTAGACATTCATCTTATTGTCGTCATGGAGAACCTACTGGGACTCCTAGAGCACTTACTAGAGCAGTCACTGCCGCCACACCAACTATGACTTCTGGATCAGTGTCTGCAGTTACACCTTCTGCCTCTAGCGCTGCTCATTCTTGGGTTCTGGACTTAGGTGCCTCTTTTTATGTTACATCGGGTAGCTCTCAGTTTGTTGTCTGTAGGCCCGTGAGTGATTGTACATATGTTCACACTGCTGCTGGTACAGCTTGTTCTATTACCTATCAGTAGACTGGTTCAAACCCCCGGGCCGGGCCTGGAAAAGCTCAGCCTCGAACGGGCAGGCCCAGCTCAAAAAATGAATTTTCCAAAAAAAATATTCTTCTTCTTCTTCTTTTTTGGAATAAAAAATAATAATTCATTCATTTTGAGAATAAAATAATAGTTTTTTATTTTTAATGCCATCACCGGGCTTTTTCGGGTTTCGGGCCAAAAATCCCAGCCTGAGTCCGAAAAATTCAAGCCAGGCTCAGGCCGGGCCGCCTATAAACAGGTCTACACATCAGGGCATTCTCTCTACATCTTGTTTCTCTTTCCTAATGTGTCTTTCGTTCCTCAGCTATCTA
Source organism: Hsuehochloa calcarea (assembly GCA_036346395.1). Classification (NCBI taxonomy): domain Eukaryota; kingdom Viridiplantae; phylum Streptophyta; class Magnoliopsida; order Poales; family Poaceae; genus Hsuehochloa; species Hsuehochloa calcarea. The sequence goes on from CM070597.1 coordinate 801,113, forward strand.
TGAATCTTCTTTTTGTTAGTCAACTTACTGGTATGAATTATTTAATTAGAATTGATGATTTTTCTTGTTTCATTTAAGATCGTCAGGGCAGCAGAGTGGTTGGTTCTGATCATCACCGTAGATGCTCTCCTAGTCTCTGTCTTGGGACACCTTACATCTTCCTTCCATCAAGTACATTGAAGGCCTTAGTGTCATCATCTCACTTTCCTGTTGGCTCTTCCTTAACCAAATGGCATCATCGACTTGGTCATCTTTGTGGAGCTTGCTTCACTACTTTAGTTCATGAGGGTTCCTTAGGTCATATCAGTCTAGTTTTCATTGTACCGATTGTAAGCTAAGGAAGCAACTACAACTTTCATATTCTACTAGTACCTCTCAGTCTTCTCGTCTTTTTGATTTGGTGCATTCAGATGTATGGGTCCACCTCCTTTTACTTCGAATGATGGTCATAGTTACTATGTCATATTTGTCGATGATCACTCTCGATATACTTGGATCTATTTTATGAAATATCGCACTCAGTTGATTTCCATTTATCAGTCTTACTACGATCATTCATACTTAGTTCTCTTCTTCCATTTGTGCTTTTCGTTGACTCTGGAAGAGAGTATCTTTCATCAGCCTTTCGTCGGTTCCTTTTCTCTGAGGATACTCTTCCTTAGCTCTCGTGTCCTGGTGCTCATACTCAAAATGGTGTTGCCAAGCGCAAGCACCGTCACATCATTGAGAGTGCCTGTACTCGTCTCATTTTCTCCTTTGTTCCCTCTTACTTCTGGGGGAAATGGTCTCTACGGCAGTCTATCTCATCAACTGTCAACCATCTTCCAAACTTCGGGGCAAGTGTCTTGCCGAGGTCCTGTACAGAGCACTTGCTATGCCCATCTAACAGGAGGATTATAAAGGAGATTGAAAAGTTGGAGGCTTAAAAAGAACCTACCTCCGAAGTTGAGGAACACAAAAAAAAAAAAAAAAAAAAAAACTCAGGAGTGCAATTAGTGTGTTTCAAAAAAATAAGGTTCGGTAAATTTTGGGGTGAATGAGACATTGAGTATCAACTTATTAGTAGATGCAGAATCAGTCAAGAAATATAAGGTCAGGGAGGGCAAATAACCTGAACAAGGTTTCTGGATTGTCGCAAGTTAACCATTTCTCCTTCCACTTATTCAAGATGTCAATCATGCTGCAAAATTTAGGTATTATTAGGATCTGAACGAATAATTGCAATATGGCCACAATGTGGTAAATTTGTAAGATTATTTCCAGTTTGCCATACTTGGAGTGATAATTGTTTAACTCTGCACGATATGCCTTCTTGTCATCTCTAATTTGCTGCTCCTTGTTAAGTATGGCATCTGGATGAAGATCACCATAGCAAAGAGAAGATAACCTGGAGTTCGATGATACCTAAATCAGTGCTTATATCTAACAGATATTATGGACTAGGTGAGGACGGAATTATCAAGCACCAGATTTAAGTTCTGTATGAAGAGCAGCACAGAAGGAAATGGTAAAATGCAGTAAGGCATTTTTTGGTGACACAATTGTGTTGATGCATAAAAAGATGTCGCTATGCAAGTACCATTTACTGTGTGTTTTGACATAACCATAGGTGCAAGGGTTGCATCATTTTAGGACCAACCGTAACTAGAGAAAACATGCAGGACAATTAACCAAAGGGGGAAAAATGTGTGTGTGACAAAGATAGTGGATGTAAAAATATAGATATTAACTTGGTTACATTATGAAATGATACAGAATTAACCTATCAAATGGGAAAATATTGTAGTCACATGTGACCAGGGGGAAAAAATTCGGCCGGTTACCGGCGGTAACCGGATTTCCCAGTGGGGACCAGGTGAACAGTAACCACCCGGAAAATTTCAAATTCAGATTTGAATTTTTGAATGCGTAATGCACTTCCTAGGTTTGTTTAGGCTTATTTTGTACTAGATTACGTATTGTATGAGCTAAATATGCTTGAATTATTGTTTCTGGCCAATTTGCACTTCATATGAACTAAAAATGTTATATTACGTATTGTATGAGCTAAATATGTTATATTACGTATTGTATGAGTAAATATGCTATATTACGTATTGTATAAGCTAAATATGCACTTCATTAAACATTTTCTAATTCAAAATTTGTCAATTCAAAATTCTAGACGGTATTTTCGGTTTTTCTGACCGGTTTTGCCGGTAACCGGTTTTCAAACTCCGCAATTCAAATTTTAGATTTTGAACTTTGTCCGATTTTTTCCCGGGGTTTCCGGTAACCGGCCGGTTACCGGTACCGCCCGCCGGCGGGAATTGCACCGGGACCGGGTTTTCGATCCCTGCACATGACCTAATTAAGAGTGTAAGAGGACAAAGAACATTTTTGTCAACACCGGTTTTCAGTTTTTACGTGGGCATTGAGTTCATAGTATTTCTGGTAAATAAGACAAGAAACATGGAATACGAAACCTAACAATTCTTAGTTGGTAACAGTAATAGGTAATTTATGTACAAACACATAACTGAAGATATCATGAGTAACAGAACATGCACAAAAGACGGGGGGAGGGGGGCCCAATTGCACATATCTGCGTGCGCGTACAAATCAGGAACACACTATAAGTCATTGGTGTCATGTAGGAATAGTACTTGCCAGCTTATTAAAGGATTCCCAAAGTGGTGATTTTTTCCTGTAAGCAACAAATGCAGTATTTCCTCTGCATTTGTCCCGGTTGGAAGAAATTGAGTAAGAAACTTTCTCTCGGCCTCTGTTAGGCACGTAGCCCAGACCTAATAACATAGCAAAATCATGTGATTTGAAGCAACAGAACAGAGCATAGCAATAAAGAAGAAAGGGACTTAGGTCGCTAGAAACATATATATAAGTTGAGTGGTGGGGAGAATGAGAGCGGTAGGTACCTCGTAGGATAGCACTCCAGTTAAGTTTTCCAAAGCAAAAATGTCCTTGGGGACACATGTGACATGAGCCAGGCCCGGAGGACGTTTGTTCCGGGGTGAGGATGAGTCTATGAAAGGGTCCAGGTGAGACCATGAAATCCCAATTTGTTCCTTGCTGGGAATGACTCTCTTGGAGTGCTCGTCCCACTCGAGATGAATGTGAGACTTGAGATTCACTAGTAGAGAGTCAGGCGAGTCAAACTTTGGTTTCTTTTTTGATCTGTATTGGTCGGGTAGGCTTGAATTTGTGAGGCGCTTCTTTTGCTGGCCTGCTGCCATTCTGCAGGTCATGGACTCTATTTCTAATATCTCATCTGACCTACCGGACACTGAGAAATAATAATAATAATAATAATACTCATTCAGCTAGAACTAAGAAAGCTTGCTTGTCACCATGCGAAACAGTACAAGCATAAGCGTGTATGTAGCACCTTGCTAGCTAGCTAGCTAGATAGCTGATTCGGAAGCAAATCCGCATCAAACTGCATGGATTGGATTGGATTGCTCACAGTCGCAGCAAAGAAAAGATCCCCCGGAATCCAAGCAAGCTAGGGCTAGGGCTTCCTTACCAACGAACGAAGAAATCAATCCAAGCAAGCCCAGATGGGATGGGTCGCCAGGCCAGGCCAGTTGAGCGGAGGAGGACGCCTGCGAGAGGAGAATTCCTTCTCTCGAGGGTTCGATGGTGTTCGAGGGAGGGAGGAGAGCCGGCTCGGAGTCGGAGGAAGAAGAATGGGGGAAGGAGGGGATTTCCTTTGGGGATAAGGATTTCATTGGACTCCTCTTCCTTTTTGCTTCGGAGGAGAGAGGAGTCGTCAACGGACGGCTCAGATCATACCATGTACGACGAACCATGCAATGGATGGATAAAAAAGTGGAGGAGGACTACTGGACTCAGGTCTCCTCGAGTCCGGGGGCATTACAGGGATCTCACGATTGTCTGCACCCTTTGTCGCTTTTTTATATAAATAATATATTTTTTCATAAAATTATAAAATTAAATGTTTGTTTAATAAAATTACAAAATTGTGTTTTTGTCGCCGTTTCAAATGACAAAATTGTCATATCGCCATTTGATTTAGCGACAGAAGCTCTGCCGCTATCAAAACAGTATAAAATGCCTATATCGCTATTTGGAATGACGATTTGCCCAGTTTCGTGTCGTTATTTAGAATAGTGACACAATCTCCCTTATAGTACACCTAAAAATTAGGCCAAAATTCGCTTTTATTTTGGGAAAAAAAGAGAGAAATAGGGGGTGGGAAGGGAGAAGAGCAGAGGACCTCCGTCAGTCGTCCGTCTTGCATGGTTTTTTTTTTGTAACCGAATGGATTATGTAGTTTTATATGTATGGTTATGTAGTGTAGTATGTTATAGTATATCATTTTAGGTGTGTGTAGTTTAGTTTTAGGTATGTGGTTAGTCGAATAAATTTTATTTATGGTGCAGTACATCCAATATATCAGACGCAATCAATTTCAAAATTTACTACGATCAAGAGATTATTCTAGAGGGTCCCGATGTGGTTGATTTGCGTTATTTTCAATTGGTGACTGTTAGCCTAACAAAATCAGAGTAGTGTACATAGGGCGATGTGATGTGATGGTTGTATTAGGCTATGCACGATCTGAAATTGAGTTGCATTGCCACCTGGGCACCACATGGCACACATTGGGAGTTATTGTAGCTAAAGGAAACGAGATCATGGCAGTCATAAAAGGGAACGAGGTCATGGCGAGGGAGCGCTGGTGGGATTTAGTCCTTCTAGCCCAGGCATATGTCAAAGCTTCGCTTGCATGTGCAACAGAACAAGGGGGTAGTTGGTGGTGACGTCGAAGAAGTTGGGGACTCCAACCTGTTGGACCGAAACAGCGACTAGAGGGAGGGTGAATAGGAGCACGATCTCTTTTTCACCTTGATCGGATTCCACATGTTTTTCACTCCAATAGCTATGAGAACTATGAAGATCAAAGTACAAGTATAGCGGAAGACTTGTATTGAATCCAATCGAAATCCCGAAGAAAAACAACCAAAAACTCAATTCACAATGAGTTGGACGGTCTGACCTCTCCATGGGCGGTCTGACCTCTCACAGGGGGCGGTCTGAGCTCCAGCACGATGAACAGTAAAATCAGCCCGAAAACGAAATCACAAATAGGTCTAATTTTTTATTCACAACTCCAAACTTTACGAAACTTGGAACACACCTTCTCTAGGATGTTAGGAACTGTGACAACCCGCACCATTTGCATATTTCTTAACATAAAACATTTCCATTTCATTGCATCAAAAAGATTTTACAACATTTGTTTTACAAGCATTTGCAATATTTTTGGCAGTAAATAATTAAAACCCTAGCCGTCTTCTCTTCTTGTAAATGCTCAGTAGTAGTTTCTTCGTCGCTTTGGTTCTTTGAGCGCTTTGCAGTAGAGCCACCTCGCAATCCATTTTTCCTCGCTCGCAAGAAAACCAGCAATTAGTTAGTAATCGTAATTGAAAGTATTTCTGTGAGCAGTAGTGTATAGAAGTTAAAGCGTAGAAACAAGCCAGCAATGCATTTCCCCTCAGCAAAACCACAAGCCAGCAAGTGCATCCCCAGAAAACAAAGACCAACGGTCTGACTCTCTGGCAAGAAAGAATGCCTTCCACGGCAAATGCCTTCCCAAAGAAAGCACCAATAGCGACCGAAGAGCCAGCTAGCACCAAAGACAAATGCATCTCCCCCAGCATAGCTAGCCAGCAAGCACAAATGCATCTCCCCAGCAGCCAGCCCCTGCATTCATCTTCCCCAGCAGCATAACACAACCAGCAATGCATCCCCTCCCAGTAATACATTCCCCCTCCTGAAGCCATTCTCCTTCCCAGATCCACAAAGCAAAGCAAGCAAAGCCAGCAAAGCCAGCAACACAACCACATTTACATTCATTCCATTCCACAACCAGCAGAGGCAGGAACCAAAGGAAGTTCAACTCAGATCTCCCAATGAAGAGCAAGAAGAAGAAGCAGCGTGGCAAGAGGAGAAGCCCAGCAAGAGCAGAGCCACTGTGCCGCCCCAAAGACACCGAGCACCAAAGAACCAGAGCCCGGAGCCGAGAAGGGAGAGCACCAAAGACAAAGCCAAAGATCGCCATCCCTTCTTCCCAACTTTGACCCATCACAAAGGTAACCCCAGCACAAATCAATTGCTCTAATCATCATCCATTCCCATCCCCAATGTCCCAATAGCATCAACATAGATTTCAATCCTCTCCATCTCAGAGCAGTAGGGTTAGGAGGGAGTAGAGTACCTAGGGTTTCAGAGAGACCGAGACCGGCGGACCTTACTGGGAACCATGGCGGACGGGAGGCTGTGCCAGGCCGGGCCGGCGACCATGATGGTGGCGCCAAGCCGCTGGGTCGAGGGAGCAGGAGGCGCGTAGGGGCCATAGCGGGAGGCGACCGGCCGAGAAGGAGGCGTAGCAGCAGCTGGCCTTGGCCGCGCCAGCTGGAAGGAAGGAGGCGCAAGCCAGAATCGAGGAAGGAGGCGCGCAGGAACCGAGGCTGAGCAATGAGGCTGAGCAGGGAGCATGAGGCGATGGCGGCGGAGGTTCCCGAGGCGAGAGAAGGGAGAGTCGACGGAGAGCGGAGAGGCGCGAGAGAGAGTGGGGGAGAGGCGTCGGGTGCGAGAGAGCGGAGAGGGAGAGCTAGGGTTAGAGGCGGCGGTGAGAGGAAGGAGTCGGCAGAGAGGGGAAGTGAGGGAGTCGGCGCCGAGGGAATGAGGGAGAGAGAGTGAGAGAGAGGGATTAAGGGGTGATTAGCCGGGTAGGTTAGATTAGGGAAGGGGGTTAGGATAGGGGTAGATTAAGGAAGGTGATTAGATTAGAGGTTTAGTTGGTTTTGTTAGGATTAGAAGGAGAGATGGCAGCCGGGTGTAGGTGTAATAGTGTTAGGGTTAGAAGATTAGATTAGGGGTTTAATTGGTTTTGTAGTGATTAGGGTTTAGTAGTATAGTAGTTAGTCGGTTGACTAGAAATTAGGAATAGAAGCTAGTCGTTCGGTTTTTGAGTCTAGAACGTGAGTTCAGGCAGTGTCGGCAATAGATTGAGTTTAACCCTAGAACAATTTTAGCGGGAGAGTGCTAACTGGGTCGGTTCCAAAAAGTTTTATTAAATTAAAATATTGGCTAACATAGGAGTTGTCTTAGCATTTTATGCGTCTATTATTACTCAAACTCAACTAAATATTTATTCATATATTATTCGTGCCACCGCTTTGCTACAGAGGGCAAACCAGTGCCGACAGGAGAAGCTGATAAGAGATTCGTCATCGTCGACCTTTCCAAAAACTCTAAAGGCAAGCGATCCTCTTGAACATCAATATAGCTATTTTAAATGTAAACCGTATATTGCTCTATCATATATGTACTGCATCAAAACTATTTCTCAAAATCAAATTGGATTGAGATGATGAGAAAGATAAGAAAGATGAGAATGAGAATGAGATTGAGAATTACTATGTGGGTAAAGGGGGCCTTGATAGAGAAAAGAGATGATGATGATGATGATGATGATGATGATGATGAGATGGGACCCTTTACCTACAATTATAATATAAGGACTAACAAAACTCTTACTCGGTCAGATGCCGTAAAATCAGTGCCAACCATTTCCCCGTTTCGGCGGGCAGAAAATGCTACCTGTTTACGTAATTACGTTCTCCACAACGGGAATGTTGGACACGGAGGATAGCCGGTCCAAGGTGGAGTGTTGGGCTCGGAGGATAGCCGCCCCAACCAACATTGTTGGAACTCGGTGGAGGACTGGGTGCGCTCAGGACACCGACGGAAAACAATGGGTGGAGACTTAATCACGTAACCTGGAAAACGTCTGTATTCTGAACTTGAAGTCGCATCAAAGGAAATGCGATGGACCTAGCTCATAAAGAGTTCAGGATAGCTATGGGTAAAGTGGCGCAAGCCTGCGCAGTGCTATACAAATCATGAATTCATGCGGTCTCTGGATTGGAGTCTACGGGAACCGCTAGGGGTCTTTCTTCCTTCCGAGTGACTAGTAGTATTTTCAGAACTAAAATTGCCACTTAATGTTTTAATGTATATTTTCAGAATGAGATGATTTTAGAATTTGTGATAAAGACCAGAGATCAATCATGCAGTGCACCTTTTGCTATTAATGCTTGCTGAGTACTTTTTGTACTCAACCTTGTTAGTATTCTCCTTTGTTAGATCCTAGTCCGTGGGAGCTATCCCGAGCGGGCAAAGGACTTGTGTGTACCGATGCAAAGCGTGAGGAGGAGAAGGCACGATGGCGAGGACTGAGCGAGATGGAAGCCATCTTTGACTCGTGGGACAGTAGGAGGCTGTAGTTCAGAGCGAGACTCAGGCGAGAAGCTCCCTTTGTATCTCGTGTAATAGCTTTAGTAAGAACCCTAGTCTTATGTGGCTACTCTGTAATAAAGATGTACGATTTCTATTTTATTGTTACTGCTGCAACCACGATAAAATGGCTTGCTATTCGTTGGAGCGGTGTTCTCAAGGCGCATTTAATAGTAATCCGTATGCCTAAGTGTGATTACCCTAGGGGTAATGACACGGGGCGTCACAGGAACCTATTCCAATCAAGGATCACGAAGATCTTTGCCAAAGTTTTGACCTTTTTTTCGTTTCAGTGAAGGTTGCTCTAAAACTGAGTCAAAACTTAAATATGATCCAAAAACTTGCTCATGGGTTAAAGATGATCCAAGATGTATTCCAACATACCACAGCAAGCTTTAATATCAGCTTTCATTACAACAAGAGAACCTTTTGATACCTTTAAAACTCCACCTTCACCAGAATACTTGTACCCTTTAGTATCAAGAGTACTCAAAGAGATGAGGTACCTTTTCAAATCTGGAATATGTCTCACATCTGTCAAAGTTCTGACAATACCATCAAACATCTTGATCTGAACTGAACCAATTCCTGCAACCTTACAAGATGAGTTATCACTCATCAACACAGTAACACCTTCAACAGGTTCATAGGTGGCAAACCAATCCCTATTAGGGCACATATGAAAAGTGCATGCAGAATGAAGAATCCATTCATCATTTGTCTTAGTACATCCAGCAAAGGCAACAAGAATTTCTCCTTTAGGACTATCATCAGCAAAAAGAGAGGTTTTACCTTCATCATCTGGTTTACCTTTTGGCTTATAATAGCCAGCTCTCTTTTCTTTATTTTGCAGCTTCCAGCATTCAGAGATGTTGTGCCCACTTTTCTTGTAATATTTGCACGACTTGTATTTGCCTCTTGATTTTGACCGGCTCTTGTAGCCGTTCAAACTTTTACCTCGAGATCCATTGTTTGAGTTCTTCTCCTTTTGCCTGCCACGAATAAACAAGTATTCTCCTTGTGAGGTTGAATTTTCAGAAGCTACCATATGTTTCATCTTCTCCTTAGCATGCAAAGCTTCATAAACTTCATTAAGAGTGAGAGTATCTCTACTGTATAATATGGTATCTCTAAAATTTGAAAAAGAACTAGGCAGTGAACACGAAAGAATAAGACCCAAATCCTCATCATCATATTTTACCTCCATCGACTCTAGGTCGGTAACGATCTCCTTAAACACTGAAAGATGATCAAGCACGGATCCTCCTTCTTGCAATTTGTGAGAGTACAATTTCTATTTGAGATGCATCTTACTGGTGAGATCCTTTGTCATGCAAATTTATTCCAGCTTCAGCCATAATGCAGCAGATGTCTTCTGCTTCAAAACAACTTGCAAAATATCATTTGATAAATGAAGATGAATTTGAGATAAAGCCTTACGGTCTTTGCGCTTCCCATATGCGGTCCATTCGATAGGTTATTTCTCAAATCTTTCCAATGCATCATCCAAATACATATGTGCCAACATAGCCCTCATCTTGACTTGCCAAAGCGAAAATCTTGTGTCTCGACCCAGGAGTGGAAGATCATACTTCAAAGTCGCCATGAGGAATAAAACATGAAATTTGCTGGTACTGATCTGTGTAAACCTAGCAAAAATCACGGCCTCTTTGGTACACTTTCTGTGTACGCAAATCAAAAAATCTTTAACCTCCTGGTGCACTTAGCAAAAATCACCGGAAATCGGTTCTCCACGTGAACCAACCTGGGACTTATGACTTGTGCTGCTGATTTTTCTTCTCGGTGTAAACTTGCACAAAGAAGAAAAGAATTGATGAGATGTGATGTGGTAGATTAAAGAATAATAATAATAAACAAGTGAATATCTTGGGATGTGAATGCTGATCCAAGCATTAATGGCTGTTGTCTTCAATTAGCATCTCACGATCGGATTCTCCACATGAAGGAAGCGTGCTGATTCCGTCCAGCAGTTTTTTTTTGGATATCAGTCAGATTTTTAGCCATAGGATCAAAATAAAAAATGCTAAGATGCTTCCACGTAGCAAAAAAAACACAGCTCGTAAAAGGTGCTTTAATAATAATCAGTAATTCTTAACGGGCTGAGGGCTACGATTTATGGGCTTTATTTCGTTTTTATTTACGGGCCTTTATTTTGTTTTCATTTATGGGCCTTTATTTTGTTTTTATTTTCATCACTTGCAAAGCCCATGAATTACTGTTTTCAATTTCTACCCTTTTCTTTATTTTGGCAGCCCAATATACTGTTTGGAGTAATAAAGGGAAGAAAGACCTAGAAAATGAAAGGAGGTAAAGGCAGAAAAAAGCCTGTTAAGAACTGAAACTTGGTAGCTCAATATTCTGGTAGCCCAGTATACTGTTTGGAGTAAAATTACAACTTGGCCGTCAAGTAACAACCAAATCAGATGTAAACAACCTCCGATCGATCAAAGGAAGAAAATAAAAAGAGGAACAGAAGAACATGGGAGAAGAGAACAACAAAGAAGAGAGAAATTGCAAGAAAAACATCAAGGAGAGCAAAGGTATGATTTAAAAACCTGGAAGTGCTGCAATATTCTTCTATCACCAGAATCTGTTGTTTCTGCAATATTATCTTTGGTCTCCAAACAACTCACAGTTTTTCCCTGGTTCTTGGTTCTTTATAATTTTAGCACTGGATCAATAATCTCTTTCTTCCAACAAGATACAGCAGTTTGTACTCAACATCTTATTACTCTGTATACATGTGTACGTACCCAGAACATTAATGACAATACAAAAATATGAATTACAAAAATTACATGGCCACTGATGGGTGCTTTTATTCTCTCAAAAGTCCTTATCATCCTGCGTCACATAAGGTGATAATTTGTTAGATATAGCTAGTTCATAAAAAAATATGTAGGCTGAGTATTAGTTATGTTTTTTAGACAAAGAAGATGCAGAGATTACTTAAGCTGCAGAGAATCTACTGACAAAATGAAAAGGATCTAGCCTAAACATGTTCTCCTAATGAGATCTTTCTACTTTATAACTTGTGTGGTTTTCTTTACTGAGATTCAAAAGCATTCCTAGTTAGCCAAACTGAGCAATAAAGAACATCTTAAGGCTCTGTATATATGAGTTTGTACACGGAACATGGATATGACATTACAAAAAGTAATAATTACATTCCCAATAATTATAAATTACAAAAAAATAATTATGTAAAAACATGTAAATCAACATGTAAATACAGATTCATAAGGATGAACCAAACATATTGTAATGACCTGTTAGCCATACATTACAGATTGAATTAAAAAAGGCAATCATGATCATATACTAATACTACCACTTCTCAGGATACATAACAATCATATTTGATGAGTTCACAATGATCATGTATATACATTAGTTTGTACTCAAAACATGAATATGACATTACATAGATAAGAATTACATTCCCAATAATTATAAATTACATAAATAATAATTGTGTAAAAACATGTAAATCTACACGTAAATACAAAATCATAATGATTGACCCAAACACAGTCTAATGTGATGTTTGCCATAAATTATAGCAAGGAATAAAAAACGACAATCATGATCATGTAGTAATACTAGCAAATCTAAGGGTGCACAACAATCACGTTTGATGAGTTTAGAATGATCATCTATGCATATGAGTTTGTACTCAGAACATGAATATGACATTACAAAATTAAGAATTGAAAAAATTACATACACAAACTTATAAATTACATCAATAATAATTGTGTAAAAACATGTAATTTTACATGTAAATACAGAATCATAATGATGAACCAAAACAACTATAATGGGATGTTAGCCATACATTACAGATTGAAATAAAAAAAGGCATACATGATCATGTACTGATACTCCTAATTTACAGGATGCATAACAATGACATTTGATGAGTTCAGAATGATGAATGATGATCCAAGAACAGTAAATTCCTCAATTTAATTACATTGAGTATTTCTCTGTTGATTCACAAGAAAGGCATTAAAAAAGGTGCATATAACTGATTTCCTTAATTTTTTGATAGGTAAGCATGAGCTGTTATTTGCATAATCAAATTCAAAATCAAGGTGAATGGAGTTCAGATGACATAGAGAAACCTTTACTGGCAGGCAGTGTAAGTGTTTGTTAAGTGTATGAAAATATTAGAATTAATAGGAACAATAAAGAAAAATAGAAACAACAAGATAGTATTTTCTCACAGGTAGGGGACAGCAGCTACACAAATCTATTGCACCAAATCATCAACAACAATGATGCAACCCTCAAAGAATACCAGGTACGTATTTTCTAAACTTCAAAACTAAAACATTGCAAGAACATGATGGTATATGACCAACTTTAAATTTTGGTTCACAGCATGGAATCACAAGCTACAATAGTCTTTTGACTGCTTCACCTAAATTTGAGGTAAAAGAAAGAGATGATGTATTGTTATAGGTCCAACAACATTGGATCAACAATTTACTTGAATTACCAATACATGCAGAACTCGATGATATTGACAACAAGCAGAACAAGGGAGGAGTATACACAAATTTCAAGGTTGGGTGTTGAGGTATATTTCTTGGAAACTGTAATTACATAATGATAAATACTTTATTACAACAAAATAATAAATGCAAATTTTGTGAAAAATTACTGTCAATATATCTGGTCTATAAAACAAAGACCAACTTAGAATTTTTTGGTAATTTAACATTCATCTATATTGTTGTAAACAAATTATTATTGAATCACATGTGTTAGGTGATTGTTTAGTTTTCAACCTTACTACAAATCAAAGAGGGAATAAATAAGACTTAAGATGCATATGTTTTATCAAACTCATAAGTAAAACTTGATATCTAAATTTATGCAGGAAAGCAATGGCAAGGAGATGAAGTCAAATAATCAAGAACCATACGAAAATCATGATGCAACAAGTATGCAAGAACAGGTTAAAAGCATGCATATTATAAGTAGGAGATCTAATGTTTTCATACATCGATGTATTACATAATGATAAATACTTCATTACAACAAAATAATACATGCAAATTTTGTAACAATTTACTGTATGTAGAACTGGTCTCCAAAACAAAGGCCAGCTTAATTTTTTTTGGTAATTTGACATTCGTCTATATTGTTATAAACAAATTATTACTGAATCACATGTGTTAGCTGATTGTTTAGTTTTCAACCTTGCTAAAAATACGAAAAAAAAACCTAACATGCATATGTTTTCTCAAACTCATTAGTAAAATTTGAAATTTGAATTTATGCAGGAAAGCAATGATAGGGACATGAAGTCAAATAATCAAGAACCATACAAAAATGATGATGCAACAACTATGCAAGAACAGGTTAGAAGCATGCATGAAGTTGAAAAGTTTACTTCCAATGATTGACATAATGAAATTTGCCAAAAAAAATACTAGGATGTTGAAGATTTTAGAGGAATGGTTAAGCAAAAATGAACTGATGAGATGAATAACTATTGATTTACAGATAACTGATTTCAATTGTTTGTATACTCATAATTGCTTGGATGACTCAAATGAGTATACAAACAACAGTAATACAATTTCATCAAGACAATTCCAGGTAAGTACAATATATAATTGCAAAAAAACATAATATTGAAAAGCAGCCAAATATAGAAACAAATATAAAACAAAGAATTTGAACTATTACCTGTGAATTTTGCAGATGAAATCATTGAACCATTCAAGGAGTACAATTGAAGAGGACAATGATGCAACCCACTAGGGCCTAGATATGTTCAGATGAATACAAGAAGATGAGGTTAGTTGAGGCATGGTTGTAAAGAGTATATTTTTTAACAAAATATTAATTTTATAAAACTTTACATGCTAACAAAAAATGCAACATTGCAGGATAAGGTTGGAGAAAATGCAGCACATAGTCACACAGGAATTTCAAAGAGTTGTAGAATAGAAAACGAAACTGGGAATGAGAATATGGCAGGAAATCAAGGATAGGGAAATGAAGTAATAAATGAGGAAGACTTGGAAATTTTCTTTGAGAATGAGGAAATAGCAGCAAGCCAAGGATCTGATGTGACCATAGACAACAAACACATACCGCAGATGGGGATGGATTTCAAAAGTTCTAAAGAAGCTCATGATTTCTTCAACTTTTATGCATATCTAACAGGGTTCTCAATTGTTATTGCACACAATTATCACACAACCAGTAAGAAAAAGAATAACGAGGTGACAAGAGTGACATTTAAATGCAACATATATGGCAAATCAACAGAAGAAGGTGAACCAAGTGCTACAAATGAAGAAATTTCAGAGAGAGAAACATGCATTTTGGTTAAGACAGATTGTGAGTGCGTAATGGTTGTTAAGACAAGTGGATATTGAAATCTCCAGCGTGTTGATTCCGTCCGACAGTATTGATGCAAATCAATCGTTAATTAAAGTTGAAAATAGCAGCGCCAACCGTTTCGGCCGCCTGCCCGCGTGCGCGACGACCCGGCTGCCCACTCGACACGCGTCGCTTCTGTGGAAGTGCTGCTGCCGAATCAACGAGCGACACGCTGCTGCTTTCCTTCGTGTGAAGTCCGAAGCAAAAAAAAAGTTTCCAAACGCAGGAGGTGTGAGGAGGACCGATTGCTGGTGCCGGAACGAGGACGGGTGGACGTGCCGACGCGGAAGCAGCAGCTCGGCTGATGGCGATGTGAGGATCGCTGATGGCGCTGGACCGACTCTGCTATTTTTTCGCGTCTTTTCAAACCCTAATAATCAGGCTCTGATACCACTTGTTAGAAAAATAAGGGCAAAAGCGAGACACGAATTTTTACGTGGAAAACCCTTGCGGGGAAAAAAAATCACGGGCGCCAACCGGCGATGATCACTATTTGTGGAGTGTTTACAAATCGCACGAGATTACAATGAAGCGGCTCATCTCCTCGTACGGCTTACAAGATGTATATATAGGGGTAAAGGACGTAGAGTCCAAGTAGGACACTTGTCCACTAAAATAGAAAGTAATCCGGACTCTTCTAGATAAGGTAATTCGGATCACAATTTCAACAACGTACTCAGTTAACGGAAAGGAATGCACCATCCCTCTCATACAACATCACCGATTTGGGTTCTGGTAAGGGTTATGTGCCAAGACAAGCGGCGGATAATATTTTCTCTAATGTTTGGTCGAGTATCGCACTCCCTCCCTCAAAAGAAAACGAATCTGGAATATGAAGTCGATTTCACGTTCAAAATAGTATACAATCATTCGGTGTATTTCCGTTTTAATCTCTATACAGACATGTCAAGAAAGGAAAAGAAAAGAAGAATGGGCTAGCCTATTTACACCAGGAGGAGGAGGAGGAGGAGGAGGAGGAGAAGGAGACGAAGTTGATCATTTCATTTTCGGAAGAAGCCCAAGACTGCCTTCTTGGAGGGCGCCTTGAACTTGCTGGACTTTACTGCTGCTGCTACTGGAGCTTTGGACTTTGCATCAGCATCAGCAGGAGGAGGAGGAGGAGGAAGAGCGGTGGCCTCGGGAGTCATGGCGGCGAAGATGTCGTGCTCCCTGATCTCGGAGACCTCCCTCTCCCTGGTCTCGTTCTCCTCCACCGATGCCAGCTTACTTGGCGCCACCCAGTCTTCCTGCCTCCCCGACGGGCTAGAGTCGCACACTGCTGGCTCCGCACCATCATCCACTTGCTGCTTGCCTGCTGCAAATTGCATTGCATTGCATTGCATTGGATTGGAGATTAATTTGGAGAGAGATATAAATAGGGCTCATTGCCTACTACCTACCTGCTGCTACTTGTTTTATGATGCTCTCCACTTCAAACGACTCCCCATCGTCGTCTGACAAGTCATCGTCCCTCCTCCTCCTGCTGCTGCTGCTGCTTCTGCTTGTCACCTGCTTCATTTCCTGCTCTTGACGGGGATCGTGATCATCGCCGCTTGCTCCTCCGGTTGCCTCGCCGCCAGGCAACGATATGTCATCGTCGGAGGAGTCACTGATGAGCTCCACGTCCACCGCCACCATGGGAGTCCGGCTTCGACCCAGAGTCATGTCGTTAGTGTGCTGCTCCAACGACACTGCTTCTCCTCCTCCTCCTCCTCCTCCTCCTTTGTGGTGACCCCGACCCGGTTGATGATGATCGCCGGCAGAGGTGGTGGTGGAGGAGGAAGACGAGGAGGAGGAGCTGCTCTTGTCGCTGGCCTCTCCGTCCGCGTCTCCCTCGAGAATGGGAATCGGCTGGCTGTGCATCTTCTCGGCGACGAAGTAGGGCCTGAAGCGGGACGGCCGAAAGTCGCTGACGAAAGGCGCGCCCACCGTGAAGCTCTCGTGCCGTCTGAACGTCATCACATTCCTCCGCGGCGGGGACGACACCGGGCCTCCACCGGTGGCCCTCGGCTCCTCTCCTCCTCCTCCTCCTGCTGCTGATGATGATGATGCGGCTGTCTGCGGTTGCACACACGTCGACGATGACGGCGCATGACCATCACCATTGTTATTGCTGTCAAAGGAGAAGAAGAAGGGGTTGCGTGTCATGGCGGGAGCGGATCCGGGGTAGTCGTCCTCGTGGTAGGGCAGGTCGAGGTCGAAGGGGTTCTTCTTCCCGGCGGGGATGTGGACGCTCAACTTGGAGACGTCGTCGAGGTCGATGAGGTTCCGCTCCGCCTCCTCCGGGTAGTAGCGGTGGTGGTGGTGGTGCCTGCTGGCGCTGGCGCGGCGCCTGGACATGAGCTTCTCCACCGTGGCGTTCCTCTCCAGCTCCAGCGAGCCGATGTTCTGGATGCTCTTCTCGTCCTCCACCGTCCACGCCACCACCTCCTCTGGCTCCTCCTCCTCCTTTTCTTCTTCAGGATGCTCCAGCTCCGACTCTAAGGAGGAGGACTCGTCGTCGTCGTCCGGAAAGGATGCCAGTGAGGTGTCGGTTGACATGGTGATGAGCATCATCTCCTTGGAGTTGGAGGCGTCGGATGAGTCAGCAGAGCAGCGGCTGCCACTCCTCCTGCTGCTGCTCTTCTTCTGGCGGCGGCGCACTCGCCGGATCTTGTTGTAGACATGGTGGTGGTCGTCCCCCGGCGCGCTGTAGACGAGGACGACGCCGAGGAGGAAGGCGGTGAGGAGCAGGACAGGAGACGACGCGGCGAGGAACGCGAAGAAGCGGAAGGAGGTGGTGTAGAGTAGGGCTAGGAAGAAGAGAAAGCAGAGGAGCAGAGGATGGCGCCGCAAGAATCCTCTGAATTCTTCAGTGGGCGTCATTCCTGCCAATTCTTCAGCTCTGCATCAAATCTTCAGCTCTGCATCAAAAGTACATCCGATTTAATCCACAGTCGATCTCCAACAAATAACCTTGGGATGCGTCAACAAATCGAATGCATGCTAAAGTAGAAAAATATATTCTGTCGAGAAACACGTACGGAGGAGGGTTGATTTGTAATCCCTTGCATGCAAATGTTGATCCAAGCCCAAACATGCGCTTCATCCATTTTCTGCTAGCTATTAACGATTCTTGCGTTAGACGAGGAGAGGAGGCGACAAGGCAAACGAGAGGAGGAGGACGAGGCGAAGGCAAGGGCGACAAATCCGGAGCTCCATGGAAAAGAAGAGGACAGTTTGGATGATCAGAAGACCACCCTGCCACCTCATGGGAACCTTCCATTGGACATGCTGCGTCATTCAAATCCTTAGTGCAAACATCTCGAATTTCTCAGACCTGTTTGGACTCCGGGTACGTGTACATGAACATGCTGCTTCATTCTTGTCCGAAATTTTATCCACGTTGCACAGAATGCTGTTTAATTAGTGATTTTTGGTCTGAGATATCAGTCAAGTCAAATCCACAAACATGGTGTGCAGCACGCTTTAGATCCTGCTTTGTCAACGGTGATCCTAAGGAGGCTGAGGGAATTACTTCTTCGTCATCATCTTCTTCGTCATATTGTCGCAATCGACTTTGCTCCCGCAACTTGTGCTTTATGGGCTATCGCACGACATCGAATGGAAGGGTATCTTTTGTCGACATATTTTTCAAGAGCTACATGCTACGACGACATTATCAAGAATTGGATTTTGGATTTATCATATTTTAGTGTCAACCCTTTCTAAATGCAATACTATTGCATACGCCTTACATTTGAGGGAGGGTGTTAGAGATATATTAAAGATAATATCTGTCTTTTGTATTTCCTTATTTGTATAGGGTATATCCCTTTGTACCCTATATATATTGCCTTTTAAGTTTCTTCAATAGACACACAATATTCATAACAATGCTACATAGTATTAAAGCTTTCAACCGCATCCAAGGCCATGCGTAAACTATTACTTTTGAGAGCCATGTGACTGACTTCAAAATTAACAAACTTTTACCGAAAGTTATCAGAAAACTTTTCAAATCCTTCCGTTTGCGGAATGATGTGCAACGACACAGCTTTCAGTAATTTTATATATATAAAAAAAGAGTACAACAGGAGCAGTATCTGGACTCTGGTCACCAACGTTTGCTAGTCGTAGAGCCCTTCTTCGTGCCAGATGTCAACCAAGAAATCAACCATCTCCTGTTTAGATTCCGAAATTAGAATCTACTTCCTAATCAAAACTATTGCAAAAGCACTGTCGGGAAAGCGTTAGCTGAAGATGTCTTACAGACAACGGCATCGGCTGCGGAAACCGCTGGCTTATTGACAGTAGATCATCGTATGTAGTGCGCCAACTGCCACACAAAACAGACATATGGCTCAACTAGTTGCGAAGAACTACTTGTCCGAGTTGGCTTACAAAAAGAAATACTGGTAATGCAAATGGAAGGGTATTCAGAACCTTATTATCGGCTCCCGTGGTGCCTTATGGGAAACTTTTGACCCATCTCCAACCCATTGCCTTCGCATCTCAGCCCATGCTATAGCAGCTGCAGTAACAATTCATGATTAATCATAAGGAGTCATCTAAGATGCTATTCTTAGCTTGATTCATCAAACAAGGCAGAAAAAAAAAATACTGTACTAGGCCACTAGCTAAACAGGATACACTAAGTTGAGAACAGATATATCTCTTACTACCAAAAAATGAATTAACCACCAACTGCATTGGCTTCTCCAGTATTACCCTCCATTCCATGTCAAGGAAGACTTTAAACAAAAGGTTATCGGATACACATTGCTTCACCTACCCTTTTGAAGAATGTGCTTTGATCCAATATATCTTGGAGAAGCTTAAATTAAACAGAACTTTTGTGTTTCTTTGTCAACTTAATTATCATTATGGATATAGTGTACAGCCAGGGTAATCATATAACTTTAGGACCAAGTATTGAACTGAGCAATGCTAATGCAACTCAGAAAATTAAAATGAAACCAGACCGTGGTTGATGAATGAAGAATCTTTCCTGTTTTCCTCTGACATCTTAGAATCCCCAATGACTGTACTGGGAATCGATGAGATGTTTCCCTCAAGAGATACTGGTATACTAACATTGTTCTGCATTGCTTCTGGAATTGATGACCATCGCCTTCTATTTCTAATGGATGAACGCTGCACCTTTCTTCTTAGAGGTGCTCCGAGATTAGAATCCGAAAGTGACTTGGGTTTGCTTAAACTACCAACACAACAACTGTTCTGCATGAAGTAGGTATTAGCAATGCTTTGAAAAAACGGCATTAAATGCTTCATGGGGTTAAAATGTTTCTTAAATTAAACTTGGCATTTTGTGAGTTCTAAGTGATGACATGTGGTGATGCTAACATTTTGCTTCTTGTAGATGTGTGAAGCACCTACCCCATATAAGCAGCTTAAAGAAGAGAGAGAGTACAGCTAGATTAGTTAATTAGGGTGACAACGGATCCATTGAACTCAAGCAGATGTTTCCTTTTCATGCTTCATTTGTTCAATGAAGAGACCACTTATTCCTGGAAAAAACAAGTGCAAAAATGTTTCAGGAGTCAAGAGGTAATAAAAAAAGAGAAAGGTATTTAGCAAATAAGCTCATGTTGTCTTTGTGAAGAAGACAGTAAAAATGTAAAACAGATGAGCTGAAGCACAGCGTGAAAGTCTATAGAGATCCATCTGGAATAGCATTAGCACAGGAAGAAATTCCTTTTCACGGACAATGCAAGTGGAGTGACTACTTCGAGAAACTTGTCTATGACTTGGGAATCAAACATATTAACCATCATTTAGTGGCTAGCATGATGACTCAGACAACCATGTCTTACCCCCAAGCATGCCATATGTTATATTCAAGACCACAAACACAGATAAACACTTGAATAGCTTATTAGTTTAGATATATGATTACTTTTTTTTCATGACAAGATCAGAATGATGCTTTTACTTACCAGTATGATAACTTATGGGTGTTGACATGATTTCTTCCATTCCATGTATTACTAAAGGTTTGTAATAATGGCCACATTGTTCCGAAAACACCATACTCAGGATTGTGCAAATGCTGGAATGCTTGGCTTGTGGAATAGGAATCATAGGATAATGGAAGATAATTGGGAATTATAATTTTGTAATACCTGTTATACTGAAATGAAGTGTTTGTTTGGTGGGAACACCACTAGTCTACTAGTACTAGATGGGAGGAGCTTGGAAAAGGCAATTCGAGGCCCCTGTTCCCAAGCAGGTAGGCAACAGCTATTACTATTAGCAGAGGTCACGAGACTCTCGATTAAGGACGGGTTAAATGGAACCCCAAATCTTACATGAGCAGGAGGCCAAAGATTGACTGGCTGCTGATGAATGAATGAATGAATGTACCAGAAAGAAGATTGATCTATAAATCTCTCCAATCCAAACAAGACAAGGCTAGGGGAACAAAGGAAGAACGATTGATCCAAGGAGACGGGAAAATCCGGGGAGGAGGAGAATCTAGAATATGGTGAATCCGGGCAAATATAGCTGCATGACGATAAATACATCTCGCCGATCCAGACAAGACAAAGCTATAAATTGACCTAGATAATAAATTATCTACCAAAAGCTTGTAAGTTGAGTATGAGCCCAAAAATTCGCCCAATCTGAGGCCAAGAATGCGTGCAGAGCATTCAGTCGGATGCTCGTAAATTGACGACACCAGCAAGCAAATGGATGAACCAAAATATACGCACATATACATAGATGATACACACAGTCACACCTACATACCTCATACTACTACTACTACTAGTTATTGGCAAGGAATCGACGGAGAAAGACGAGGAAAAGTGCAAAGGAATCAAAACTCCAGCAACTTTGTTTCTCTTTTTCGTTCTTTCTGATTTATTTTGTGTGAGCTTGGGCCGCAAGGGGGAGGGAGGGAGAGAAAGAGGAAATGGTTGGTGAACATTTATTATTTTTGGATGCGCTCTTCTTCCTAACACATTTGGGGAATTGATTATTTACTGATAGCTTAGATTTGTTTCAAGATTATACCTGATCTCCGATGTAATTGTTTTTTTAATCATTCGCTTCGTTTGATGCTTGATTAAATACCCTATTTTGATTATTTTAACAATATCCGGGCTTTTTCCGTTCTAACCACACGAAAAGACGAAAATACCCTCGCCCGACCACGTTTCCGTCCGGCTCGCACCAAAGAGGAGATCTACGACAAAGACCTCGATGAAGGCGAGTACGATGATGACGAACCTTCCCCATCCCCCTCTGCCGGCCCTAAGGCCGTCCTTCGGCGACTCACGGAGGAGGAGGTGCGGATCTCGGTGCACTAGGTGGAGATCCAAGGCTGCGGCCAGCAGCGCCGCGGTGGAGGCCGTGCGCCGCCAACCTCCCTTAAAGCTTCTTTCGCTTCTGAGTCGGCTCCCGAACTTTCAAAGCTTCCACTGCATGCCCTAAGCACCACTATGGCATCCTCTGGAGGAGCGGCCATCTCGGTGGGGCCCGTGCTGCTGTTCACGACAACTTCGGCGTTGGAGTGGCACCAGCGGCCACCGATCCCGAAGAACCTGGTGGTGTTCTTCGATGTCATCATTGGATTCGTCCCTGCCGGCTGCATCAAGATGGAGCTCACGCACTTTGCCGCTGCAACTGACGAGCGGCTTCGTCGCCTCGGGGCCTTTAACACCGTCTCCATCACCATCTACGCAGCGCCTCCAGGGCTCCTAGCCAACGAAGCCCGGGCGGTGGAGGCAAGGAAATGTGAAAGCATCTAGATCCCTAAAAAATATTTTATAATTAATGATAATATATGAATACGGGACTAACATGTTTATTGAATATTTATAAGGTTTGGTCTCAATGGTGAATACAACAATCTGGATATGCATGCTAAAGAACAACATAGTTCAAAGACAAGGTACAAGTAGTCTAGGATCCTTTTTCTTTCTTTTACCGGTCTAATGAGAAAAGGGTGGAAGACCAGATTGTAGGTTAAATATCGTACTATTAAGAGAGATCGTGACTAGTAGCTTGATAACATGTTCTTATGCAACATTGATCAATCTAGTATCATGCATGCATCTAGAGTTTGTTTTGAAAGCTAACCATGTTTTTCTCAGAAAAATCAGTAGTACCGACGCTTTGTTGGCGGTACTACCGCACTGCGGTATGACTGGGATATTAGCGCGGTACTACCGCAACCCGGTCGTACCTAAATCTTGTTGGCGGTACGTTTTTTATAGAACGACACCTTTTATCTCAGTTGATCACCTGGTGAACGGTAGTTCCGAAGTTTTATTGGCGGAACTACCTCATGTTGAGCGGAACTACCGCAACCCGGATATACCAAAGATTAGACAGCAGTACATTTTTTCCAGGAGGCACCCGTTTTGGACCGCAAATTGAAGCGGTAGTACCGTCTTTGTACTCCGGTATGACTGTTAAGTGGAACTACCGCTTGATCAATGGTAGTAGTACCACACTGAATTTTCCAATGGCTCTTTCAGAAGTATTTAATGCCTCTGCGCTAGCTGTTACTGTGCATTTCTAGACGAGCGGTACTACTGAGCATATAACGGCTGTACTACCATAATTGCTGAAAAATGTGTAATTTACCTCCAACGGTCGTATTTGGTTGTGGAGGGTATAAATACTCCACCACCTACTTAAGGACAGAAGTGAGACTCCATTTAACATCTTTTGAGTCTAAAGCATTCATTTCACATCTCATGCACTTTCATTGCATTCATTGTGAAGTGGTTAAACAAAATTCAAGTGCACTCATTTTAGATTGATCCTTAGCACTTGATTGCCGTTAAGCGAAGATCACAATCTATTACTCTTGGTATTTGTCAACACCTAGACGGCTTGACGAGAGTTTGCGCGACGATCTCTTCAAGAAGATTGTGAAGAGGCCCAGCATCAAAATTGTGATTGGTTCGGTGTTCACCATCTCCGGAGTGGAGGAAAAACAATCACTAGTAAAATCGAGGGAAGACTTAATTTGTGAAGCTGTCTTGATTAGCTCAAGTTTTCTCAACGTGAACTAGTGAATACCGACAAGTCTTCAATACTACGGAAAAACTTACTTGTCTTCATTGTGATTAATTCTTGTCTTTGCTATCTTGCATTTACTTTTCTAGTGTGCTTCTTTAGCTTAGCTAGGAGAGTACCTAGATTTATTTTTTTAACTCTTTTGTCTCTAGTAGCATAATAGATTTATCTCCTTTATTGTGTAAGAAAGCCTTGATCAGAACTATCTTGCTTAAAATCTAAAATTTCCCCAAAGTCGAAAGCTGCCCATAACGCGAGAAAGTCGAAAGCTGTTGCAGAGCAGCTTCTTGCAACTCCCGTTCGACTTTACCCAAAAGTTGAGGGGTAATTACCTGTTTTTGCCACTCTATCAAAACCCCCTCCTCAACGCGCCCCTGGCCAGAACCCTAGTTTCCTCCTCCCTGCACACCCCGTCCTTCCTCATCCTCCTACGCGCCTCTATCCTCTTGTCCTCCTTTCGCGCTATCACCTCGCCGCGTCCTCCACCCTCCCTATGCCGGTGTCGCCAAGATCCGGATCTGCCCTCCTCCTCCTTGGTCACTCCCTCCTCCTCTTCCTGGACCACGCCCTCCTCCCTCCCCCGGCGCCCTCCTCCTCCCTTCTCCTCGGCGCTTCCGCCTACGACCGCCTTACCCTCGGTGCCTCCATCGAACCGCGCCCGCCTCCTCCTCCCTCGACACCGGCGCCGCCCTTCTCTTCCTCCCTCTCGACGCTGAGCTCCTTCCCTGACGCCGCCTCTGCCACCGGCGCCATCCTCTCTCGCCGTCGCCGCCGGGTGGCCCCCAACCCTAGCCAACTTTGGTTTTATTTTTTTCCTTTTTTATTCTTATATAAATAAATTATTTTGTATTAATTGTTTTATTGTAATAATTATTTATTGTTAATTGTTGCTAATTTTCATTAAATATGGTAATTGCGTTAATTATCATTAATTGTGGTAGTCGTTATTAATAGTATCAATTGCGTTAGTTTGTTGTTAATTATCGTTAAATGCTGTCAGTTGTGTGAATTACTGTTAAACAGTATCAAATAAATCATTAATTATCCAAAAGCATTTTAAATATTTATCATCTTAAAAAATGTAGCCAATCTACGTAAAAATCAACAGCTAAAATAGTCGGATCGGATGATATGCCGATGATAAGAGTCGGATCGGAATGGTACGGTGGGTAGGGTGTGTCACCAACCTCCCCTCCCCTATCTCAAGCTCTCTCGTCGTAGTCTTCTTCCTCCTCCATCTCTAAAGAAAATCTCCAATCGAATCATTCTAACCCAACCCAATCGAATCATTAGGTGGTTTCTTGGCAGAGGCAAACATGGCGCCCACCAGCCTCGCCGCCTCCCCGGCCTGCTGCCTCCAGCTCCACCTCGTCCGCCGCCCCGCCCTCCTCTCGCCCGCGCGCCTCCTCCTCCGCCTCCGCCTCCGCCCCCGCCTCCTCATCCGAGCCCAGGCCTCCCCCTCGCCGGAACCCTTCGCTGGGTGGTCGGACGGGGACGACGACGACGGCAAGGCTGCAGCTCCAGGGACATTTGGAGGTGATGGGGCTTTTCTTTCTTCCTTTTGTCTTTATTTCGAGAAACAGCATCAAGGAATAAGAATGGGCAAGGAAATTCACCATCTTACAGCATGTCACGCTAGTAGAAATATGTTCCCTCTTTTCTTTCTAGTACAACCCTTGTTAATTAGTTAGAGACTCTACCTCTTAATATGTGCTTCAGCTTCCAACCCTCACTATGCAACTTAATTCCCTTTGGACTACTAATGACACTCGGTTGGTAGCTCATTCTCAGGGCTTCTAGGAGCTGGCCTTGCTGGTGTCTTCTTTGTTGCTGGTGTCACCTTTGCTGCAATGTCTATGAGAAGCAACACTGCAAACGGTATGTCTTTCCATCTTACAGTAGCTGTATCTTGTTGGTTTAGTGTACAGATGAAATCAGCATACGCATACTGCGCTCCAATTTCCAAGGAACAAATAAACATACCAATGATGCTCATCAAAATCATCTTAAATCAAAACACTCAGGCCTCAGTTTTTCAATATTGTGGATTAATTTCTGTGCAGGAACAAGGACACAAATGGAGACCTTGTCTACGCAGAGCGAGGCGGCAGCTTACTCTAGTGATAATACTTGTAAAGAGGATGCTGTCAAACATGCTCAAGTTTTGTTACCAAGTGATAGCAAGGGTGACAGTAGCCTCGATAATGAAGTGGGTAGGAACAAATACCCATTGCCTCTAGACACAAACGAGATATCGGTTGGACAAGCTGAACAGGAGCAGGAGATGGAGCATCCATTGCAAAGCAATGAGCTAGTTCCTCATGATAAATACGTTGCTAGTGATGGCGCAAGTCAACCTGACAATCTCATCGCTTCAGATGGCACTGAAAGTCCTATGCCCAACTCTGTTGAATCCGTCGTTGCTGCTTATGGCTCATCTCCCAAACTTAGTGGTGCAGGCCACTCTGAGGGAACTCCTTATCTAGAACAGACATTGGACTCTGAAGTGAGTTTGCCAGAAAATCAGCAGATGGATGAAACTTTAACATCAGATATAATGGTGATAGATTCACGTGATGTTGTGTCTGTCCAGGAAATCTCAGACCCTGCAGTTGAGGCTGCTTCTCAACCAAAGGACAAAGATACTGAGCAGAATCCTGAACTCTGTAACAAAGATGAAATTTCTCCATCTGGATTGCCTGATTATATAGAATATGGAAGCGCTGATCAGATGCTTCCATTTGGCTTCCATGATTTACAAACAGAGGGTGGTAAGCTAGGAAAGGGGGAGGAAACTTTGGCATCAGATCGAAACGAAGGAGATATTGAATTAGAGAACCATATTGATTTATTCAAGTCTACAGCACCTGACAAATCTTTCTCTTCTGCTGGAATTCCTGCTCCCTCTCTGCTCTCTGCGGCTTTACAGATGCCTGTTGGGCAGATTGTGGTTCCAGCAGCAGTTGACCCTACCCAGGGAAATGCATTAGCTGCGCTGCAAGTTCTAAAGGTATTTTTCATGCATTCATTGTCTTTTGAATGGATTAGGATTCTTGTCAGATCAGTTTTCATCATTGAGTTATTCGTTTAATATGTTGATAATTCTAGAACGTTTAATAGAAGCAGAAAAGCTCCATTTTGTCCTGAACCTATATTATTTGCTTCCTCGAGGTTTGGGGCCTTACACTGACTTCAATTTGCTCTGTAGATAAGTAATTACCACATTATATGTTTCATCATGCCTGGCTGCTCTTGCACAAATTGCTAGACCTTCTCTTTAGAGAATCCCATCTCATTTGCATTCCGTAAACTGTAGTATGGAGCTGGTTGTTACACAGACAACTTGCAGAATTATATGGAATTCTTTTGTTTAATTTTTATTCTCTTTGAAGGTGATTGAACCCGGTGCTCGAGCTGGTGACTTATGCACCCGACGTGAATATGCTCGATGGTTGGTAGTTGCAAGCAATTGTCTTTCAAGGTGCATATTTTTTCCTTGCTGTATGTTCACCTTCCAAGTAGCAGCTGGACACATGCAGTATAGTTCCATTTCTGTTTTGTTCCTTAAGAGCAAATCCCATTTGTGTTTTGTAAGAATGATTCCCACTCTTGTGTATTTATTTGAGTTATGCTGTGTCAACACAAGCTAACAACAGAGCTTCATATTTTTACCCTGTAATTTTAATTTGGCTCTCTAAGCAATTGCTTCCATTAACTAGCTTGTTATTCTGGTTTCCAATTGCAGGAACACTTTCTCCAAAGTGTATCCAGCAATGTATATTGAGAATGTGACTGAACTTGCGTTTGATGATGTCACACCTCAAGATCCTGATTTTCCGTTTATACAAGGTGAGAAATAGAAATAGTGTTCAGGACAAAACTACATCTTTACCAAAGTTTATCATGTTTATGTAAGCGTGAGTAAATCATCAGTACTGAATTAATGCTATGTTATTCTTATTTATTTCAATATGCCCTTAGGCTTGGCAGAAGCTGGGTTAATTTCTAGCAAGCTTTCAAGATCCGATATGAACACCCCCAAGGATGTTCAGAACAACGATAACTTGTTTTCCCCGGAGAGGTGACTGTCTCTTCCATTGCATCCATTTTACTCTCTCTCTCTCTCTCTCTCTCTCTCTCTGTGAGCGCGCGCGCATGTGTCCATACTCCTAATCAGTTGTCCTCATTGCAGCCCCCTGTCACGTCAAGACCTGGTGAGTTGGAAAATGGCTTTGGATAAAAGGCAATTACCTGAAGTTGACAAAAACGTGAGAAATAAAAACATTCTTATTAATTATCATTCATAATTTGGTCTTGAAACCAGTGGTTATACTGATATTAGTACTCTCTCTGTGACCAGTCTTTGTACAAAGCATCTGGCTATATAGACATTGATAAAATAAATGCAGCTGCCTGGCCTGCTTTGGCGGCTGACTTGGGTGCTGGAGACGAGAGCATTACAGCTCTTGCATTTGGTAGGCTTTTCTACAATTTTCCCTCCTATTTGCTTCCGGGATGATCACTAAAACTCTTTTCTTAAAGGTTTTACAAGACTTTTCCAACCGGACAAACCTGTGACTAAAGGACAAGCTTCCCTAGCACTTTCAACTGGTGATTCTTCTGAGGTGGTTATGGAGGAGCTTGCTCGTATTGAAGCAGAGAAAATAGCTGAAGCAGCTGTAAATGCACATGGTGCATTAGTTGCCCAGGTTGAGAAAGATCTTAATGCAAGTTTTGAAAGGGAGCTTACAAAGGAAAGAGAAAAAATAGAGACCCTTGAACAACTGGCTGAAGAAGCTAGGATGGAATTGTATAAGCTGAGAGCAGAAAGAGAGGAAGAAAATAATGCTCTGATTAGGGGCAGAGCTGCTGTTGAGTCTGAAATGGAAGTTCTCTCAAAGTTGAGGTGTGAAGTAGAGGAACAGCTGCAGAGCGTGCTGAGCAAGAAGGTGGAGATCTCCTTCGAGAAGAATAGGATTGAGAATCTCCAAAAGGAAATAGAGAATGAAAACCAGGCAGTTGTGCAACTTCAATATGAGCTTGAAGTTGAGAGGAAGGCTTTGTCTATGGCCAGGTAAGAATTCATGGTACCTGAGATTTCCTCTGCATGAAATTTGTTTGGCAATACCCTGAACCCATCTTTAATTACATATTATATTTACACATGCTAGTTTCTTATCTTTGCGGAGATACCCTTTTTCTTGTTACTTTCTTTTGGGAACTTGCAATGGTAGTGATAATGTTGGAGAATGTAGAAGTATGATGGTCCTCCCAAAACTTTACTGCTTATGTGCACTGAAAATAGTAATTTCACTGACAATATCCATAGACATTTCTGTTATTGAACTCCCAAAACTTCAAGCTAAGTTTTAGGTAATGCAAAAACTAGTTAGTGCACTGTTTAAGTTACTACGTTATTCAATATAACCCTTTTTAACTTGAAGACTGCTACCTGTACCATGATCTGCATTCATGCTGGCTGTATTGAGTTAGCTAATAGGCTCCACTGAGAGCGCTTATCTGATAGCATGACTGTCACCACATATCAATTCACACATCTTCAACCAGGGCTTGGGCAGAGGAGGAAGCAAAAAAGGCCAGGGAGCATGCACGGGCCCTTGAGGAGGCCCGGAACCAGTGGGAGCGGCAAGGAATCAAAGTTATCGTTGAAGGAGGGCTTGAAGATGATGCATCAGCTGGAATGACATGGGCTAATGCTGGCAAAGAACACCCAGTTGACGAGGCAATCAACCGGGCGGAGTCTTTGCTGGAGAAGCTGAAGTCCATGTCAGCTGAGATGAAAGTCCGATCTTGTTGTGCCCTGGAGAGAGTAATGCAGCATGTGAGGTCTTTCATCTCAAGCCTAAAGCAGCAAGCAGCGGAAGCAAGGCAACGATGTACAGATTTTGGGACTGATGCAGCCTCAAAGGCAAAGAAGTTGTCATCAGAAGCGCAGGGTAATGTCGGCGCATTTGGTTTGACCATTGGGGATAAGTCGAAGAGGCTAGTGGAAGACTGCAAAGAGGGCTTGGAGAAGTTTGCGCACAGATTCAAGACAGACTAATCTGTCTTGCACCTCCCCCACCCGCACCCGCGCTCCGTGTTTGCACTCTGTACCAACAGTTTTATAGTGGAGTAATAGTTGCTGTCGGGCTGGAGAAAGAAAGAATCCTAGTAATTCCTTGGAATAAATTTTGCAGCAGCAGCAGCAGCAGTGCTGCTACTTTTTGGGTGGTGTTGTAAAGAATACTGGAACTGGAACTAGCACAGCAGGTTCCATGGAATAAGCCCGTTTGCTTTGCATTGTAATGAAATCAATATCAATGTATACAGTAGTTGTGAATCAAAGGCAAGACCAAGATGAAGGTAGTGCATCATCATAGTCAAAGAGAGCTCAGAAAATGCAGATGATATCACACTCTTCTAGAGTAAATGCTTCAAACATCATTGAAAATAATATTACTACATGTTGCCGCACAGGCCACCGGAACGGTAAGGTAGATTTTATTCAAATTTACAACGGACAACTCGGTAACTACTAGTCTAATCCAGTTTATCTCAACAACTGCTATGCAAATAGCTCGAGTCATTACTTTATTGCTCTTCTCCTTTGCGTGCTGCTGTGAGAAGAGCCCTCGCTTCTTTCCTTTTAGCTCTTATCAATCACAGTTTTGATGCTGTTTTCAACTCTTTCGCTGCTGCTGCAGACCTGCTTTGCATTCGTGCCTTCACTTTGAAAAGGAGCTCGTGGGCTTCCTCAAAATGAGGGCTTGTGGCTTTCTTCACATTTTCCATCCAACTGCGGATCCTCTCATGAGGTCCCAGGATTCTGTCGTGTGTATCATCACCAACGAGCTGCAAGTTACAATTTTACAGTGGTCACACTCACACATATATCTCATTTTGAGTAACTACCAGGGCGCGCTTCTCATGCTACTCTGCGTACGATTGAAATCCATATTTTGACTGATTCCAAAAAGATATAGCACATACAGCAGTGTTACTGCAAGGGCAACAAACTTCAACTGATGACAAAACAGCATACAAATTATTGAGACAAAACATGTACTTACCTCCAATTGCATTATCTCGCAAACAAGGCTGAGATCTGCAATTGATGGCTGGGGGCTACCCAGTAAGAACTTTGCATCACCTTTGAGCCATACCAATTCAATCCTTCTCAGGGACTGCATCAGCAATTTCTCTGCCTGTTTTGCAGCCTCAGGACTTGGTGTCAGACCAAGAGAAGGAGCCAACACTGTGTTCTGTACAAAGGTCGCTGCACAAGTATACAAGGATCAAAAGTGTGGCAAAAGGGCTCAATTATTGGGAAGCAAGTTTACATAATTAGGCTGCCAGAAACTCATTGGATTCTCTTATAGTTTTTAAGCATGTTTTCACTACATTAATGGATAACTCTTTTGACCTATGATGGCAAAACTCGAGTGGAAAAACATATGTTCCATGGTAAATGATAACTCCACATAATGAACAATAGCCTAAAGGACCTGCCTTGCGTAGATTAGATTGGGGTTCTCACCTGCACCACGGCGCAAATTTGAGTGATGCCAATCCAAGATGGAATCAAGTTTCGCTCTGGTAAACAAGTCCGTGGGATACCTACGTGAGACAACATAAAATAAAATAGTGACTTCAAACTATCGATGACGTACCCCTCAAAGAAATGGGCAATGAGCTTTAGCCCTTGTTAGAAGAAAATAAGCCCTTCCAATAACCCAACTCTAGCAACTACCAAACATACTCCTGCCATATGATCCAGCTCCGGCAACTACTTGGCCAACTACATCACTGCCGGGAAATTGAAATGTTTAGGAAAAGCTGGATATGGTATAATGATATCAGCGTATCACAACCAGGGATTGATTACGGTTTTTAATTTTTATCGACGGTCACCGGTAGAACCGATTTTACCAATTTTCAGAAAATTACGGCTGAATTTGGATGAAATTTTAAATCAAAGTTTGATTTTTTATATATGTTAAAACGAAAAAGATAAAAAAGTGCAGTTAGGACTTAGGAGGGCTCGAGCACAAGACATGCCCTTTCTAAAGCTATGAGCCCTACCACTAGAGCACGTGCGCTTATGTGTTTAGATGTGGTTCTGATTTTTTATATATATTTGACAAAAATCATGTGAATCTGATTTTGTTTGGCCGGTATGAATTTAACCGGGGTGGCCGATGGAACCAAATTTCACTGATTTTCGGTGAATTTTGTCCGAAATTTTGAACCCTGCTCACAACTGATGCCATTTGAACCAATGTTTTCTAGGTGACAATTTCCTAGTGAGATACTAATTTAAACAAAATTAGGGTCTGTATTTGTCGAAAGAATAGAATTTAAAATCTCTATTGATGGGCAAAGACTACTTCGTTCTTTTATAAATGAAAATGTCATTGACTTTTCATGGTCACTTAAGCGATACTTTAGCCATTAATTTTTATATCTATGTTAGTATAAATAATTATAACTCTATGAAAGTTTTTTTAACAACAGATCTAACAGCATAGTTTTCCTATGGCCCATCTATACACTTTTTAGATCATATGGCAAATCCTCTCCAAAATGACTGGAAAAGTCAAATTCCTTGGGCTCTAAAACTCATTAGCTCATAACTTACTGAAACAGGTCAATTTCCGTGGGCTAGCATGGCAAATCTGCTCCAAACTTATTAGCTCAGAACTAAGTGAAACAAGTCAAATTCTGTGGGATATAACATGGCAAATCCTATTAGCTCAATACTAACGGAAACATGTCGAAATTGAGAGGGGATTCCATAAGATAAAGCATGCAAAATATGCTCCAAAACTCATTAGCTCAGAACCGAACAAAACACGTCAAAATCCACAAGCGAAAGTCCAATTTCGCGGAAAATAGTATGGAAAGTTATGTGGGATGTAGTATGACAAATCAACTTCAGATCTCGTCACCTCAGAACTGGCCAAAACACGTAAACTTCAGTGGGCTAAAATATGGCAAACCCTCCAACCCGGTTCTGCCCAAGCGATTGGGGCCGCCACTCGCGCTCGTCCTTGCGATTGGTGGGGCCGCCGCCGCCATCCCCGGCCACCGCCGCTCCTGCTACAGCCGCCGCTCGGTAGGGGGTACCCTAAGTTCCCCCTTTGCTCTCAACTTCTGTCTGTGTGCTCTATCTCTGGGCTTTCGGTTCAGTGTGAGCCGACCAGTCCGGGAGAAGGAAAGAAAAAAAAAAGTACGTCGATCTAACTGCCGCGCCGTCCAGCGCCACCTGTTAAACTTCGTTGCCTTGGCCGCCAAGCCGTCCAGCGCCGCCTACCAATAGCTTCCGTTCCATCAGCTGCGATCCCATTCTCGGGAACAAAGCTTAATGGGACGAACTACAGGTTGTGGACTTCACTCATGGAGATCACGCTTGATGGTCTCCGCCTCTAGGGACATGTTACTGATGCCCGTCCTGGTCCGCCGCTGCCGGTTCAGCCTCCTCCTAGCCGGCCTACCTCTACACCTCCTGCAGAAGATGAGGCCGCCAAGGAGGCAGAGGCCGCTATTGCTACTGCTGACGCTGCTGATGAGGTCTTTCACTATGCTATAGACGCTTTTGAGCGCTGGTGTGCTAATGAGGCCCGTGTTCGAGCCATCCTAGTGGTCAACGTCGACTTAATCCAGCCAGACATTGTTGGTTTGCGTGCTACTCGTCAGATCTAGGAGTACTTGCGTGAGCGATACAAGCAGAGCAACGATACTCAGTTCTTTTCGCTTCAACGTGAGCTGGAGATGCTTCGCCAGGAGGACTCCGTCGACGACTTCTTTCGAGCCCTGGCCAGTCTCTGTCGCCAACTGGATGAGCTAGCTTCTCCGTTCTACCAGGAGTGTCATAAAGTGTAGAAGACGGATCGTGATCACCTTCGCCTTTATGACTTCGTCTGCCGTCTTCGCCCAGAGTTTGAGCTGTTAGGCTCAATCGCCGAAGTCGCCACCACGACCGCGATCCACGGAGGCCCTTTGACGCCGTCTTTGAGATGCTTCGCAGCGGGTTAGCAAAGCCTGATTTATTCCGACTGTGCTTGCTACCACTTCTTCGACTACACTGATGGTTTTTGCTTCGACTACAGTCCCTCATCAGGTGTCTGTTTCTACTCCTGTTTTTGAACCAACTAGGGTTCAGTGCAATTATTGCAAGAACTTCGAGCACGACTACCAGCGTTGTGCGGTGCGAAAAAAATAAAATAAGGCGCGTGGAGGTGGACAATCCAGGGGGCAGGGAGGCCCTAACTCCTCGACGGGAGATTAGCACGTCAGGACCTTCTCAGTGAGGCGACTTTGTTCAGCAGTTCAGCCAGGCTCTACTTCAGCAGCTCTCTCACAGCTCAAGAGTTACGCGGTTTAGCTCGAGCGTCTCCTCTGTGTACTTCTTGGGTTCTGGATTCTGGTGCCTCTTTCCACATGACACTGGACTCATCTCTCACTTCAGTAGGACCTCCTGTTTTTCCTATCTCTGTTCAGACAGCCAATGATACTGCTCTATCCGTCAACTGTCAGGGCACTCTTTTGTTCACTGACTTTTCTGTTCCAGTTGTTTCCCATGTTCCTCAGCTTATCATGCAGCTTCTCTCAGTGGGTCAGCTCACCGATCTTGGCTGTAGGGTTGATTTTGACTCACACTTGTTTCATCCAGGATCGACAGACAGGGACAGTACTTGGGACTAACTAGCGCCGTAGGGATCATCAGGAGCTCTACATCCTTGATCGCCTCCACCTTCCGTCCACTTTAGTTGTTCCTATCACCTCTATGTTTACTTCCACCGCCACTGCTGCTACCACCTTTGGAGTTTTTGCGCAGTGCCATCATCATTTAGGTCACTTGTGTGGGTCCTATATTTCTTCATTAGTTCGTCAGGGTGTTCTTGGACGTGTTACTGTTGACACGACCATGTTTTGTCAGGGTTGTAAGCTGGGCAAACAGCTACAACTTCATTATCATTCTAGTGAGTCCTTATCTTCTCATCCTTTTAACTTAGATCATTCAGATGTATAGGGACCTGCGCCTATTATCTCTAAAGGAGGGCATAAATTTTATGTGATCTTCATTGATGATTATTCCCGTTTTACATGGATTCCCTATGTCTAATCGTGGCCAGTTTCTTACGATCTATCGTAGCTTTTCAACGATGGTTCGTACTCAATTTGATTCTTCCATCCGTACTTTTCGTTGTGATTCTGCTGGTGAGTACTGTTCTGGCACTTTTAGACATTTTCTTTCTGAGCAGAGCACTCTTTACCAGTCTTCTTGTCCTGGTGCTCATGCTCAGAATGGGGTTGCTGAGCGCAAACATCGTCATCTGATTGAGACTGCCCGCACCCTTCTTCTTGCCTCTCACGTTCCACCACAGTTCTGGGCTGAGACTGTTTCTACAGCTGCATATCTTATCAATATGCAACCTTCCACTACTCTTAAGGGTGTCAGTCCTATAGAGCGTCTCTACTCTCGAGCCCCCCAGTACACTTACCTTCGTGTTTTTGTTGTACTTGTTTTGTTCTGCTCCAGCCTCGTGAGCGCACTAAACTATCGGCCCAGTCAGTTGAGTGTGTGTTTTTGGTTATTTGTTATGAGCATAAGGGTTATCGCTGCTATGATACTTCTGCTCGACGGATCATGATTTCACAAGACGTTGTCTTTGACGAATCTCGATCTTTCTTCTATCGAGATTCGGATCCTCCGGTTTCCACCGTTGAGTCAATTTCATGGTTGTCTCTTTCTGATTCTTTACCCATCTCTCCACTATCAGTCTTCCCCAGTCATCTCCGGTGGTTCCTTCATACCTCGCCTCCGGTCTTTGCCTCGCAAAGCACCAAATCACGTTTTACGGTATTCACTGCTCTAGACACTCCAGACATCCTCATTTTTCACCAGTCTCCTCTCCTGGTATCTTGCCGACACCCACATTTGATCCTCCTGATGATGCTCCTCGTTACGTCTTTCATGGCCAGACATCCCTTCGACCCTCTGATCGTCTTGGATTTGCTCCAATAGCTCATGCTCTCTGTCACTGAGCCTAGTTCTTATCATGAGGCTGCTCCTCATTCTGAGTGGCAGCTCGCTATGGCAGAGGAGCTTGATGCTCTTACGGAGACTTGGGATATTGTACCGACACCTGTGCATGCTCATCCGATCACGTGCAAGTGGGTGTACAAGATTAAGACCCGATATGATGGTACTATCGAGCGCTACAAGGCTCGCCTTGTGGCTAGCGGCTTTCAGCAGGAGTACGGTCATGACTACGATGAGACTTTTGTCCTTGTTGCCCATATGACCACTGTTCGCACTTTTGTTGTGGTTGCTTCTGTTCGCCGGTGGTCTATCTCTCAGCTGGATGTTAGGAATATTTTTAATGGTGTTTTGCATGAGGAGGTCTACATGCGGCCACCACCTGAGTATTTTGTTCCCGATGGGCACGTCTGTCATCTTCGTCGCGCTCTTTAGGGCCTCAAACTGGCTCCTCGTACCTGGTTTGCACGTTTTACCTTAGTGATTACTACTGTCGGTTTCACTGTCAATTCCTACAATCCTGTTCTTTTTGTCAATGTCTCATCTCGGGGTAGGACACTGCTTATTCTGTAATCTGTATGTTGATGATATGCTCATCACTGGTGATGATTCCCCATTCATTACGTATGTGAAGAAGCATCTCAGTGAGCAGTTTTTGATGACTGATCTTGGTTCTCTTACATACTTCCTTGGGATTGAAGTCTTTTCCATACCTGAGGGCTACTACCTCTCTCAGCAGAAGTATGTCCAGGATCTTCTTGACTGGCCTGGTTTGACTGACATTCACACTGTTGAGACTCCCATGGAGTTATCCCTCCAGCTTCGTGCCACTGATTGTGAACCTCTTGAGGATCCTACTCGATATCATCTTGTTGGGAGTTTGGTGTACCTTGTGAGCAATCGTCCTGATATTGCTTATGTTGTTCATATCTTGAGTCAATTTATGGCTCGTCCTACCTATCTTCACTACAGTCACCTTCTTCGTGTTCTTCGCTACTTGCATGGGACTCTCTCGTCATTTGTTTTTCCCTAGCTCCACCTCACTACAGCTTCAAGCGTACTTCGATGCGACTTAGGCCAGTGATTCTTCCGATCGTTGTTTTCTTTCTGCTTACTGTGTTTTTCTTGGCTCCTCCCTGATTGCCTGGAAGACAAAGAAGAAGATTGCAGAGGCTGAGTTGAGAGCTATGGCAGTAGTGACAGCAGAGGTTACTTGGCTGAGGTGGTTATTTGTAGATTTTGGAGTGCCTGTGATGGGACCTATGACTCTTTTGTCTGACAGTACAAGTGCTATCAATATTGTCCAGAACCCAGTGAAGCATGAGCTCACCAAGCACATTGGTGTGGATACTTCATACACTCGCTCATAGGCGTAAGAGGAAGTACTTACTTTATAGTTTGTGCCCACAAAGTTACAGGTTGCTGACTTCTTCACGAAGCCACAGATTAGGGTACAACATTTGTATTTTCTCTCCAAACTCAGAGTGTGTGATCCACCATGAGTTTGAGGGGGGGGTGTTAGAATAGGAGTCCCTTCTGTATTCTTTATCTGTATATGGTGTCCTTATATATATGTGTATATATATATAGCATACCCCTTGTACTCGCTATATATATTGTCCATTGGGCCTTCTTGAATACATACAATATTCACAACAACATGGAAATCATATCTTAGTCTCAATAGCTTGAAACTCTTTAGCTTAGAACAGACGAAATCTAAGTCAAATTATGTGGAATACAATATAGCAAATCTATTCCAATACTCATTAACTCCAAACCTACAATAAACAAAATTATATGATATATAAAATGGTAAAATCGCTCCAAAACTCATTAGCTCAATGCAAATCTACTGGAAAACTCATTAGCCCATAACTGACTGAAACAAGTCAAATACGTTGGGCAATAATATGGCAAATCCGCTTAAAAACTCATTAGCTCAAAGAAGGGAACCAGACCACTGGCCTGGTGGTAGGGAGGCTGTTTAACCTCCTTGCCCACCCAAGTTTGAGCCCTAGGACCAGCTTGGGTGCCCATCTCCTTTAGTGAATGCTGAGCTCCTGACCAATTTTCAAAGAGAGAGAGAGAGAGAGAAGCAAGTAAGACTCCATGGACTATAGCAATGTATATCTGCTCCAAAACGCATTAACTCAAAACTAACAAAAAAAATATGTGGACTATAGTATTGCAAATCAACTCTAAAACTCATAAACTTTGGGCATGCTAAAACAAGTCAAATTCTGTTGGGCTATAATATGGCATATCCGCATCAACAACCATTAGCTCAAACTTAATTGAAGAATTCAATTCCATGGCCTATAACATGGTATATCCACACTAAAAACTCATAGGGGTGCTATAGAGCGAACTCAACAAGATAAAAAATGAGTGCACACGGGTCCATCGACTTCATCACACCCATCGTCTTCTTCTCATCGCACACAAAAACTCATAGGGGCACTATTGAGCGAACTTAACTAGATAAAAAATGAGTGCATATGGGCCCATCGACTTCATTGCACACAAACCTCTTCGCATTGAATTCCTCGTTTACCTCCCATCTCTGACTGCAATGGTCCCTATCCCCACCAGGCATCAAAAGCCTACCGGCGCCGCAGGTGCCATTCGTGCTACGGCAAGCCACCTCCACCACCCGCAACTTGTGAAACCCTCGTGGCTCTGCCACCTCATCCCCACCCATCTTCGTTGCCGCCATCACCCTGCCCAAAAACCTAACTCACTCATCGTCCCCGTTGCCAGCCAATTCAAACCCCACCCACCGCCCGCCGGCAAACCCGCAACAAGCGGTGCCATTGTCACACCGTCGCCTCTGGTCTTGCTTGCTGCTCGGAGCTATAATAGAGCAAATCCGTTCCAAAAGTCATCATCTCAAAACTGATTGAAACAAGTTGAATTCTGTGGACTATATCATGGTAAATCCGCACCAAAACACATTAACTCAAAACTAACTACATGGGCTATAGCTTGGCAAATCAACCCTAGAGTTGACCGAAACAACACAAATTCCGTGCACTATAGCATTCACATGCACTTCAAAACTCATAGCTAGCTGAAGCAAGTCAAATACTGCGGGGTGCGGGCTTTAATATGGCAAATCAGCTTCAAAAATCATTAGCTCAAAGCTGACCTTAACAGGTCAAATTTATATGGCAATAGCATGGTAAATCCGTACAAAAACTTATTAACTCAAAACTGACCGAAGAAACCAAATTCCGTGGCTCTAAAACTCATTAACTCAGAACTAACCGAAATAAGTATGATGGTCAAAATTTAAAAAAGTTAAACTGCATGTATTGTAAGGCATCATTTATATAAGAAGAAAGGAAGTATTTACAATCCTAGTGTCAACGTCTAAACCTAAAAAGAGAATCTGTAAATGTTACAGATGGCAAGCTTATTTATGCTAATGTTGCTCATCTAATTTATGCAAAGATGTGGATAGAATGCATAGTTCAAGGGCAATCTGCTAGTAAAAGAGTGCATAAGTTGCCAGGAAACCCCAGTTAGAAAAAGAAGTACTTGTCACATAAAATAGGCAATCCAAAGGAAGTGTCATTACTATCACCTAACGCACCAGTGATCTGCAACTCCAGGGAACACTGCCGCAAGATACCTCAAAATGGCATGACTGTCACAAAAAGTGCAAGTTTGATCAGGACATTGAAAGTTTTGAACTAATTACAAATTTTAGGCATGTTTACAGACATTACATGTAATGAATTAATAATGTATACAGGAGGTATTAGTTATACGGAAATGTAATGGAACAATATTCATGACCTTATTGGGGGGTCTAGAGCGTTTTTCTTGGAATCAGGTAGCATAGACTTCTATATAAGTGTGCAAAGGTAAAAAAGTTGAGAACATGTCCTCAACAGAAATCAAAGTGGAGGGGATATATTTTAATAAGTGCCAAATGTATTGAATCACCACAGTATGAAGCTGTTAGTGGATGATCTTTAATATAACAGCAAATAGAATATGGAGTACAAGGTATTAAAAATGCACTGTACAGATTTGGTGTAACTAAACAAGGACACACAAAAAAGAATAGCCCAAAGAAGTAGTTCTACAGCATTGGAAATGAAAATCCATCGTGAACAAAATTTGAGAAGGGCAGGTGACAGGACAAGTAACTGAATCATGAGCTAGAGTTGGTCTGAGCCAATTTTGGGAGGGCATACCTTTCAAACAATTTGAATCTTCCATCAACAATTACTGGCACTTGTCCCATTGGGTTTATTTCTGAAGAGAGCACGTTTTGATTAGATTTGCCATGGGAGAGGAATTTTCAAGAGTGTTGAATTCCAAATTGTGAGACAAACGTGCGCCAGCAAATACGGATAGCAAAGCAGTGATCAATTCAGCGCACATCATGCAAATCGAGCATCACCACAAATACTAAGGCCATGTAGCACTGTCCTTAAAACACATACTAGTAAACAGAACTTCAACAGGTGAAAGGTGTGCAACTTTTGGCAAAAAGGAAGAAAAAAATAATCAAGAAAGGGCGTCCGGATAAGAGATACTCTTGAATTCAGGGGTGAACTGCTGGGCCTTGAACAGATCCACCGTGACCTCCTCAAAATCGATCTGGTTCACCCTGCACGCAGTGTCCTCGCAATAATGGGGAAAAAACAGAGACAAAAGGAACAAGATGGGAGGAAATCATGTAGATAGGAGGATTCGTCTTGGTTGTTACCTGCAGAAGATGATGACGGCACGGGAGGGCTGCGAGCGCCGGTCGGCGTAGACCTTAAGCGGCTGCATGGCGGCGGCCTCTGGAAGCTCCGGCTCCGCCCTGCTGTCTACAAGCACGGCAGAAACGGAGGGTCTGTTTCTCGAACCGTCGTATCCACACCCGCATCCTGCGGTACAAATAAATGATACGGTATAAAGTGTCGAGAAATCGTTAGTCTGAGCGATTATTTCGTAAATAATACTTAAAATTATAAAAATAAAATAAAAATATAATAATATATTGAACACAGAGATACGAAAGAACTTCAGACTTCATTTTATCGCTCTTCAATCAATCATGTACAATATTTAGAGTCCCTCTCCCTTATATATGCATTAGGTGGATGAAGAGTTCATTTGAGTTAGGATTCTCGGGTCCTAAGTCTGGTTTCTTAACAATTCCCTTTGGATACTCATCCAACATGTTCATGTCTCGTTAAAACTCCATAAAAATCTAGTCAAAAAATTTAGAGAAAAAGTACATGACATTACGAATTGCCTCATTAAAAGCCTTAGCCAAGAAACTTCAGAAAACTCGTCAAGGGAAAAAAAATACAATCAACTTAATTTCATTTAATCTCCATTATTTATTCTTTGGATACTCGATCTTCGTGGTCAAGTTTCAATAAAGAGTTCGTGAAGATTCTTCCCTAAATTCTGCATTTCTCTAAGTCTTATCATTCCAATTCCATGCATGCATCTTTCAAAGCTAGACGCTGGTAATGACTTATTGAATAAATCTGTAAGATTTTCACATGATTTAGTATGCAATACTTTAATTTCGTCTATCTTTTGTAATTCGTGAGCATAAAAGAATTTGTGATTGATATGCTTTGTGAGAGGACTCTTCACATAACCCATTTGCACTTGTACAACACAAGTTGCATTATCTTCATAGATAATAGTGATGGTTTGCGTGGTATTCAATCCACATGACTTTTAGATGTGGTGAATCACCCGCCGAAGCCAAGAACATTCCCATGAGGCTTCGTACAGTGCTATGATTTCTGAGTGATTCGTCGAAGTAGATATAAGACTTTGCTTAGACGATTTTTATAAAATTACAGTTCCACCACATAGGAATACATAACCTGTTTGCGACTTAGCTGTATGCGGGTCTAACAGGTACTCGACATCTACGTAGCCAGTCATAGTTAGGTTTTGGTTCTTTCTGTAGAACAGACCAAGATCTTTACTTCCTTAGAGGTATTAGAAAATGACCTTTATTCTCTGTCAATGCCTTTTGATAGGTTCACAGCAAATGCAATGTCCGGTCTAATACAGTTTGCCAAATACATGAGTGCTCCTATTGCACTCAAGTACGAGAATTCCGGTCCCAAAACTTCCTCCACCTCTTCTTTAGGTCTATACGGGTCCTTGTTCTGCTGTAAAGATCTCCCGACCATCGGTACTTTCGAAGGATATGCCTTTTCAAATCTGAACCGTTCTAACACTTTCTGAGTGTAGATTGACTGATGTACTAAAATCCATTCAGTGGTATGCTCAAGCTGCAAGCCTAGGTAATATTTGGTTTTACCCAAATATTTTATTTCAAATTCCGACTCCAGGTAAGAGCTTGCTTTCTTAATATCTTCAGGGTCCCAATGATATTCAGATCATCTACATATACTGAGATTATACAGAATCCATCCTGGGATCGCCGTATAAAAACACAGGGACAATCCTCATTGTTCGTGTAGCCTTTCTTGCAGAGAAAGTCGCTCAAGCGATTATACCATATTCTGTCTGATTGCTCCAATCCATACAGTGACTTTCTGAGTTGCACACTATACAGATTTCTATTTGCTCTGTCTTGGTTCGGGATATGGATACCTTCAGGTACCTTCATATAAATGTCCGAATTCAAGTTCCCATAAAGGTATGTAGTTACCACATCCATTAGTTTCATTTCTAAATTCAAGTTTACTGCCATCGAGATTAAATATCTAAAGGTAGTTCCGCCCATGAC
The DNA here is from genome assembly GCA_036346395.1 of Hsuehochloa calcarea. Lineage (NCBI taxonomy): Eukaryota > Viridiplantae > Streptophyta > Magnoliopsida > Poales > Poaceae > Hsuehochloa > Hsuehochloa calcarea. Next base: position 843,679 of record CM070597.1, read on the forward strand.
CAGAGAATAAGTTTCTTCATAATCGACTCCTGGTCGCTGAGTGAAACCTTGTGCAACAAGCCTTGCTTTATGTCTTACAACTTTATTGTTTTCATTTCTCCTTCGAATAAATATCCACTTTATGCCCTATGGGGTGCACACGGATCTGTCTTTTTTTCAGAGATATAATTCTGCTTCTATTGCCTTCTTCCAATATTTCCAATATGATATTTTCTTACATTCAGCGAGCGATGCAGGCTCTGGATCGAGACCGATGATTGTAGTAATTTTCTTTGCAAAATAAATATCGACATTGGATGTTGTTCTATTCATAGATTCTCCAGTGGTCATATAATTTATAGCTATTCCTTCATGGGGCGATTATGCTAATGCTTCTACTTGCCCATCGCCACTTCCAATTACGGGGGCAAGTCCCTTTGGTTTTCCAGCTCTGGCGTGTGCGCACACCTCCATGCTGATGTCTCACTCCGTGGAAATATTCAAATCCGGTATGCCTTTTACTGAAGGTTCCATACTGGTGCCAGGTCTCAACTAGTTCCCCTTCTGGTTGTGGGGACCTTCAATGATCAGCTGTGTCAAGTCCTTTTTATCCTTTTTCGCCAGGCGTCTCCGGTTACTTGGGATTCGAGTGGCGGAGTTCTCGTCCTTTTATTCTGAGGCCTCTGGACGGGATTAGAGACACCTTCAATTTTTTTTTGGTATTTCAACCTTCTCCGACGCATTGCGTGTAGGCACATGCGACTTGGTTACGCTCTTCAAATCACTAAAGTGGTCAGGTAGTTGATTCGCTAATGCTTGCAAATCAATTATCTTCTGAACTTCTCTATTTGTTTCACTAGTGTGTGGGTTATGTGCATGGATTCCCGTGGCTTGCCATGTCATTTTCCCATATTTTTTATCAAGGGGTTGATTCCCCCTTATGACGGGAAACTATTCTCATCAAATATGCTGTCAGCGAAGTTGGCTGTATTCAAGTCTCCAGTCATGGGGTCCAGATACCTAATTATGGATGCTGTCTCATAATCAACGTATATCCCAGACTTTCAGTGGGGGCCCATTGCAGTTCGCTGCGGTAGTGGTATAAGTACATAAACCTTGCAACCAAATCTTTGTAGATGAGAGATTTTCGGTGCTGACCCTTGCGCTAGTTGCATAGGTGAATGGATATTATATGCTGACGGTCTAAAATTGATGAGAGTTGCTGCGTGTGCGTGTCCCCAACATGTGGTTGGTAAATTACAATTCTGCAAGCGCGGTCGGCAATAAATTTAATTCTTTTAATTAATGCCTCTGCTAGTCCATTCTGGGTGTGGACATGTGGTACGGAATGCTCAACGGTAATTTCCATTGCCATACAATAATCATCAAATGCCTTTGAAGTAAATTCTCCGGCGTTGTCCATTCTAATGAACTTCACATGATGATCAAGGAAATTATTCTTAATTTTAATTATCTACGAGATCAGCTTTGCAAAAGCATGGTTTCTCGTAGATAATAAGCATACATGCGACCATTTCGAGGAAACATCGATGAGCACCATGAAGTACCTAAATGGTCTTGACAGGGGCTGTATAGGACCACAAATGTCTCCCTGAATACGGTCCAGGAATCCAGGGATCTCATCCTTTACTTTCAGAGTAGAGGGTCTAGTAATCAGTTTCCCGGTGGCACATGCGGGGCACACAAAATCTTCCTGATTTAGAAATTCTTTACATTGACATTGTGTCCCTAAGAATTAGTAATTATATTTCTCATCATTATAAGACCGGTGTGACCTAATCTATCATGCCGGAGACAGAAAAGTTCAGAGCTTCTAAAAGTGATTTTCATGACAGTATAGGCTACAAGTGCTTTAATGTAAGTGTAATATAGCTTAGATTCATACGAAGGGAGTCGTTCTAATACCATTTTTCTATTTTTTTCGCACTTTGTAATGAGTAGGTATTCCTTACCATACTCTTCTTTAGTCTGTAAGTGGAGATCGTTAGCGTGAATATTTTTAAAACTTAAGAGAGTCCTAGTCGATTCTGGGTACAACAAGGCTTCTTCAATGACCAATGTTGTGTCCATCGGGACTATATTTGTGGCTCTTCCTGAGCCTATTATACAAGTATCGGTGTCTGTGATCGCCGTAAGACTACCAACATTCTTGTTGATCGACTGTAATTTTTTTATCTAACTCAATATGGTATTCGTTGTGCCGCTATCTGCTAAGCACAGTTTCTCCATAGGGCGCCACACGCGTTCTGATATATAAAGTATTTATTAATATGGGTAGGAAGCAATCCACACACACAAGTAAAATAATTCAAAACAAAACACAACTTGCTATTATTAATACGGAAAAAATCTTGTAGGACTCATCATAAGAATTTATTGCTTTGCTCTCCTAGAGCTTACAACCATTATTCAAAATTTAATGTTCTATCACAACCATAAATTGCAAATGACTATAAATCTAAGTGCAATGCGTGCACTAGATTGAATTAGCGAAGTATGAAGAAACTTCTGCCTGCATCTGCTCCATGTCTAGCTTCTCTTCTTCAGCAACAATAGCTGCTGCCGCTGTGATGTCCAAAGAAGGTGTGATGGGGGCTGCTACTGAGATATCTATATCCATAGGTGCATCCTATGATTGTGGATCCTTTGTGTCTACAATTGTAAGGTGTGGCTTATGTTGTCCTTTGCCCTTCTTCTTAGCCTTGAAAGCATCAATCACGTGTTGCGGCTCACAGCAAACACGTGACCAATATCCTCAAGTGCCACATTTGTAACAACTTTGGTCCTGTTGACCATAGGGTTTCTCATCACATTTTTTTTGTTCGCCCTTCTTGGCTTAACCGTTCTGCTTGGTTTTGTGACTCATGACCTTACCATTCTTGCCTCTTTCCTTTGAATGAGGGGCAGAGATGGTGTCTGAGAAAATGAAGTGCTTGATCATTCTCCTCAGCAGTTGGAGTGGCATCCTTTGAGGTGCCAAGTCCAATAGCAGCACGAACTTCTTGGCTCCAAGTACGATTTCGACATCTGATCCCAGTGAGGTAATTGTGGCCATGCTGGACCAGCTCTTTAAACTCCCGGTTCGTAATGCCAGTTATCTACATATTCATGCAAAAATACATAAGATTACTGCTGGTAACTTGCATAAAATGGTTGCAAAAATTCGCATAATGTTCCCGTATTTTTCTATACATTTTTCATGATTTACTGCTATTTTTAGTGATTAAAAGCAATCTAAATAATCATAAATAATCAAAACAGTAAATAAATTGCATAGGAAAAACAAGAACAAAGTTAAACATGCTTCAAATGCTAAAACTGATTCAAAATTTGAATTCCCGAGGTTCTTTTTGCTTGAAAAAGAACTTTTGGTGAATTCTGCAATTTTCAGGGGTTAAAGCACGAAATTTCAGTTCGGACAAGAATTTCGCGTAATATTCAGAAAATTCGAGGGGTTTTTCGTGAAATTTCCTTATTCGCAAAAAATTATCGTATTTTTTTTTTCAGAATTTTGGTGTTTTTTGTTGCAAAAATGCATTTTCCTTCATGGGCCGGCCTTTCTTGGCCCATTCGGTCGATGCTAGAAAAAGGGGATCGGGGTAGGGAAGCCCTACCACCGTTCACCCGGTGGCGGCGGCTCCCTCCATGGGATCCGTGTTCAAGTGGTGGCGGCCGGGTGCCACGAGCGCGCTTGTGGTGGCGGGGTGGCGCCGAAGGCTGCGTCTGGCGCGGATCGGCGTGGGTGGGAGAAGTTGCATGCGGCGCCATCGGCATGGGCGAGATGGAGCCGTGCGACGGCCGGCGAGGAGGTGGTAGGTGACACCTTCGAGGCGGTGGGGAGTGGCTCGCGGCGGCGACGCCGAGGCGGTGGGGAGCGGCTAGGCGGCGGCGACGCTTTGAGGCGGCTTTGAGCCGCGCGGCGCGCCCACCGGCGGTGACACTTGGCGGCGCATTCGAGCGCATGGGCACGGCGCGTTCGGGCGCACATGCACGGCGCATTTGGGCGCTGCCGTGCGGCGCGACTAGAGCGGGTATGGACCTCATTCGGCTTTCGAGCCGGAGGCGGTGCGGCCGCGGCTGGCCGATCTCTTTCTCCCACCCTTCTTTCTTTGGTTTGGACAGGAGGGAGCCGACGACACCATGCGAGCGCAGCCTGGGGCGGTGCCGTGTTGGGCAGTTGGGGCGGCGCCGTGCGGATGGTGGTACGCCCGTGCAGCTTCAAGTCGGCGGTGCGCTCCAAGCCGTTTCCTCTATTTTTTATTATACTATTCACATGCAATTACTGTGCATACGCGATTACTGTTCATGCGATTACTGCACAATTATTGTTCATTCGCAATCCACCGATCGACTTGGCCGGCGACTTCAAGTCGGCTCGCGGTAGATTAGAACAAATTTGCAAATTTCAATCTACGGTACAATCGACATCCACTTTTCCATGCAATCTACCGATCGGCTTGGCCGATGAATTCAAGTCGGCTCGCGGTAGATTAGAGCAGATTTGCACCGTAGAAAAACCAATCTAGAAAACCAAATTTGCAAAATTGAAAGCAATCTAGAAAATGATTCAATCTACGAGTGTCGTGCTCTGACGGTTACCTTTCGATCCGATGAGAGTCGATCGTGCTGATAACGTATTGAGGAACCGTCTCTAGCGAGTCCAGTCCGAGCGATTACCTCGTAAACAATACTCAGAATCGTAAGAACAATGCAAGAACACAAGAACACAATAATAGATTGAACACAGAGATATGATGGGACTTCAGGTTTCACTTTATTGCTCTTCAATCAATCGTGTACAATGTTGAGGGCCCCCCTCCTTTATATAGGCATCATGTGGATGAGGAGCCCACCTGGGCCAGGACTCTCCGGTCCTGGGCCCAGTTTCTTAACATAAAGGAGGGAAACTTCTACACTCCTCGTCTAGGCCACGTTGCCTCGAAATCCCTTCTCCATCAGATCTCGCGTGGCTCTGCTTCTCAGCCCTCCGATTCTTTTTTTTTCTTTGCTTGCGTGCCCACTACCTTCGTCGTCTTCTCTCGATTCTTCAGCTGCTTCCCCCTCGCTTCCAACGCCAGTAGATGAGGCCTCCAGCTCCGCTTGGTCGCCTCCTCCCCTCTTGCCCCCGCTTCCCCTTCCCGGTGCCCCCGCAGCCACGCTTTTCCTCCCATCGCCGACCCTCGTAGCTCGGTGCGTTGTCCTACTATCTGGCAGCTCGGCTCCCCTTTTTCCTCCTCCTCCTCCTCGGCAGCCTGGCTCCCCTTCTCCTTCTTTACCTCCCTCCCCGACGGCTACTTCCTATGCGTCTCCACCTCCTTTCTTGCCCTCCCTAGCCTCGACCCTGCCCCCATCCCCTCCGTGTTATTTTTAGACGATGGGGCAGTGCGCGTGCTTTGGGCCGGAGCAGTAGAGGTGGGCGGAGGCCAATCGCATTGAGGCACAGGACGCCCGCACCAGGGCCGCCGAGGCTGCGCAGATGAGGTAATCACCTTTCCTCCCTCTCTCTTCTATTCTCGAAGGTCAAAAATCCTCCTACCCGACATCCCGACTCCCCTTTTTCTTCCTCCTTCCCGGCAGCTTGGTTCACCTTCTCCTTCTTTATCATCCTCCCCGGCGGCTACTTCCTATGCGCATCCATCTCCTCCCTTGCCCTCCCCGGCGGCTACTTCCTATGCGCATCCATTTCCTCCCTTGCCCTCCCCGGTCCTGGGCTGTAACATCCCAATTTTCAAGGTTTTTTTTAAAAATTCAAAGTAAAAATAACCATTCAATTTTGTTGAATTGCTAAAGCTTAACTAGGAAAGTTTTTAAATTAAAAGCGATTTAATATGAATTAATCAAACTTTAACTAATTCAAAATTTGGTTTATTTTGAGTTTATTGGAGTTCTCTGGTATTTAAAATCATATTTCTCTGTTTTGGCCGAATTCCCGTCGACCGTTCCTGCCCCTGCCTCCTCTCGTATCTGCCCCTTGACCTTGCTGCCTCCCCGTGCGCCCCATTGCCGCGCCCTGGCACCACCTTCCCCAAGCTGCTCCCTCTCCCCTCCCATTCTAGGCTTTAAAAGGGTAAGCATCCTTTCTCGACCACCCTCTCGTTTTCAGCCATTCTTGGTTTTGACCAATCTCTTGATTTCGACCATCCTTTTTGTTTCGTCCATCCTCTTAGTTTCGACCACCACCCTTCAGTTTATATCACCTCTCGGTTTGGACCACCCTCTCAGTTTGGACCACCCTCTCGGTTTCGACCAGCCACTCGATTTCGACCAGACCCTCCAACTAGACCCTCCTACCAGGTCTCTCTCTCTTCTTTGTTCGGTGGGTCCCGCCTATCGGCCTCCTCTTCGTCTGGTCACCGTCTCCTTCCCCACACCCATACTGCTAATGCTCGCGTGCGTCACCACTGCGACGAAAGTCGTCGCCCCCAGCACTATTCCCTCCCTCATTTTTCTCAGCAGTGTGCACATTTAATTGTCTGTCTTTCGCCGCACCCACCCCTCTGTTCTTTCTCCTCCCTCCCTACTCCCGTCTCATCCCCGTCACGTCGCCATGTCCCATGCCGTCCGGAGCTCCGCCCATGCCGTGAAGCTTCTCGCTACTCCTCCTTCCTCTATAAATAGAGCACCAGGACCTCCTCGTTCCTTTCTTGCTTTCCCCTCAACTCATCCTCTCTCTCCTACTCTCGTTTCACCGTGCTTCGAGATTCATTTCCCTAGCTGGAGCTCACGCCTCCGCCTCTAGCGCCACCGTTGAAGCCCCTCCGCCGCCGTGATTGCCTCCGTTGGATTCGCAAGGGCGCGTCGACCCTGTGCGCACCTCCTCACAGCCGCTCTTCTCTCACCGCTGGTCACTTCGTCGAGCCTCGCTGCTAAAACCGTGCATCTTCGATTTGCTTCGCCCCCTCTCCCGTTTTAGTTTGGTAATTTTTTATATTTTATTTGGAATTGTTTTTATTTATTTGGCTCTTTTCGCACGTATAGTTCTGGCGTTCCCGAAGAGCTCTTGGACCTGATGACCGAAGCAGCTGACACCTTCAACGAAGGCAAGTCGTAGACCTTTGATCATGTCATACCCAGTTTATAAAATTATATTTGTTTATATCAACATGCATTGCTAGTTTTATAATAACTGGTTCCGGGAATAGTTAAATGCCTAATTGCAATTAAGTCTCCGTGGATAATTATGAATGGCATATTGACATGTACCCTTGGAAACAATAGGGCAGATAATCTTAGTTGGACATTATTGTAGTACCAACATGGGTGCGTATAATGCTTAGTCATGCTTTAGTTATGCGATGGTCTCTCGATCACATGATTCAAAGATGATAAATTTGAGTAAACGAACTATGGAATTGTGGCGCGACCACTGTTTATAAAAGTTATTGTGCCATGGCAAGGGTTTCCATTTGGTCGGGTTGAACCAAAAATAATTTTATACTCGGACGAGGGATCGTGCAGTAAAGGGGATGATTTTGGGATATAGTTGCCTCGCCTGAGTTTTGGACTTGTAAAGAATCATGTTTAACTATTTCTTACCTTTAGAATTTTTTTCCAAAGTATCCTTGAGATAAGCATTCTCTTTTTCAAGATTAAAACACGATTTACAAGTTTTACCCATAATGGCTGTAGCATGCCTCTCCTTATGAATAACAACCTCAAGCTTGAGGGCTTCACATGAAACATAGGAAGCAGAATGAATTATGTCCTTAAGCTTGGCATACTTAGCTCTAACTGCTTCTAAAATGTCTTTTACTTCATGTTCACGTTCTAAGTAGAAAGAACAAGTGTTAGACTCAGCCTTATCAGAAACAACCAACTTGCTAGACAACATCATTAACTCAGTCCTAGCATTTTCTAGTTGGTGCAAGACAACATCATGAGCAGTTTGTAATTTGGCAAGTTCAGAATGTAAAGCATGGCAGTATGAACATTCATGAACATCAAGATTCTTACCATTTTCAAGTTGAAGTGTGAGACTATCAACTTGTAACTCTAGATCCTTATTCCTAGCCAAGATGAACTCTAATGCCTTATCCTAGCTAAGCAGTTGCTCAAAGATGGTATCACATCTAGCAGAGAGAATGTCATAGGATGGAGGTATCTCATCAATGTCGTCGACGTCGACGGAGTCGGCCATGAAGCACATACCGGTGAAGTCCTTTGCTTTCCCTTTCTTCTTGTCTTGAGGGAGCTCCTCCTCCTTGTTCTCTTCGCTCCCGGAGTCCACATCACTCATGGATTGCTCTCCAAAAGCGACAAGGACCCAGTGAGCGGCCTTCATAAGTTTAGCAGCATCAAACTTGGGCTTGTTCCCATGAGGCTTCATCCAAGCCGCCTTCACCTCCTTGTGGTTGCCCTTTCCTTTCAGCTTGGGGCAGTTTGCCTGAATATGGTTGTAGTAGCAAAAAACGAGCTATACAGTAAAAGAGGGTGATCCCGGATAAGACCAAGAGGGCTCCGGGGATCCTCAAGAGGGGACTAGCCAGTGACAAGAAAGAGAGGGTTACTGCTAGGGAATTCGTTCTTGCTTTTTTTCCTCACCCCACAAAAATGGGGGGTGATCCCCTATTTATAGCCCCCTGTGGGGGTTTTGTATATTACCCTTTTGACCCTACCAGGGTATAGTACCCATAGGGGTTGCAGAGACATTCCTCGCCCCTATGTCTAGGCTTTGGTCCATGGTACACGTTCCTGGACTCGATTCACCCTGACAGAGCCTCCGGTCCAGGAGCGGTAGTAGAGGCCTCGGGTTCATGCTGAGGGCCTCTCAGCTTCGGACCTCGCGGGGCTTCGGGGGTCCTCCGGGGTGCTTCGGCTCCGCCCCGGGGTGGCCCGAAGGTCCTGCCGCCTCGCCTCGCGGTCTTCTGGGTCCTCCGGTGCCGGCTGCTCGGGGTGGCCGAAGGTCTAGCTGCTCCAGGCCTCACGGGGCTTCAGGGGTTCTCCGGGGTGCTTCGGCTGGGCGTTGTGGCCATCCCTATGACAAGCCCCTCGCGGTCGAGGTCCTGCTTCACCATGGTCAAACTGCTGCTTTTTCCCCAAGGGCTTGGGCACACCGCCCCTTCGGCCAAGTGAGCTACCTTGGCATGACCTATCCTCGTGGCCATTTTTGGACCCGTCTGGTGGCGGTGTAGCGGTTGCTTTAATGCGGTGTGACTGGTCATTAATGGGATGCGCCGTTTCCTTGACCGTCGCGCCGGTTCGTTAATGAGTCACGCCTCTTCGTTTTTGGTGCGCGGCCGTTGGATTTTAGGGCACACGCGTCACTTCCTAGGCAGTCGCGTCTCTTCGATTTTTGTGCCCCGTCGTTTCGTGTCCCTGGGGTGTGTATAAATACGGGGGTTGCGGCCCCCCTGGCTCAGTTGCATCTCATTTTTTCCGTCAACTTGCGCTTTCTTGCTGCATCTTGCTGCTAGATGACGAAGCGCGTGCGAGACGAGGGGGCCCCGACGATACTTACTGACGAGCTGGGCCGGTCTCTGGTGACTCCTGCGGTCCTCCGAGTGCTTGCAAAGGAAAGAAAAGTTGCGGACCTCTCCCTCGTTCGGGCCCCCGGGGTGGAGACGGTTCCCACACCTCGAGAGAGTGAGGCTGTTTTGTTCTGTTCATACCTCGATGCTGGCCTCTGACTTCCATGCGTGGGGTTGGTGAGCTGCGTGCTGTAGCTCTACCGTGTAGAGCTTGCTCAGTTGACCCCGAACTCCCTTGTGAAGCTCGCGGTCTTCGAGTGGGTTCTTCGCTCCGCTGGCGCGGTCGGAGACGGTAGGCTCTTTGCCTATCTTCACGACGCCCATTGCCAGCCGAAGAAAAGAAAGATACCGGGGAGACACTAAACTTCGGGAGCGTCAACTTCCAACCGAAGGCGCGTTTCCTTCGGTACCTGCCCGCTCCTGCCTCCCGCAGAACATGGGAGACTGACCGACCCGAGGTGGTTCTACCACACGTCCCTGTGTGAGGATGGGTCGCGATCGTCTGAAGGGGTCCTATTCGACTGATTCCATCCCTTGAGATCGAGCTTAGCTCAAGGGAGGAGTCCCTGCTTCAACTTCTTCTGACGGTGACGCGGTGGTTCTCCACCCGCGACTTAGTGGAGGAATTTTGCGCGCTCCAGGTGTGGCCGCTGGCGCAAGGTTGGGATGTCCGCCCCGAAGCGGAAGCGCACGACGTCCGTGCGCTTGGTTTGCCGGAGGGCCATAGCGGTAATTGTCGCCTTGTTGCTGCGGTATGGCTGTCTTCCGTTTCTTGACCTTATATTTTTGCAGTTCTTCACGTGGGCGAGGCGGCCATGTCTTTGCGAGGTGTTCTCACCTACACCGGCGAGGAGCACTCGAAATGGGCGCTTGTCGTGCGCGAGGCGCAGTTGAATCGGGCGTATTTGGACCCAGCCACCGTTCTTGAGGAACGGTCGGACCCGACGCAGCAGCGCAGCGCGGGCGCTGCCCAAGAGTCAATGCCGCTCGCCAATCGACGTTTGCGTGCTTTGCAAAGGCGGTGGGCGCTGGAGCCCGCCGCTACCCTTTGGCATGCATCGACTGCCCGTCTTCCGAAGGATGCCCGTGCGCCCTCAGGCCAGGCCGAGCGGGTGGCCTCTAGCGGGTCGCCTCCACTGGTTCGTGCAACGAGTTCCTTCTTCGTTGCATGTCTGGCCCTTGGGGGTTCCTCTGGTGGTACGCCCTCTCGGGTGTACGGCTGTGGCACCGAAGACACGATGGTTGACGTGGTTGGAGATGCTTCGCCGACCCCGGGTATGGTTTTTTTTACACCCGCCGGGAACTTCGTAGGTGGTGGAATCGAAGGAGCGCTCAACGAGTCTTTGGAGGGCGGGGGTACTGATGTGGGTGCGCAATCTAGTGCCGGGGGACACGACGGCAGCTGGTGCTCGCGGGGTCGCTCCCGCGGCCAATCTTGGGCCGTTGTGCACCAACGACTTTAAGATCAGCCCTGGTGCGGCCACCGTGTGCGAGGAGGTGTCTCGTTTTGCCTCCCCGCCCGTCGTGTCTCAGCTGTTTGAGAAAATGCCGATGAGCGAGATGCTTCGGCTAATTGAAGCGAACTCGCTAGGGTGAGTACCCTTTTTTGACGAGTTTGTACGTGCTTGACCGTATCGTTTTGTAGACAATGATGCTCTCCCGCGCTCTTGACATGGACATTACGCGGGAGTACGCAGAGATCCGAGGCCAGGTGGACTCGTCCTTCGCTCGTAGCGAGGTGCTTTCTTTGGAGCGCGACGAGCTTGCTGAAAAGGCGAAGGCTCTCGAGGTGTGGGTTTTCGCGCTAGAGGCGGAGCCGCAGGGCCTTCGCGACGAGGTGCAGACGCTTCGCCGGGTTAAGGCGGACTTGGACGTGGAGCTCGCCTCGAGCGGAGCCGTTCGAGTCGATGTCGCGCGGCCGCCCGGGCGGCGATGGAAGCGGTGGAGGCCAACGTTACCGCGCTCGGCGTCGTGCCACCGCCGAGAACACACCGTGTTTCGGAGGTTGATCAGACGCTGGACCGCCTCCATCGTGGTGGCGAGATATTCTTGCCCGCTGCCCAAGCCTACGGTGATCACTCCGCGAAGGTCGCCTGGACCGCGTGTGAGACCCCGGTTTATTGGGCTTGTAATGCTTAACCCTCGATTCGGTCCTAGCATCACAAATCGAATAAATCGAGACTCGAGACATGTATACTTCCCAGAAGTGCAGTATACATACCCCTTTACAAAATTCATGCATCAATTCTATTCATTCACATAGAACCGAAACAAGCAACAAACCAGAAGTTAACAGAAATAAAGGATAGTTATTACAAAAGAGAGGCCGACCGGCCAAATGACATATACATATAGAAATTGAACAGCGGAAGCAAAAATACCATAAGATGGCCATAAACCAAAAGAGCCAATCAGTGTGCCTTTAACCCACAAGGCAACCGACCGGACCGCCAAGCTAGTCGTCGAATTCACAGCACATTTCACAAAAGTGAGGCCCTTGGGGCTCACATTTCACAGCAAAGTGAGGCCCTTGGGGACCTCACCATCCATTTTGACACAAAGCCTGCAATATTGTAGTACATTTAAAAAGCAACAAATAGTACAATCTGAAAGTGACTAAACCATTAGTCACCACAACAATAGCATGAATTACCCATTCATGCCAACCATATCAAATTTTAATTAAAGGTTGTAGTCTAACTCTTGGAAGACCTCCCCAGCGTGTCCATAACCTAGGGCGAGGCTATTGAATAGTTTTATACCTGCGAGGTGTACCAATGTACCCACACGCGGACCGCCTTTTGCCACATGATTAGCACACTTCTTAGGTATCTTGCACAGCTAAGTCCTCGAGATATTTCCCATATTGTGCATAGCTGCGAGTCGCTTGAATGGATAGAAACCCATACGTTGTGCCGAGTCATTGTAAAGTCTCGATCAACTACCCGTCCTTGAGTAAAGCCTTGGACAACTTCAATGCCCCTCGAGGTGGAGAGCCTACCCGGAATCTCCACCACCGCACACCCAACACAAGAACACATATCCTTTTTCACACAACACACACAACCCCCTCCTGCGACTCGGAGATAACACACGCCAAAGTACTTAGTCAAGAGAGGTCCCATATCCCTCTCGTGTGGTTAGCACACAAAAATGCTTGGTTTAGTGTAACAAGATGTTCGGTCCTTGTTGACTTAGGCAAGACATCCACAAACCCAATAACCCACCATCCAACCACTTGCCCAAGTCCAAATCAATTTTCCATGTTCAGATTTTGACTTTACAAAATAACAAAGCACAAGTGCTAGACATAATCGAATAATATTTAGATGTGTGTTCAAGATCATCGACTAAAATCGATGATCGCCCATTACTACCGGGACTAAGCATTTCTAAGCAATTTTCAATTCGCAAACTACTAAGTGACAAGAGCTCATCCATCGAACTCAAATCACAGCAAATAACCTAGGCTCATGGTAGTAGAGGATAAACAATTCCTATAGATTATGCAACTATAGGATGCTAACCATAATTTAACAACAAAATAGCAATGCATACATACAAGTTGAAATCAATATATTAGACTTGAAAAATAATGGGATTAACATGATCAAGCGCTTTTTGTTTCTTTGTGAGTCAATATGTTCTTTGAGGATCAATTATATTATCAACGTGCTCTTCGGATCCTAACGAGAAAGCGAAAAACAACCGATAAGAACGAAGAAAACACAAAGACTCAATAACAAACTTTCTCCAAATATTCTGAAATTTTTACAGTAGTAAGAGCAAGATTTATAAAGAATTTAGCAACAAGAACCAATTGATTTGGATTCTTAATGCCAAAGATATGACCAAATCAATTTGGCTCAGCTTTTATAAATCATAAATGCTACTATTCATTAGAAAAATTTTTAGATTAAATATTAGTTAAAAAAATACCCAACAAAATTTGAATCAACCGAAAAGGATTTAAAATGAAATAGTTATGCATTTTACAAGTTAATACATTATTCAGTTGGAAAATAATTCTTTCGGGAAAAATCAGAAATGAGAATCGACGTGGACGAACTTGGATCGTTGATTTTGGATCCAACGGTTCAAGTTCCTCGGACGACGCGCGCGCGCGACCCCTAAACCCTAAACGCCAACCGTTGGATCTGGATCCAACGGTCCGCGTGGATCGAGCGTCGAGGCGGTCGAGCGTCCACACGCGCTGGCCGTTGATCTTGCATCCAGCGACCCATGTGAACTTCGAATCGGGCCGTTGATCTTGGATCCAACGGTCCACGCGAGCCAGCAGCGATGAATTCAAACCTGCGCGATCTTGGGCGTTGATCTTAGGATTGGCGGTCCAAGCGAATCACGTTCAAGCCGTCTCCTGTTTACGTTCGGCAAAATAGCCGGGAAAAACGGCTCGCCGCCGCGGCTGCTGCCAGCGGCGCGGTGCGAGCAAGTGCCCAAAATGAGTTCCAAACATCAATGCGCACCCAATGGTACCAACCGATTTGGTGCGGTGGTCGAACAGCCGACAAGCGGAGACAACGAATTGCGAGAAAATAACCAAAAGGAAAGCGGCGATGAGCTGTTGCGGTTCAAGGGAGCGGGTGCCAAGCAACTAGGGACTAATGAGAAGTTACGGCGCAAAGAATGCAGGAAAGTCGAGATGGCTCGGGTGAAGAAGAATGCGATTTGGCCGAAAAAGGAAATCCAAATTCATCAAACCACGAGCAAATTGAATAAAATTGAGTGAGGTTAAGCGAGAGAGCAAAGGGGAGCGAGAGGAGCAAAGACTTGAAGAAAACCCTGTTTGCCGCCTTCATCAAGCTTCCAACTCAACAATGGCGTAGAGTTGATTTCAAGCGATTGCGGCTCAAGCGAGCTTGTGAGTGCTAGGCTGGAGTTCTTGGAAGTGCTAAAGGAAGCCAAGGGTAAAGCAATGGAGTTTAAATAGTGAGGATGGCGAGAGACAGCAGCGATATCTCCCTTGGTCCAACACGGCCATTAGAGCGCGCGAGGCGGCGGGAGCGATTGAACAATGGGCGTCCGAGGAGGAGCAGCGGGCATTTAATGCGCGCAGAGCTAGCCGTTTAAAGGCGATCGAGGTGGCCTGCGCCCCGGCTTTTCTCTCTCGCAAGACGCCATGGTCGCACTCGAGCGCTCCTGACGACGAGGAAGAGGCGATGCTTCGACCATCGGATTGAAATCGAGCGGTTGAGTTAGAGCGGGTGGATTATAACGATTCGATCGCTTCGCTTGATCTTGGGCCATTGATTTGGATCCTAAGGTTCACATCGCGCGAGCGTTCGGATTGTCCGAGCGTTTCGCGATTGTGGACCCTCGATTTGGAATCAGCGGTTCAAATGAATCGCGCGCTCGGATGGTCCGAGCGTTCACCTGGCGTGGGCGTGCGATGCCGATCCAACGGCTCGCAGCGCTTGGCGCGAAGTGACCGAAGTCGATCAGATTAGTTGATCGAATCAAGTCAAGTGGCTCGAGCGAGTCGATTCGAACCCGATGAGCGATGAAAACCAGTTAGGATTTGAATTTGTATAACTGATTTTTGAGGAATTATTTGAGATAGCAAACAAGCTCCAAAAATTATGAAATTTTAACTGGAGGTTGCTGACAGCAGGATGAACCTCTCATAAAATTTTCAGAGATTTTCATGCACTGAAATTTTCTCCAGAAATTCCAGAAGAGGAGAAATAGGGTTTGACCAAGCTTTGACTTGCCTCCAAAAATTATCAAATAATTTCTAAAAATCATGAGATAATTCAGAGGTGTTACCAAGCCTCCCTAGAACTCAGGAAAAATATTTCCAAGGGTTTGGCACAAGATCTCTGCCGAGGAGGTTTTTGATTAGAGTCAATTGAGGATTTGATTTAGTATTTTCCATAATTCTTTTACAAAAATTACAGAAATACTCCTGGACTTCGAGATGCAAGAAAAGTTTTAATTTCTTCTCATTTTCTTACATTTGAAACATAAATCCATATTTACGATGTTACACCGCGGCATTCTTGACGCTACATAAAGGCGGCTGTGGGCATGTTGATGCCCTTGGGGCGCGCTCCTTGCCCGTGGCTTCGGGGTCCGACGTCGCTGCCGATGAACGTTTGGTGCGAAGGGCGACGCAGGCCTTTGCTCAAGCCTTTTGGCGCCACAAGGACGCGAGACTGCGATGGCTTTGTTGCGTCGGGTGCTAGAGCGGAAGACCAAGGGCAAGGCGGCTGAGGCTCCTGATGCTGCGGATGGTCGAGGGGCCGCTCCTGGCGATAAGGTGTGACCCTCCGGCCTAGTGCCCCCCAGTCGTAGCGTAGGCTAGTGTCTTAATTCTATTTTTCCCGCCCTGCTCCGATCTTGTGCTGCCGGGTGGGGCGTGTTTTTGTAATGATACATCTCTTCATTGAATGATAATGGCTGGTTTTGAGTTTGGTTTGTACGATCGCTTTAGCTCTAGGACGGACCGATGACGTTTCGGTGGACCGCCGCATGGGGGCCCACCCCCGCCGTAGGGTGGAATACGAAAGTGGTAGCAGCCCTCGCGGTGTGAAGGTGGCGCCTCGGTTATTTTAGCGGTCGCGTGCCCTGCGTGCGCCAGCGAGCCCCGAGCCATGGCGCCTCGGGTGGCCCCTGCAAATTTTTTACTGCGGGGTCTTGTATCGTGGTGCATGGTGGCAACGCTGGAAACGCCGTAACCCGGAGGGGTCCATGGAGCGCTTCTGGCGTTTTCGTGAGTGTAAGGCCGCCCGAGGTCGTGCTGAGATCCGCGCCTTTTGGGCGGGGCGAGGGGTTGGTTTTGCCCCGACCGCTTGGGCATGGCTGATGCCGGGCAGGGGGTGGATCAGGTGTACGAGCGTCTTGGTGTCCCCGACAGGGAGCTGTTTGCATGGGCGATGGAGCGTTACAATCGACTCGTTGCCTCCGATTCTTCCGAAGAGGAGCTTGCTTCGTGGGCTGCTCAAGTGGAAAAGTGGGACCTTGACGTGTAACAATGTATACTTCGGAGTTGTGTTGCGATGTAACAATGTATATTTTTTTGAGTTGTACCTTTACGATGTAACAATGTATGTTTTTATGAGTTGTACTGTTGCGATGTAACAATGTATGTTTTTCTGAGTTGTACCTTTGCGATGTTGCCCCTTGTGCTCTAAACGAGGGGTGGGGTGCGTAGCCTACGCCATCCCTTAGTCTGGGCTCCGGGGGAGCCCCTTGTGATTGACACGAGGGTGAGGCAAGGCCTGCGCCGTCCTCCATTCTTTTTAGTTTGGGCTCCGGGGGAGCCCCTTGTGATTGAAACGAGGGGGAGGCGGAGCCTGCGCCGTCCCCCATTCTTTCTAGTTTGGGCTCGGAGGCCTTGTGATTGAAAGCGAGGAGGCGAAGCTGCGCCGTCCCCATTCTTTTTAGTTTGGGCTTCGGGGGAGCCCCTTGTGATTGAAACAAGGGAGGCGGCACTGCGCGAAATCCCCATTCTTTCTAGTTTGGGTTCAGAGGAGCGCCTTGTGATTGAAGCGAGGGTGGCGGAGCCTACTCGATCCCCATTCTTTTAGTTTGGGCTCGGAGCCCTTGTGATTGAAAGCGAGGGGAGGCGAGCTGCTTGGCAGTCCCCATTCTTTCTAGTTTGGGCTCAGGAGTCCCTTGTGATTGACACGGGGGGCGAGAGGTGAGTTAGTCTTGTGTAGGGGCTCGGGGCCCATGTGGCATCTTCTGGAGCTTATCAGCGTTTATTACGAGGGGAAGTGGGCCATGCGCGGTATCGGTTTATACACTTCACACCCGAGGTGAGTTAGTGTCTTGCCAGGGGCTTGGGGCCCATGTGGCATCTTTGCGAGCTATCGCGTTTATTACCGGGGTCGTGGGCCATGCGCGGTATCAGTTTATACACTTCACACCCAAGGGGTGAGTTAGTGTCTTGGCAGGCTCGGGGCCCCGTGTGGCGTAATCTGCGAGTTATCGCGTTTATCACGGGCCGTGGGCCATGCGCGATATCGGTTTATACACTTCACACCCGGGGTGAGTTAGTGTCTTGTCGGGCTCGGGGCCCATGTAGCGTCTTTGCGAGTTATCGTGTTTATTACCGGGGCCGTTGGCCATGCGCGGTATCAGTTTATACACTTCACACCCGAGGGGTGAGTTAGTGTGTGCCGGGGCTCGGGGCCCCGTGTGGCGTCTTTGCGAGTTATCGCGTTTATTACCGGGGCCGTGGGCCATGCGCGGTATTAGTTTATACACTTCACACCCGAGGGGCCCCATGTGGCATCTTTGCTGCTGCTCATGGTTGTATATTTCTGTCAAAATATGCTTTACATGGGTAGAGCTGCGTACACTCGGGGAGAGGAGCTATCCGGGAGCAGCCGGTTTTTTCTAGGGGTAATACTTCCGGAGGCTCTTGGCGTTCCATGTGATCCAAATTGTCCTTCACGGCGTTGCTATGTAGTAGGACCCTGCCCTTGTGCTTCGTGTGATGATGTAGGGTCCTTCCCATTTTGATTCGAACTTCCCCAGTGTTGCTGCATTTGGTGCCCTTTTGAGTACCATATGTCGCTTTAGTGCCGGTGTCTGCGAATCGACCCACGGTTGTATGCCGTAGCGACCCCTTCGACATACTTGGCCATTGTGAGATTGCTTCTACCGGTGCTCTTCTAGGAGATCTATTGAGGCCCTTCGATCCTCTGTGCTTCTTGCGGTTGTCAGGAGAGATCTTCCGCGATCTCGGTGGTGTTACTACCGTCCCAGAAGCTTGAAGGAGAAGCTTTGTGGCTCTTGTCGGGGGCGTGCGGATCGCCCATAAAGCTTTACGAGTTCCTCGGCCACGGCCTTCCGGGAGCCCCACGAGGCGGCTTGGAGAGTCCGGCCCGACCAAGTTGCCATTAGGCGTGCTCTGACCCCATTTGATTCGGGGTGGCGACGGATCACGAAAGTATATATTGGTGCCGATGCTCTGCGAGAAAACTCGAAGGCGCGAATCAAAGCGTATGTCTTTGTTGTCGGTGACTATGTCCGGGGCACCCATCTGGACACACAATGTTCCTCCAAACAAACCATTTGTGCAGCCGAGGCGTGATTTTGGCCACCGGTTCGGCCTCCACCCATCTGGAGAAGTACTCGATGGCCACGAATGCGAAGCGCAGGCTGCCCTTGGCGGTGGGGTAGGGGCCGATGATATCGAGGCCCCATCGCGCGAAGGGCCATATTGGAGCAAGTGGGCAGAACGTGCGTGTGGGGCCTTGGGTGATCGGCCCATTGGCACCTCGGCGATCTTGCACTGTGAGTTTTGTCGTCCTAGCGCGTGGGCGATAAAAACCTTGGCGAAAAGTTTTTTCCACGAGGCTCCGTGGTGCTTGGTGCGCTCCGTAGAGTCCTTCGTGCACTTCTTTTAGGAAGGATTGCCCCTCGGCCTAGGAGATGCACCGCAGTAATGGGGCGTAGACACCTCCCTTGTATAGTTGGCCGTTGATGATACAGTAGTTGCGGGTTTGGTGCTTTTGGCGGGTTGCCTCGGCTGCTTCGTCGGGCTCTTCTCCTTCGATGTATCTTCGGATAGAGTCCCGCCAGTCCATTGCTTTGACCTGCAGAACCGGCCTTGACTCCCGGGCCGGTGACGTCCCTGGTGCCACATCCACTGCTTCGGGCTCAGGTCTTTGTGCCTCCGGGGCGGTTGACAGTTCCTGCAGCCTAGAGTATAGTATATCCGGTGGTGGGTTTTCGTTGGCGCTTGCTATCTTGGCTAGTCTGTCGGCCGCATCATTAGAGTTACGCGGGATGCTCTGGACGGTGATGCCGTGGAAGTTGTTCCCTTCGGCCCGGACGGCCACCAGGTATCTGGACATCTTCGGGTCCCTTGCTATGAATAATTTGTCGAAGTGCCCTGCAACGAGGTGGGAATCGCTTTTGACTATTACGCGCTTTGCGCCCAATGCTTTTGCTTTCCGTAAGCCGAGTAGTATGGCCTCGTATTCGGAGGCGTTGTTTGTTGTTGGGAAGTCCAGGCGTGCGGCGTACGAGATTGTGCGTCCATCCGGCGCGGTCAAGATGGCAGCGGCGCCGGCCCCCGCAGCGCACTACGAACCATTCGTGGTAATCACCCAAGGTGCCTCAACCAGGTATGGTGCCTGGTCAGCTTGTTGCTGGGTCCACTCGGTGACGAAGTCTGCGAGCGCCTACGATTTTATCGCTGTACGTGCGGTGAAGGTAACATCCAACGGTGCTAACTCGGCTGCCCACTTGCCTATGCGACCAGATGCGTCCTTGTTCCTTAACATCAGGGCCAACGGGTAGGATGTGGGAATTACGATGGCGTGGGCCAAAAAATAATGTCGGAGCTTGAGGGAGGCCATGAGGAGGACGTAGGCTAGCTTTTCCCGGCCACGTATCTGGGTTACGGCGCCCGCAAGGCCTCGGATACATAGTACCTTTGGTGGCTGGGTTCCTTCGTCTTGAACAAGGATCACAATGCGGTGTGCCGCTGACGAGGCCGCGAGTGTAAGCGGAAGGTCGCCCCTCGTAGGGCTCATCAAGGCTAGGGAGTTTGGCGAGGTATTCTTTGAGCTGTTGGATTGCTTCTTGGCAATCTTGTGTCCAGCTGAAGGGCTCCGCTCCACGGAGTGTCTTGAAGAATGGCAAGGCGGCCTGTGAGTTTTTGTACCTCGCGGGCTGTGCGGGGGGGGGGGGGTGCCATCTCCTGTATAGCTTTGATCTTCTTCTGGTTGGCCTCTATGCCCCTTTGCGAGACCAGGAAGCCAAGCAGTTTTCCGGCTCGGACGCCGAAGGCGCACTTTTCCGGATTGAGCATTATGCCCTTCATCCTGAGGTTGGTGAATGTTTCTTGGAGGTCGAACACGTGGGAATTATGAAGCTTGCTCTTAACTACCACATCGTCAACATAAACCCGACATTCCTACCGAGTGGGTCGGCCGTGGTTTGTTGTGAGTCGGCTAGCGTGGCTCCGCGTTCTTCATACCGAAGGGCATGCGAGTGTAGCAGTATGTGCCGATGGGTGTGATGAAGGCTGTCTTGAGTTCATCGTCCTTTGCCATGAACACTTGGTGGTACCCTGAATAGGCGTCGAGGAAGCTCATCAATTCGCTGCCCGAGGTGGCGTCCACCAGTTGATCAATGCGGGGTAGGGGGAAATCATCTTTGGGTGTGGCCTTGTTAGGTCGGTGAAGTCGACGCACATATCGTCGATCCCCCCCCTTCAAGACGAGGACCGGGTTGGCTAGCCAATCCAAGTGTTTAATCTCCACGATTACCCGGCCCAAGAGCTGGCGACCTCCTTTTTTGCGGCCTCCAGACACTCTACTGACATGCGACACAACTTCTGTTTCTTGGGCACAACATTGCTTCGTAATGTCAATCGGTGCTTAGCAACTTCCCGTGGGACCCCCGGAATGTCCTCGGGGCCCCAAGCGAAGATATCCTTGTTGCGGTGAACCTTGCAAGTATGTTTTCGCAGCTTTGGTTGATAGCTCGTGGCGAGGGCCACCGTCTTTTAGTTCATCTTGATGGGCACCGTAGGGCCCAGCCTCGGGCCAGCCTTGGCGCCCATCTTGGCGAGTACCGGTTACTGCTTGCAGCATACTGTTCCTCATGTGTGGACATGGCGGGCGGGGATAGTGCCGTGCTGGCGTCGCCTTGCGGATCTTGATCTCCCCTCACTGTGACTACCCCCTCCCGAGCGGGGATCTTCATACAAAGGAAGTTGTGGTGTGCTATAGCATCGAATGTATTTAGCGTGGCCCGTCCCAGAATGGCGTTGTCTTGTCGACATCGGACTACATCAAGCGTGATGACCGTGCGGGTGGCGTGAGCCGTCACCAAAGGTGGCGCCAAGTCGATCTGCCCGGTCTGCATCGCGGCCTTCGGCAAAAGCCTCACGAGGAATGCACGGCGGCATGTACCGGTCCTCGAATCATCATCTTGTCGAACGCTTCCGTGAACAGTAGGTCCACGGAACTTCCTCCATCCACCAGGACGCGGCGCACCTCGAAGTACGCAATGTTTGCCGAGATGATCAGAGGGTCTTGGTGAGGGAAGTACACGCCCTTGGTGTCTTCAGGGCCGAAGGTGAAGGGCACTTCAGCGTAGCGTGGCGGGCTAGAGGTTGCGCACGTCGCCACATGGTGTATTTGGCGTGCGTAAGCCTGCCGTTGCCTTTTTGACGAGAGGCCTAATGATGAGCCGCCCACAATCATGTTGATGATCCTCTGTCGTTGCTCTACGTGTGTCCCTTCAATGCGAGGCCTGGGGGGCGGGGCAGGTATTTGGTTCCGTGGCCTCCCCCCCATCATTTGGTCCCGCAGAGCGATCGCGGCCCATGTACTCTTGCATGGCGCGATTGTGCGACAACGTTGGGTGGTGTGGGAGGCTTCGTCGTGCAGGTCACAAAACAAGAGTGGCCTCTCCTGGCCGTCCCAAGGGGTTCGGCATTGCAGCGTTGAGTGGGACCCTTCGCCGTGCAGGTCGCAGAACAACCGTGCCTCGGTGTGTCTTCCATCTTGTTCTGCCACGACCCGCCCCGGGCGCCCATCGCGAGGTCTCCTCTTCTTGTCCTTCAACGTTGTACACGTTCGCCTTTGGTGGGCAGCACGCTCTTTGGCTCCTTTGGGGCGATCGACCATCGCGACTTCTGGCGAGGCGGCCCAGTACCCGCCCAGTGTCTTTCATCTTCCTCATACTGGCATACTCTTCCATTTTGTCGAAGAGCTCCGCCCATGAGCCGGACGTGGTTTGCGGCGGCGCTCGCTAGGGCCCCTTCTTCGGCTTGACGTTGCGGCATTGATCACGGTCGTCTCGTTGACCCCCTTCACTTGGCATTTGACCTCCGCAAACCTCTTGAAGAAGTTGCGGAGGGGCTCGCCCAGGGTCTGCTTCATGGCGAACAAGTCTCCTGCGTCCTTAGGCTCGGCGTAGTTTCCTTGGAAGCTGTTGCGCACCATGTCCCGCAGTTTCTCCCACGCATATACTGAGCGCGGGGGGATAGTAAAGAACCACGTTAGCGCTATCCCCCTTAGAGCCAGGGTCAAGCATTTTTGCTTTCGTGGTGTCATCCCCCCAGCGGCCTCTATGGTGGTTTCATAGACACGAAGGAACTCCGACGGGTTCATCGATCCTTCGAAGGGACGGACCTCCGGCATCTTGAAACCCGGGGGCCAGCGGGCCGCCTCCAGCCCTGCGCTCAAGGGAGAGTTGGGATCTCCCCGGAGGATCGGTTCAGGAGCGGCGGTGGAGGACCCTGGGGTGGCCGTCGCTCCGATTCCAGGCGGCGCGGAGCCCCCGTGGGCGACGGTGGGGCCACTACCCCGTTGCCGGAGATCGAGTAGCTCCCGGCGGAGATCTGCCAGCTCTTGGTGTAGATCGCGAGCTTCTTTGGGTTGCCCGGTGGGGCCCGGGCGAGTGGTTGGTCGGCGCTTTGGAGTGCAGGGGGCGCCTAGCCAGCCACGGTGTCCGTGGAGTGCTCGATCTCCTCTTCGGGATGAGCCACGGGCTCCGCGGCCTGAGAGGTCCTACCTCGCTTGGCCCTCGGGGCGTCGGGTGGCTCGGGTGTTCTTATTGCCGAGGCCTTGCGTGTGCGAGCGGCTCTTGAGTGCCATTCTTGTGTGCAGGTACGACTCGGCTTATCGGTCCCCACGGACGGCGCCAAGCGTAGTAGCAAAAATGAGGCTATCTGATAAAGAGGGGACCCAGATAATACCAAGAGGGCTCCGGGGATCCTCAAGAGGGGACTAGCCAGTGACAAGAATGAGAGGGTTACCGCTAGGGAATTCGTGCTTGCTTTTTTTCCTCACCCCACAAAAGGGGGGTGATGTGAGACCCCGGTTTATTGGGCTTGAAATGCTTAACCATCCACTTGGTCCTAGCATCACAAATCGAATAAACCGAGACTCGAGACATGTATACTCCCAGAAATGCAGTATACACACCCCTTTACAAAATTCATGCATCAATTCCATTCATTCACATAGAACCGAAGCACAACAACAAACCGAAGTTAAAATACATAAAGGATAGTTATTACAAAAGAGAGGCCAACCGGCCAAATTACAATAAATACAAGAATAAAAGACAGCGGAAGCAAAAGTGCCATAAAATGGCCATAAACAAAAGAGCCAATCAGTGTGCCTTTACCCCACAGCAGCCAGAAGCCAGGACCGCCAAGCTAGTCGTCGAATCCACAAACACATTTCACAAAAGTGAGGCCCTTGGGGCTCACCTTTTCCTCTGCAACAAATAGTTAAGCAAAGCAAATGAGTATAAAAATTGTACCCCGCAAGACTTACGTGTAGAGTAACAGACCTATACATATGCTACATGCAAGCTTATTTAAGTGGAGGCTGTATGTTTCATTTTCAGCACAAAGCAATGTTTATTTGCAATAATGTAGTACATTTAAAAGCAAGTTGACAAATCTGTTTTTAATGTTCAAATAACCGTAAATGACAACAATATAACAATAGATAGATGTCAACAACAATCCTAGAAGTGACTAAACCATTAGCCACCACAACAATAGCATGAATTACCCATTCATACCACCCATGTCAAATTTTAATTTAAAAGGTTGAAGTCTAACTCTTGTAAAACCTAACCAAGCGTGTCCATAACCTAGGACGAGGCTATTCGAATAGTTTTATATACCCTGCAGGGGTTTACCAATGTACCCACACGCCAGACCGCCTTTTTGCCAAGCTATTAAGCACACTTCCTTAGGTATGCCGGCACGGCTAAGTCCTACGAGATATTTCCAATATTGTGTATTAACTACGAGCCGCCAGTATGGATAGAAACCCATAAGTTGTGTCGGAGTCATTGTAAAGCCTTGGTCAACTACCTGTCTCAGGTAAAGCCTTGGACAACTACAATGCTCCTCGAGGTGGAGAGCCTACCCGGAATCTCCACCACCGCACACCCAACACAAGAACACATATCATTTTTCACACAACACACACAACCCCCTCCTGCGACTCGGAGATAACACACGCCAAAGTACTAAGTCAAGAGAGGTCCCATATCCCTCTCGCGTGGTTAGCACACAAAATTGCTTGGAGAGTGTGACACAAGATGTTCGGTCCTTGTTGACTTAGGCAAGACATCCACAAACCCAATAACCCACCATCCAACCACTTGCCCAAGTCCAAATCAATTTTTCATTTTCAGATTTTGACTTTACAAAATAACAAAGCACAAGTGTTGGACATAAAGGAGTAATAAATAGATGTGTGATCAAGATCCTCGACTAAATCGATGATCGCCCATTACTACCGAAACTAAGCATTTCTAAGCAATTACAATTCGCAGTCTACTAAGTGACAAGAGCTCATCCATCGAACTCAAATCACAGCAAATAACCTAGGCTCATGGTAGTAGAGGATAATCAATTCCTACAGATTATGCAACTATAGGATACTAACCATAATTTAACAACAAAATAGCAATGCATACATACAAGTTGAAATCAATATATTAGACTTAAAAAATACTGGATTAACAAGATCAAACTGCTTGCCTGTTTGCTGTGGGTCAAGATGTTGCTGAGAATCAATTATATTGTCAACGTGCTCTTCGGATCCTAACGAGAAAGCGAAAAAGAACCGATAAGAACAGAGAAAACACAAAGACTCAATAGTAAACTTTCTCCAAATATTCTGAAAATTTTACAGTAGCAAGATCATGATTTATAAGGAATTTAGCAATAAGAACCAATTGATTTGGATTCTTAATGCAAAAGATATGAGCAAATCAATTTTGCTTAGCTTTTATAAATAATAAATACTACTATTCATTAGCAAAATTTTAGAGCTAAACTGAGGTTGAAAATATTTTTAGATTAAAGTTTAGTTAAAAATATAACCAACAAATTTTGAATCAACCGAAAAGGAATTAAAATGAAATAGTTATGCATTTTACGAGTTACTACATTTTTCAGTTGACAAATAAATTCTTTCGGGAAAAATCAGAAATTGAAATGACGTGGACGAACTTGGATTGTTGATCTTGGATCCAACGGTCCAAGTTCTGAGGATAACAGAGGCGCAATGACCTAAACCCTAAGCGTTAACAGTTGGATGCGGATCCAGCGGTCCACGGATCGGGCGTTGAGGCGGTCCGACGTTCACACGCACACGGCCGTTGATCTTGGATCTAACGACCCATGCGGACTCGAATGGGACCGTTGATCTCGGATCCAACGGTCCGTCCAGTTAGCGGCGATAAATTCAAACCTCAGCGCGATCTTGGGCGTAGATCTTATGATCGACGGTCCACATCGACCACGTTCAAGCGCCCGTCCACATTTCGTCCGCAAAAGCAGCGGGGGAAGAACGGCCACCGCCGGTGGCGACTCGGCGCGTGGTGCGCTAAACGCCAAAATGGGTTCCAAACAACATTGCGCACCTAATGGTACTGGGGCCGGTTTAATTTGGCGGGCCAGTCAGAACGCCGGCCAGGAGATATCGAAGTGGACCGAAAATGGCAATAGAGCTCAGTTCAAGGTCCAAGGGAGGCGGGTGCGAAGCAACTAGGGACTAATAAGAGTTACGAGCGCAAAGAATGCCTGAGAGAATGGTCGAATCTACAGGCGAAGAAAATGGAGATTTTACCGAAAGGGTAAATCCAAATTCACCAAGCCACGAGCAAATTGAGCAAAATTGAGTGAGGTTAAGCTTCAGGAGTAAAGGGGAGCAGAGGGAGCAAAAACTTGAAGAAGAAAACCTCACTGACCGCAGCCTCATGAAGCTTCAAACTCAACAATGGCGGCCGAAGAATTTTCGAGGAATTGCAGTTCAAGCAAGCTTGTGAGTGCTAGCTGGAGTTGCGGAAGTGCTAAAGGAAGCCAAGGGTGAAGCAATGGAGTTTAAATAGAGCAATGGCAGAGAGCAACGACCGGATTTTCCATTCGGGTCAACACGGCCATGGGAGGGCGCATGAGCGACGGAGCGCTTGGAGTGGACGCTCGTGGGAGAGAGACGGCGGGCATTAAATGCGCATGCAGTAGCCGTTTAAAGGCAGCAGAAGAAGGCCTGCGCACCTTTTCTTCTGCAAGACGCCATGGCCCGACTTCAGACGCCAGCCGGGTTGGGAGGAAGGAGACGATGTATCAGCCGTTGGATTGAAATCGAACGGTTGAATTAGAACGGGTGGATTATAACGATTCGATCGCTCGCTTGATCTTGGACCGTTGATTTGGATCCTACGGTTCACATCGCGCGAGGCGTTCGGATAGTCCGAACGTTCATGCGATCGTGGGCCTTTGATTCAGGATCCAACGGTTCAAAAGGATCGGCGCGCTCGGATGGTCCGAACGTTCACTCGAGCGTGGGCCGTTCGATGCCGATCCAACGACTCACAACGTCGCGCCCGAACGATCGAGCCGATGCGTTTAGTTGATCGAATCAAGTCAAGTGGCTCGAGCGAGTCCGATTCGAACAGATGAACGATGAAAACCAAATTAGGATTTGAATTTGTATAACTGATTTTTGAGGAATTATTTAAGGTACCAAACAAGCTCCAAAAATTATGAAATTTGAACTGGAGCTGGCTGACTGCAGGAGGAACCTCTCATAAAAGTGTGAGACCCCGGTTTATCCGTCTTGTAATGCTTAACCATCCATTCGGTCCTAGCATCACAAAGCCGATAATCCGAGACTCGAGACATGTATACTTCAGAGTGCAAGATACACACCTCATCACAAAATTTATGTATCAATTCCATTCATCCACATAGAACCGAAACACGAATAGAAGCAGAGTATTAATAACATTAAACCGAAATATTACAAAGAGAGGCCAACAGGCCAACAATAAAAGAGACAACAACAATTAAACAATGTATAAAAGTGCCATAAGATGGCTAAAGCAAAAGAGCCAATCAAGGTGCCTTTAACCCACAAGGCAACCGGAACGGGACCGCGAAGCTAGTCGCCAAACCGAAGCACATCTCACAAAAGTGAGGCCCTTGGGGCTCACCTTCCTCCACAAGAACAAAAGCACGTGCAAGAAAAGCCTGTGAGTACCTTGAATGTACTGCAAGACTTACATGTGGAATAACAAACCTGTACATATACTACATGCAAGCTCATTTAAGTGGAGGCTATATGTTTCATTTTTAGCATAAAGCAAGTTTCCATTTGCAATAATGTAATAGATTGAAAGCAATTTAACAGGCTGTTGGCTGGAGCCCGCCGTTTACCCTTTTGGCACGCATCGACCGCCTGCCTTCGGGATGCCCGTGGCGCCGTGTCAGCCGAGCGGTGGCCTCAGCGGTCGCCTCCATCGGTTCCGGCAACGAGTTCCTTCTTCGCTGTATGTCCGCCCTTGGGGTTCCTTCCGTGGTACGCCTTCCTGTGTAATACTACAGGCATCAAGACACGATGGTTGACGTGGTTGGAGATGCTCCGCCGATTTCGTATGGTTTTTTTACACCCGCCGAACTTCGAGGCGGTGGAATCGGCGAGCGCCAACGCAGTCTTTGAGGGCTGTATCATGTGGGAGCGCAATCTAGTGTCGGGACACGACGGCGCCGGTGCTCGCGGGTGCCCGCTGCCAATCTTGGGCCAGTGCACCAACGACTTTAAGATCGCCTCGCGCGGCCACCGCTGCGAGGAGGTGTCTCGCTTTGCCCCCGCCCGCCGTGTCTCACTGCTTGAGAAAATGCCGATGAGCGAGATGTTTCGCTAATTGAAGCGAACTCCGCTAGTGAGTACCTTTTTTGACGAGTTTGTACGCGCTTGACCGTATCGCTTTGTAGACAATGATGCTCTCCCGCGCCTGACGTGGACATTACGCGGAGTACGCAGAGATCCGAGGCCGTGGACTCGCCCTTCGCCAGAAGCGAGGTGTCAGGAGCGCGACGAGCTTGGCCGGGAAGGCTAAGGCTCGAGGTGTGGGTTTTCGCTTAGAGGCGGAGCCGCAGGCCTTCGCGACGAGGTGCAGATGCTTCACGTTAAGGCGACGGACGGAGCTCGCCGAGCGGAGCCGCTCGAGCCGTTGTCGCGGCCGCCCGGGCAAAGCGATGGAAGCGGAGGCTAACGCACGCTGGGCCGCTGCCGGCCACCGCCGAGAACACACCGTGTTTCGGAGGTTGATCGACGCCTGGACCGCCTCCATCGTGGTGGCGTAGATATTCTGCTGGCCGCCTAAGCCACGGTGATCACTCCGCCAAGGTCGCCTGACTGCAGGAGACCCCTGCTTATTGGGCTTGTAATGCTTAACCTCGATTCGTCCTAGCATCACAAATCTAATAAATCGAGATTGAGACATGTATACTTCCTGGCAAGATACATACCCTTTACAAAATTCATGCATCAATTCTATTCATTCACATAGAACCAAACAAGCAACAAACCGTGGTTAATGTAAATAAAGGATAGTTATTATAAAGAGAGGCCGACCGCCAAATGACATATACATATAGAAATTGAATAAATGCAAAAATACCATAAGATGGCTATAAACAAAAGAGCCAATCAAGGTGCCTTTAACCCACAAGGCAACCGACCGACCGCCAAGCTAGTCGTCAATTCACAAAGACATTTCACAAAAGTGAGGCCCTTGGGGCTCACCATCCTCCTCTCGCAACAAATAGTTAAGAAAGTAAATGAGTAAAATTGACCGCAAGACTTACGTAGAGTAATAGCACCTATACATATGCTACATGCAAGCTTATTTATGGAGGTCAGATGTTTCATTTTCAAAGACAGCAATCTTTATTTGCAATATTGTAGTACATTTAAAAGCAAGTTAACAAATCTGTTTTAATGTTTAAATAACCGTAAAAGACAACAATATAACAAAGAGATAGATGACAACAACAATCCTGGAAGTGACTAAACCATTAGTCAACATAACAATAGCATGAATTACCCATTCATGCCAACCATGTCAAATTTTAATTAAAAGGTTGTAGTCTAACTCTTGGAAGACCTCCTCCCTGCTGTCCATAACCTAGGACGAGGCTATTCAATAGTTTTATACCCGCAGGTGTACCAATGTACCCACACGCCTGACCGCTTTTTGCCACATGATTAGCACACTTCTTAGGTATGCCGCACACCTAAGTCCTACGAGATATTTCCCATATTGTGCATAATCATGTAGTCGCCCAATGGATAGAAACCTACACGCTGTGTCGAGTCATTGTAAAGTCTCTGGCCAACTACCCGTCAGTAAAGCCTTGACAACTATAATGCCCTCGAGGTGGAGAGCTCACCCGAATCTCCACCACCGCACACCCAACACAAGAACACATATCCTTTTCACACAACACACACAACCCCTCCCCGACTTGAGATAACACACGCCAAAGTACTTAGTCAAGAGAGGTCCCATATCCTCTCTGTGTGGTTAGCACACAAAAATGCTTGGTTTAGTGTAACAAGATGTTCGGTCTTGCTGACTTAGGCAAGACATCCACAAACCCAATAACCCACCATCCAACCACTTGCCCAAGTCCAAATCAATTTTCCATGTTCAGATTTTGACTTTACAAAATAACAAAGCACAAGTGCTAGACATAATCGAATATTTAGATGTGGTTCAAGATCATCGACTAAAATCGATGATCGCCCATTACTATGGGACTAAGCATTTCTAAGCAATTTTCAATTAAGAACTACTAAGTGACAAGAGCTCATCCATCGAACTCAAATCACAAAGAAATAACCTAGGCTCATGGTAGTAGAGGATAAACAATTCCTATAGATTATGCAACTATAGGATGCTAACCATAATTTAACAACAAAATAGCAATGCATACATACAAGTTGAAATCAATATATTAGACTTGAAAATAAAGGATTAACATGATCAAACCGCTTGCCTCGCTTGTCAGGGTCAATATGTTGCCGAGGATCAATTATATTATCAACGTGCTCTTCTGATCCTAACGAAAGCAAAAAACAACCGATAAGAACTAAGAAAACACAAAGACTCAATAACAAACTTTCTCCAAATATTCTGAAATTTTTACAAGAGTAAGAGCAAGATTTATAAAGAATTTAGCAACAAGAACCAATTGATTTGGACTTTAATGCCAAAGATATGACCAAATCAATTTGGCTCACTTTTATAAATCATAAATGCTACTATTCATTAGAAAATTTTTAGATTAAATATTAGTTAAAAAAATACCCAACAAAATTTGAATCAACCGAAAAGGATTTAAAATGAAATAGTTATGCATTTTACAAGTTAATACATTATTCATTGGAAAATAATTTTTCGAAAAATCAGAATGAGAATCGACGGGACGAACTTGGATCGTTGATTTTGGATCCAACGGTTCGTTCTTCTGACGACGCTACGCTGCACTTCTAAACCCTAAACGCCAACCGCTGATCCGATCCAACTATTCGCAGGATCGAAAGGCGCGCGGTCCGAACGCCCACACGCATTACCAGCCGCTGATCTTGCATCCAACGCACCCATGTGAACTCGAATCGAACCGCTGATCTTGGATCCAACGGTCCACGCATCAAACGCGATGAATTCAAACTTCGCGCGATCTTGGGCCGTTGATCTTAGGATTGACATTCAAACCAATCACGCTCAAACCGCCTCCTCGTTGCTCGCAAAATGACGGAAGAACGCTGGCCACGGCTGCTCGCCATGCTGCGCGGCGAGCAAGTGCCCAAAATGAGTTCCAAACATCAATGCGCACTCCAATGGTACCAACCGATTTGGTCATGGTGGTTCAGAACGCAGCAGTTTGAGACAACCAAGGCGTAAAATAACCAAAAGGAAAACGACGATGAGCTCAAGGGTTCAAGGGAGGTGCCAAGCAACTAGGGACTAATGAGAAGTTACCCGAAAGCAAAGAATGCACCGAGAAGACGAGATGGCTAGTGAAGAAGAATGCGATTTCGCCTAAAAGGGGAATCCAAATTCACCAAACCCCAGCAAATTGAATAAAATTGAGGAGGGTTAAGCTTCAGAGAGCAAAGGGGGAGCAGAGGAGCAAAGACTTGAAGAAGAAAACTCACAGACCGCTTCATCAAGCTTCCAACTCAACAATGGCCGAGTTGATTTCAAACGACGGGCCAAGCTTAGCCAGTGAGTTAGCCGAGTTGCGAAGTGCTAAAGGAAGCCAAGGGTAAAGCAATGGAGTTTAAATAGCCGAGGATGGCAGAGGGCACCATGATATCTCCTTTGGCCAACACGCCATTAGAGCGCCGCGAGGGCGACGGAGCAGCTTGAACAATGGACGCCCGAGCGAGGAGCACGACGGCATTTAATGCGCCGCAGAGCTAGCCGCTTAAAGGCGACGAGGTGATCGCACGCCACTTTTCTTCTCACAAGACGCCATGGTCGACTCAGACGCTACCGACCGAGGAAGGAGACGGCGTTTCAACCATCGGATTGAAATCGAATCGCTGAGTTAGAACGCGGATTATAACGACGACGCCGCTGATCTTGGGCCATTGATTTGGATCCTAAGGTTCACATCGCCGAGGCGCTCGGATTGTCCGAACGCTCACGCCATTGTGGACTCGATTTGGAATCCAAATCTCAAA
The DNA here is from genome assembly GCA_036346395.1 of Hsuehochloa calcarea. NCBI lineage: Eukaryota > Viridiplantae > Streptophyta > Magnoliopsida > Poales > Poaceae > Hsuehochloa > Hsuehochloa calcarea. The sequence goes on from CM070597.1 coordinate 875,654, forward strand.
TGAATCGCACGGATGGTCCGAACGCTCACACGAAGCGGCCGGCGATGCCGATCCAACGGCCGCAATATTGGCGCCAAGTGACCGAAGTCAAGACATTAGTTGATCGAATCTGTCAAGTGGCTCGAGCCCGAGTCCGATTCGAACTCGATGAGCAAGGAAAACCGCTTAGGATTTGAATTTGTATAACTGATTTTTGAGGAATTATTTGAGATAGCAAACAAGCTCCAAAAATTATGAAATTTTAATCGAGGTTGTATTTGAGGAGGAACCTCTTATAAAATTTTGAGAGATTTTCATGCAGCTGAATTTTCTCGAAATTTGAGAAGGTGAAAGCTATGGTTTGACCAAGCTTTGACTTGCCTCCAAAATTATCAAATAATTTCTAAAAATCATGAGATAATTGGAGGTGTTACCAAGACTCCCTAGAACTCAAGAAAAATATTTCCATGGATTTGGCATAAGATCATGCGAGGAGGTTTTGATTAGAGTCGATTGAGAATTTTGATTTTGATTTCCATAATTTCTTAACAAAATTACAGAAATGATCAAGGACTTCAAGATGCAAGAAAAGTTTTAATTTCTTCTCATTTTCTTACATTTGAAACACAAATGCATTTTTGGGATATTACAGGTGATCCACTATTTATAGCCACTGTGGGGTTTTGTATATTACCCTTTTGACCCTACAGGTGGCTTTCGGTCCGTCAGCCGATGAACGCTTGGTGCGGCGACGCAGCCTTGCTCGCTTTTGGCGCCACAAGGACGCGAGATCGCGATGGCTTTGCTTGCCGGGTGCTAGAGCCGAAGACCAAGGGCAAGGCTACCGAGGCCCGATGCATGGATGGTCGAGGGCCTCCCGCGATAAGTGTGACCTCCGCCTAGTGCCCCAAAAAGCGAGGCTAGTGTCTTAATTGCCCCCGCCCGCCTCCGATCTTGTGTCAGCCAAAGGGGCGTGGTTTTGTAATGATACATCTCTTCATTGAATGATAATGGCTGGTTTTGAGTTTGGTTTGTACGATCGCTTAGCTCTAGGATCTGACCGATGACGCCGGACTGGCCAGATGGGGGCCTACCCCGCCGTGAGGGTGGAATACGGTGGTAGCAAAGACTGCGGTGAAGGCCGAGCGCCTCGCGGCTATTTTGAGCGGTCGCTGCCCTGCACGCTCATGAGCCCCGAGCCCCCCCACAGCGGTGGCCCCTCGCAAATTTTTTATCAAGGGTCTTGTATCGTGGTGCTCGGGTGGCAACGCTGAACGCCAGAACCTTGAGGGGTCCTGGAGAGCTCAAGGCTGCGGAGTGTAAGGCCGCCCGAGGTCGTGCCGAGATCCGCTTTTGGGCGGGCGAGGGTTATTTGGCCCCACCGCTGGGCATGGCCGACGGGCAGGTGGACTGTGTACGAGCGCCTTGGTGTCCCCGACAGGAGCCGCTTGCATATGGGCGATATGCCATAACTCCACTGCTCCGATTCTTCCAAGAGGAGCTTGCTTCGTGGTCGCCTCAAGTGGAAAAGTGGGACCTGACGGTAACAATGTATACTTTGAGTTGTGGCATGTAACAATGTATATTTTTTGAGTTGTACCTTACGATGTAACAATGTATGTTTTATGAGTTGTACTGCTATGATGTAACAATGTATGTTTTTCTCGAGTTGTACTTTGCATGTTGCCCTCTGTGCTCTAAACGAGGGGCGGGGTGCGAGCCTACGCCATCCTTTAGTCTCGGCCTGGGAGCCTGCTAGATTGACACGAGGGTGAGGTGGGCTCAAGGCCCTCCATTCTTTTTTTAGTTTGGCCCAGCCCTTGTGATTGAACGAGGGGAGGCGAGCTCACTGGCCCCATTCTTTTCTAGTTTGGGCTCCAGGAGCCCTCAGTGATTGAAACGAGGGGAGCTGGCTCCGCCCCCATTCTTTTTAGTTTGGGCTCTGGGAGCCCTTGTGATTGAAAAGGGGGAGGCGGTCGCGCCCCCCATTCTTTCTAGTTTGGGTTCAGGAGCCCTCAGATTGAAACGAGGTGGCGGGCTCACTGCCCCCATTCTTTAGTTTGGCCCGGAGCCCCTTGTGATTGAAACGAGGGGGAGGCGAAGCCCACGTTCCCCATTCTTTCTAGTTTGGGCTCCGGGAGTCCCTTGTGATTGACACGAGGGGGAGGCCGAGAGGTGAGTTAGTGCGCACGGCTCTGGGGCCCATGTGGCATCTTATGAGCCATCTATGACACGGGGTCGTGGGCCATGCGTATCGCTTTATACTTCACACCCGAGGTGAGTTAGTGGCCACGGGCTTGGGGCCCATGGCATCTTGTAGCTATCGCGCTTATTACCGGGTCGGGCCATGCGCAGACGGGCTTATACACTCACACCCAAGGGGTGAGAGGCGCGGCTCGGGGCCTCTGTGGCGGCTTTTGCGAAGTTATCGCGCGACACGGGCCGGGCCATGCGCTGTATCGCTATACACTCACACCCGGGGTGAGTTATGGCTTGGCTCTCGGCCCCATGGCGCCTTTTCAAGTTATCGTGAGCGACACGGGCCGCTAATATGCGCGTGTATCAGCTTATACACTTCACACCCGAGGTGTTAGAATGTGTGCCGGCCTGTGGCCCTGTGGCGCCTTTTGCGAAGTTATCGCGACACGGGGCCGGGCCATGTATTAGTTTATACACTTACACTGAGGGCCCCATGTGGCATCTTTTGTCCGCCATGGTTGTATATTTCTCAAAATATGCTTTATATGGGTAGAGTCATGACACTGGGAGAGGAGCCATCCGAGCAAACCGGTTTTTTCTAGGGGTATATTCCGAGGCTCGCTGCCCATGTGATCCAAATTGTCCTTCCGGCTAAGGTATGTAGTAGGACCTCTTTGTGCTTCAGGTGATGATGTAGGGTCCTTCCCATTTTGATTCGAATTTCAAGTTGTTGCCGTGATTGGTGCCCTTTTGAGTACCATGTCGCCTGGGTGCCACAGCGAATCCCGATCACGGCCAGGCGTCAGAGTTTAATTCCTTCACATACTTCTGGCCATTGTGGAGATTGCTTCTACCCTATCTTTCTAGGAGATCTATTGAGGCCCTTCGATCCTCTCAGGTTTTGCGTTGTCCGAGAGATCTTCCCGCGATCTCTACTGGTGTTACTACTGGCCCCAAGAGAAGCTTAGGGGGAGAAGTCGTGGCTTTTGTCTGTGACGGATGATTTCCATAAAGTTCGAGTTCCTCGCCACGCCTTTCTGGAGCCCCACGAGACTTTGAGAGTCCAAATAGAAGTTGCTATCACGCCTACTACTCCCATTTGATTCGGCCGACTTGACATGCGGCGTATATATTGGTGCCGATGCTCGCGTAAAACTCAAGGCGGAATCAAATCGTAGGCCGTTGTCGGTGACTATGTCCCGGCACCATACCGACACACAATGTTCCTCCAAACAAAATCAGGCCGAGGTCGCGATTTTGGCCACTCGCCTCCACCCATCCGAGAAGTACTGATGGCCACGTAATGCGTAGCGCAGTCGCCTTTGGCGCTGGGTAGGGGCCGATGATATCGAGGCCCCATCGCGCCAAGGGCCATATTCGAGCAAGTGGTCAGAACCGTGTGGGGCCTTGACCGATGACGCCCATCGCACCTCGGCAAGGCCGCACTGTGTTTTGTGCCCCTGTTACTGGCCAAGGCAAAAACCTTGGTAAAAGTTTTTCCACGAGGCCTGTGGTGCTTGGTGCGCCCAGAGTCCTTCGGCACTTCTTTAGGAAGGATTGCCTCGCCTAGGGAGATGCACCGCAAGAATGGGGCGACACTCTCCTTGTATAGTTGGCCGCTGATGATACAAGAGTTGCGGTTTGGTGCTTTTGGTTGCCTTGGCCGCTTGTCGCTCTCTCCTTCGATGTATCTTCGGATAGAGTCCCGCCACCATTGCTTTGACTCGCAGAATCGCCTGACTCCGGGCCGACGCCCCGGTGCCACATCCACCGCTTCGCTCGTGTCTTTGTTCGGCGCTGGACACCGCACTTTCAGAGTATAGTATATCCGGTGGGTTTTCGCTGGCGCCATATCTTGGCTAGTCCGTTTACCGCATCATTAGAGTTACGCGATGCCTCGACGATGCCGCGGAAGTTGTTCCTTCGCCCGGACGGCCACCAGATCCGACATCTTTGTCCCTTGCTATGAATAATTGGTCGGCCCTCGCGAACGAAAGGGAATCGCTTGACTATTACGCTTGGCGCCCAATGCTTTTGCTCGTAGCCGAGTAGTATACTCGTGATTCGAGGCGCTGTTTGTTGTTGAAGTCCAGCGGCGGGCGACGAGATTGTGCGCCCATCCTGCCATGGTCAAGATGGTACGCGCCTCCGCAGCCGCACCACGTAACCATTCGTGGTAATCACCCAAGGTGCCTCAACCGTATGGTGCCCGTCACTTGTTGCCGGGTCCACTTGTGATTTAAGTCTCGCGAGCGCCCACGATTTTATCACAGACGTATGTGAAGGTAACATCCAATCTGCTAACTCTGGCCGCCCACTTGCTATGCGACTGTGATGCGCCCTTGTTCCTTAACATCGTACAACGGGTAGGATGGGAATTACGATGGCGCAACAAAAAATAATGCTCTGAGCTTGAGGGAGGCCATGAGGAGGACGAGGCTAGCTTTTTCCACCAGATACTGCTCGCGCCCGCAAGGCCTCCTGATACATAGTACACCGGGCGCCGGGTTCCTTCGCTGAACAAGGATCACAATGACGGCCGCAGACGTAGGCCGCAGGTAGAGCATGGTCGCCTCCACCGGCTCATAGGGCTAGGAGTTTGCAGGTATTCTTGAGCTTGGATTGCTTCTTGGCAATCTTGTGTCCAACAAGGGCTCTGCCCACCTGAGTGTCTTAAGAATGGCAAGGCGGCCCAGAGTTTTTGTACCGCGGGCCGTGCGGGGTGCCATTCTGTGATAGCTTTGATCTTCTTCCTGTTGGCCTCTATGCCCTTTGCGGAGACCAGTAGCTACAGCTTTTCCGCTTGACACTAAGGCGCACTTTTCCTGATTGAGCATTATGCCCTTCATCCCGAGGTTGGTGAATGTTTCTGGAGGTCGAACACGGGAATTATGAAGCTTGTTTTAACTACCACATCACAACATAGGTTCGATATTCCTACCGAAATGGGTCGGCCGTGGTTTGTTGACGAAGCCTGCTTAAACGTGGCTCCCGCAAGGCTCTTCATACCCCAAGGGCATGCGAGTGTAGCAAAGATGTGCCAATGGTGTGATGAAGGTCGCCTTGAGTTCATCGCCCTTGCCATGAACACTTGTGGTACCTCAACAGGCGCCGAGGAAGCTCATCAATTCACGCCCGAGGTGGCGCCCACCACTGATCAATGCGGTAGGGGGAAATCATCTTTGTGGGTTTGTTAGGTCGGGAAGTCGACGACATACGCTACCCCTTCCCTTTCAAGACGAGGACCGGGTTACTAGCCAATCCGAAAGTGTTTGATCTCCCGACACTCGCCCAAGAGCTCGCGACCTCCTTTTTATGCGCCTGCACACTCTACCGACATGCTACAACTGCTTCTTGGGCACAACATTGCTTCAGAATGTCAATCGGTGCTTAGTAACTTCCCTGGACCCCGAATGTCCCTGGCCCTGCCAAGATATCCTTGTTATGTGAGCAATCGCAAGTATGTTTTCGCAGCTTTGTTGATAGCTCCTACCGAGGGCCACCGTTTTCCGTTCATCTTCAATGCGGCACCAGGAGTCGTCTAAGCCATTTCGCTACTATCTTGGCGAGGTACCAGCTGTTCACAAGATGACTGCTCCACTCAGGACATGGCGCGGGATAGTGCTTCGCGTCTGGCCTCGCTTTGCCGATCTTGATCTCCCTCACTGTGACTACCCCTCCCGAGCGGGATCTTCATACAAAGGAAGTTGTGGTGTGCTATAGCATCGAATGTATTAAGTGGGTCTGGCCCCGTAATGGCGTTGTAATCGATACGACATCCGACTACATCAAACGTGATGACTTCGGTGGCGGGATGAGCCGCCACCAAAGGTGACGGCCAAGTCGATCCGCCTGGTCGCATCGGGCCTTCCACCGCTTCACGGAGGAATGCCCGGCGGCGATGTACCGTCCTCTAATCATCATCTGTTTAACGCCCGCGAACAAGAGGTCCACTAACTTCCTCCATCCACCAGACGCCGGGCGCACTCGGCACGCAATGTTTGCCGAGATGATCAGAGGGTCTTGGTGAGGGAAGTACACGCCTCTGGTGTCTTCGGCCAAAGGCGAAGGGCACTTCAAACAGCGCGATGGTTAGAGGTCATGACGCCACATGGTGTATTTGGCGTACGAAGCTCGCCGCTGCCTTTTGACGAGAGGCCTAATGATGAGCCGCCCACAATCATGTTGATGATCCTCTGTCACGCTTCACGGTGTGTCCTTCAATGCGAAAGGCTCCGGGGGGCAGTATTTGTTCCGTGGCCTCCCCCATCATTTGTCCCGCAGAGCGATCGCGCCCATGTACTCTTGCATGGCCGCTGGACAGCGACAACGCTAGCGGTGGGAGGTCACTGCAGGTGTCACAACAAGAGTGGCTTCGCCGGGCCCCAAGGGGTTCGGGCATTGCAAAGGCTAAGCTGGGACCTTCGCTGCAGGTGTCGCAGAACCGTGCCTCCTGGTGTCTTCCATCTTGTTCTGCCACACCCGCCTCGGGCCGCTTCGCGACGGGTCCCGGCCGTCTTCAACGTTGTACACGCTCCGCCTTTTGGGCAAGCAGCTGGGCCTTTGGGGGGGGAACATCTGACCATCGCGATTTCCCGCTACAGGCGCCGGTACTTCTGCAGGCCGCCTTCTCCGCCTGCATACCTTGTAATGCTTAACCATCCATTCGGTCCTAGCATCACAAAGCCGATAATCCGAGACTCGAGACATGTATACTTCCCAGAGTGAAGATACACACCTCATCACAAAATTTATGTATCAATTCCATTCATCCACATAGAACCAAACAGAATAGAACAGGAGTATTAATAACATTAAGCCGAGTCATTATAAAAGAGAGGCCAACCGCCAACAATAAAAGAGACAACAACAATTAAGCAATGAAGCAAAAAGTGCCATAAGATGGCTATAAAGCAAAAGAGCCAATCGGTGTGCCTTTAACCCACAAGGCAACCGAAATAGGACCGCCAAGCTAGTCGCCAAACCGAAGCACATCTCACAAAAGTGAGGCCCTTGGGGCTCACCTTCCTCCCTACCAAACAAAAGCGTTCTAAAAAAGCGGTGAGTACCTTGAATGTACTCATAAGACTTACATGTGGAATAACAAACCTGTACATATACTACATGCAAGCTCATTTAAGTGGAGGCTATATGTTTCATTTTTAGCATAAAGCAAGTTTCCATTTGCAATAATGTAATAGATTGAAAGCAATTTAACAAATCTGTTTTTAATGTTCAAATAAGCGCAAAAGACAACAATATAACAGTAGGTAGAAAACAACAACAATCCTGGAAGTGACTAAACCATTAGTCACCACAACAATAGCATGAATTACCCATCCATGCCAACCATGTCAAATTTTAATTTAAAAGGTTGTAGTCTAACTCTTGCAAAACCTAACCAAGCGTGTCCATAACCTAGGACGAGGCTATTCGAATAGTTTTATCCCTGCAGGGTGTACCAACTTACCCACATGTCAGACCGCCTTTTTGCCAAGCTATTAAGCACACTTCCTTAGGTATGCTTAACACGGCTAAGTCCTACGAGACTTTTCCAATATTATGTATTACCTTCGAGTCGCCTGTATGGATAGAAACCCATACGTTGTGTAAGGGGTCGTGGCCCGACCTCGGACAACTACCCGATCACGGGTAAAGCCTTGGACAATGCAGCGCCCTCGAGGTGGAGAACCTTCCGCAATCCCCACCACCGCACACCCAACACAAACACAAGAACACAATTCCTTTTCACACAACACACACAACGCCTCCTCCTGCGACTAGGAGATAACACACTCCAAAGTACTAGGTCAAGAGGGTCCCATATAACCCTCATGTGGTTAGTACGCAAAAATGCTTGGAGAGTGTGACACAAGATGTTCGGTCCTTGTTGACTTAGGCAAGACAACCACAAACCCAATAACCCACCATCCAACCACTTGCCCAAGTCCAAATCAATTTTTCCATTTTCGAATTTTGACTTTACAAAATTAACAAAGCACAAAGTCTTTGGACATAATGGAAGAATAATAATTTTTGTGTGATCAAGACCATCGACTAAGTCGATGATAGCCCAAAGCTACCGAACTAGGCATGGCTAAGCACAAAGATTCAGATTCTACTAAGTGACAAGAGTTCATCCATCGAACTCTAATCACGACAAATAACCTAGGCTCAAGTAGTAGAGAATAAACAACATCCTACAGATTATGCAACTATAGGATCAACTAACCATAATTTAACACAAAGTAGCAATGCATACATACATTGAATTCAAAATATTAAACTTGTAAAATAATAGGATTAACATGATCAAGCGCTTGCACGCTTGTTGCGGGTCAAGATGTTCTTTGAGATCACTCTCGGTATCAATGTGCTCTTGGATCCTATCGAAAGAACAAAAAGAACCAATAAGGCAAAAGAAACCAAAAGATCCAGACCAACTTCAACAAAAAGCTCTCAAATTTTTACAGTAGAAAGAGCATGATTTTTAGGAACTCAAGCAACAAGAACCAATTGATTTGGATTCTCAATGCAAAAGATATGGCCAAAACAATTTTGCTCGACTCTTATAAATCAAAATGCTACTATTCATTAGCAAAATTTTCCGAGCTATACTGAGTGCGGAAACATTTTAAATTAAAGTCTAGTCAAAAACATAACCAACAAAATTTGAATCAACCGAAAAGGATTTGAAATGAATTAGTTATGCATTTTACAAGTTATCACATTTTTCAGCTTGACAAATAGATCCTTTCGGAAATCGAATTAAAGCAGCGTGGCGAGCGAGAGCGTCGATCAAAGATCCGACGGCCGCGTTCGGTGCTACGCAGCGCGGATTCACAAATCCTAAACGCTCACCGTTGGATCCGGATCCAGCGGTTCCACGGAACGGGGCGTTCGGCGGTCGAACGTTCACTTGAATCGGACCGTTGATCTTGGATCCAAGGGTCCCAGCGCGCGCGAGCGAACTAACGCCAACTCTAATCGCCACCGTTGGATGAAAAACTAACGAACGAGATGCTGGGAAGTTCGCGGTCCGAACGTTCACTCGGATCGGACCGTTGATCTAAGGATCGACGGTCCACATCAATTCACGTTCAAAACTCGCGCCTGTTTTCATCCGACAAAACGACGGGGAAGAGAGGGTCATCGCCGGCGACTCTGGCCGCGGCGGTGCAAGCAAGTGCCCAAAATGGGTTGCTAACAAACTTGCGCACCAATGGAACCAATAATTTTAGTCTGCGGCGTTCTAGAAACAGCAAACAAGCGGAGATGCGAGAGATGACCGAAAATGGTCAAAAGCGAAAATAGCAAATGAGCTGCTGCGGTCTAAGCGAGCGAGTGCAAGCAACTAGGGACTAAAGAGGAGTTACCGAGCACGGAGAAGGCACCGAGAGGATCGAGTGCTCAGATGAAGAAAAATAGGGCTTTCGGCGAAAAGGGAAATCAAAATTAAAGTGCTCCTCGCATGCAAAACCCAAATCGAGTGAGGGTTAATGATCAGAGGTGAGAGGAATAAGAGGGAGCAAGACCAAAGGAATGAAGCTCAAAGGGTACCGCCTTCACCAAGAGCTTGAAGCTCTGCAATGGCGCAATGAAGGTTTCAAGTTTTTGAGCTCAAGCAAACACAAGAGAGGTTGCTGGAGCTTGCGAGGTGTTTGAAAGGCTTCAATGGAAGGACCAGAGGGGCTTAAATAGCGGGGAATGGCAGTGAGCAACGGCAATAACCCTCTCGGGTCAAACCTGCCATGGGAGCCTTTGAGAGCGACGGAGCAGTTGAACAATGGACCTCTGAGGGAGGAGCACGACGGGCATTTAATGCGCCCAGAGCTAGCCGTTTAAAGGTGACCACGAGGTGATCGCACACTGAAGCGCTTCTCCTCCGCTCACGCCATTGCTTGACTTCGCACGCCGCCGCATTCGGCAGGAAGGAGACGACTCATCCACCGTCGGATTGAAATCGGACGGTCCAAAAGCAACGGGGTGATTAGAACGGTTTGAGCGTCCATTTTAGCCCGAGCCGTTGATTTGGATCCTACGGTTTACATTGCGCGAGGCGTCGGACGGTCCGAACGCTCACGCGAATCGAGCTCTTGATTTAGAATCCAACGGCTTATATGGATCGCGCGCTCGGATGGTCCGAACGCTCACGCGATCGTGGGCGTTCGATGCCGATCCAACGACGCACTGCGCCGCGCCCAAACGATCGGAGGCGGTGCGGATTAGTTGATGGCCGAGTCAAGTGGCTCGAGCCCGAGTCCGATTCGAACCCAAGGAACAAAGTGAAAACCGCTAGGGTTTGAATTTAAAGGCTGATTTTTGAAAAATTATTTAGGATAGCAAACAAACCCCAAAATTTATGAAATTTTAAGCTGGAGCTTCTCGATCGCATGAAGAACCTTATATAAAATTTTCAAAGACTTTTATGCATTGCATTTGTCTCCAAAAATTCCAGAAGGTGATGAATTAGGGTTTGACCAAGGTTTGGTGGCCTCAAAATTATCAAATAATTTCTACAAATTATGAAATAACTCTTAGGTGTCAAACATCAACCCTAGACCCAAGAAAAGTATTTCCAAAGGTTGGGCACAAGATTTTCTGAAAGATATTTGTGTTGGTGTCCAAATGGCAATTTGATTTTGATTTCACATAATTCCTTTACAAGAATTATGGAACTGATTACAAAAATCAAGATCGGAGAAAAAGTTTTAATTTCTCCTCATTTTTATTACATTTGAAACACAAACCAATTTTGGGATGTTACAAAACCTCCCCCTTAGAAATCTCGTCCAGAGATTTGGCTCGCTCTAAGAAAGAAGGAGGGTAGTGCGCGCGGAGACGATCTTCCCTTTCCCAAGTAGCCTCATCCTCGGAATGGTTCGACCACTTTGAACTTTAAGGAATCGATGGCTCTATTCCTTGTTCTTCGCTCGATCTCTTCAAGGATGCGAGCAGGTGCTCGCGATAGGTCAAAACTTCCCGGACATCGAGTTTCCAACGAGCTTCCTCAATTGGAACACGGAGGCACTTCTTTAGTTGGGACACATGGAAAACATCATGTACCCCTTCAAGTGCAATTGGCAATTCCAACTTATAGGCAGCAGCTCCTTCTTCTCGATAACACGGTAAGGACCGAGCATATCGAGGAGCTAACTTGCCCTTGACGTGAAAGCGTTGATGGCCCTTCAAAGGGAGACCTTGAGATACACAAAGTCATTAGGCTCAAAGCTCAACTCACGACGACGGCGATCCGCATAGCTCTTTTGCTCGGATTGAGTGCGGCGCAAACGATCACGAATAATTTGGACTTGACTCTCGGCCTCATTGATCGAAGTCCGCCAAAGAATGGTCTTCGCCGGTCTCGAGACCAATTCAACGAGGGTTCGTGACTTTCTCCCGTATAAGGCCTCGAAGGTGCCATGCCGAGGTCGGCTCAAACCATTGTTGTAGGAAAACTCGGCGAATGGCAAGCATTTTTCCCAATGCTTTCCATAAGACAGAACACAAGCACGGAGCATGTCTTCCAACACTTGGTTGACCCTTTCGGTCTGACCATCAGTTTGGGGGTGATATGCGGTGCTAAATGTGAGACGGGTTCCCATAGCCTCTTGCAAACACTTCCGTAACACAGCGGTGAAAAGCGCATCGCGATCGATAAACGATCGCCTTGATACACCATGCAAGCGAGCGATACGGAAATATAGAGGTCCGCTAGTAGACTCACACTAAGGTTCGTTCGTACTGGCAGAAAAATGGGCTACCTTCGTCAATCGATCGATGACAACCCAGATGGAATCCTTGCCTTGGGTGTTCGTGGCCGGCCGGTGATAAAATCCATCCCGGACGAATCCCACCTTCCATTCAGGAATAGGCAAAGGCTGAAGCAGCCCTGCTGGACGCTGATGCTCGGCCTTGACACGACGACACACGTCGCACTCGGCAACGAACTTCGCAATCTCCCTCTTCATCCGGGTCCACCAAAATCTCTTACGGAGATCTTGATACATCTTTGTGGCCCCGGGATGAATAGACAAAGGCGAATCATGGGCCTCGCGGAGAATCAAATTCCGCAATCCCATGTCCTTTGGAACCACAAGGCGTTGCCCGAACCTTACAACACCATGCTCATCCTCAGAGAAGCACTTAGCTGTTCCGTTCTTGACATTTTCCTTGATGCGACTTATTCCAAAGCATCTGACTGTTGAGCGACCTTAACCCGATCCACCAAGGTTGGTTGCACAACCAGGGTAGCGAGGAACCATGCTCAACCAGACCTAAGTTGAGACGGCGAAATTCCTTCGAAGGGTGGGTTGACATCCCCGAGCAACAAGGCATTGCAATGCGCTTATGATGGAGCGCTCTAAGAGCTACATTAGCCTTGCCGGATGGTAGTGAATTCCCATGTCATAGTCTTTGATCAACTCCAACCATCTCTTTTGCCCGAGGTTCGGATCTGGTTGGGTGAACAAATACTTTAGGCTTTTGTGATCAGAATACACTTCAACGACACTGGATTAGGTAATGTCGCCAAATCTTAAGTGCATGAATCACGGTGACCAATTCCAAGTCATGGGTAGGATAGTTGAGTTCATGAGTCCTCAATTGCCTTGATGCATAGGCCACTACCTTGCCTTCTTGCATAAGGACACAACAGAAGTCCTCGCGAGAAGCATCGCAAAAGATATCGAAGCTTCGATGAATATCGGAAGAACGAGAACGGAGGCGGTGGTCAAACGCCTCCTAAGTACTGAAACTTTCCTCACAAGCATCGGACCACAAAACTTCTTGTCCTTCTTGAGCAACTCGAGTCATCGGCCGCGATCTTGGAGAAGTTCTCGATAAAGCGGCGATAATATCCGGCTAAGCAGAAAACTCCGCGTTCTGCCAGTAAGTAGGTGAACCCATGAAAGAACATCGTTGACCTTGCTAGGGTCAGCGGCTACACCTCCTCTTTGAAAGAATATGACCCAAGAAGGCCACTTCCTTCAACGAACGCGCACTTGTTGAACTTTGCATCGGTGATGCTCACGGCTTGCCTAATACAAGCCTCGGATGCTCATCGTGTTCCTCATCGTCCTTGGAATAGATGAGAATATCATCGATGAAGACCATGACAAACTTATCCAAATACTCCATGAATACCGAATTCATGAGGTTCATGAACAAAGCGGGAGCATTGGTTAAGCCAAATGACATGACGGTGTATTCATACAAGCCGTAGCGAGTAGAAAGCCGTCTTTGGAATATCCTCGTGTCGTATCCTAACTTGATGATATCCCGTTCTCAAATCAATCTTGGAGAATACTCGAGCTCCGATTAATTGATCAAAGAGATCATCAATGCGGGGCAATGGATACTTGTTCTTTACCGTTACCTCATTAGCGGACGGTAATCAACGCACATGCGCAAAGTATTGTCCTTCTTCTTTACGAAGATTCTTTGGACAACCCACGGAGATGAGCTAGGCGGATGAATCCTTTTTCTTGAAGCTCATTAAGTTGCTTCTTCAACTCCACCAATTCGTTCGGTGGCATCAGATAGTGCCTCTTTGAAATCGAAGCGTCAGGGGAGCCAACTCAATGACAAACTCGAGGTCTCGAGCTGGTGGCATTAGGAAGAGCTTAGGGAAGACATCAATGAAGTCACGGACGGTTGGGACTTCACCAATATCGAGAGCGGGCTTCGCTTCAAGCGCGAAGAGATGCGGGCCTAGCGGCCGGTAGCGAATAACCTCGCCGCCGAAGGACTAGATAGAAGGACACACTTCTTGGCGCAATCAATCTCAGCTTCGGGCCTCGCGGGGCTCCGGGGGTCCTCCGGGGTGCTTCGGCTCCGCCCCGGGGGTGGCCCGTAGGTCCTGGTACTCCGGGCCTCACGGTGCTTCGGGGGGTCCTCCGGGGTGCTTTGGCTCTACTCCGGGGGTGGCCCGAAGGTCTTGCTGCTCCGGGCCTCGCGGGGCTTCAAGGGTTCTCCGGGGTGCTTCAGCTGGGCGTTGTGGCCATCCCTACGACAATGGTTGAGCTTAGGTGGTGACTAGTGCAATACAGTCATTTCCATTGGTTGCACCTTGTTGTTAGCTTTCCAATGAATCTGAGAATGTCAAATTCGAATATCGTATGCAAAAGTTATATCTGTTTTACTGAAGGTGTCTCGAAAACGGAATCCACTTGAACTTTAATTCGTTTCAGGTTCAATCTTGAAACTGCTATATCTTTTGATCCCGTGGGTCAAACTTGCTGAATTTTTTGTGGAGCCTTGTGGCTATATGTAGAAGGTCTCCACCAATTTTCACTGGTTTTGACGAATGTTTGACGTCCTTTTGATTTTTGGAAAGGTGGATAGTGGACACTCTCCTTTTTTTTCTTTGTTTGTTTTCTCTGTGTTTTTTCTCTTGCACAACCGAAAATAACTCTGCTCTCTCTCTTTTTTTCCTCATTTCTCTTGAAGCCGAAACAAACTCTAGGATTACCTTTTTTCTTCCCTTGATGAGACCAAAACCAACTTAATCGGTTGCCGTGGCAGAGGCGAGACAAGGGCGTTGGTGCTGCGGCAGGAGAGGCAGTGGGAGGCAAGATGCTGGGGTTGCCACGGCAGTGAGGGGCTGTGGCGGCCAAGTGCTGGGGATTGCCGCGACAGGAGATGGCAGCTGGAGAGAGGCAGCTGTGGTAGACCCATTCGGTGGTTGCCACGACAAAGATTGGTGATGGCCGTGGCAACAAATTGGTGTGGCACGATTGTTGTGGCAGAAAGGCCTGACTTGCGGCAAAGATCAAAGGACAAAAGGTGCGAACTAGACAAAGAAAAAACTAGACTCTAAGTAGAACTAGAAATCAACAGCTAGACACGACGATGCAATAAAAAATTCAACAAGCAAAAATACCGAAAATAAAATTGCAAAGGCTCAAATTGGTTTGGACAATATGAACTATGGTTTTTTTTTATTTTTCATGGATTGTACGTAGAGGAAGGAAATTCTCACCGATGAACGAAAGCTATTATACCACCTGATGAGACAGTGGGTGTTCCGATCTTTCGATGAGAAAGATAATTCGATTTGGTGGAGACGACTCTCACGATTCGGCTACCAATCATACACGACCAATATACCGGCAATCGCTGAACCAACTCCGTAATTGTTATCAACCTTGCTAGTAGCACGATCGATCTGACCATGAATATCTATTCCTATATGTAATCGAAGAACAAGATAGTAACCCATATAAAATTGTGAATAGGAATCAAGATTGTATTGATAAGTGTGGTTCTGAAGAACAATCTCACTGTTGAACACGTCGAACAAGAGGATAGCATACAGTAGCAAAGCAAAATTTCAATCTATCAAAATCCGAATTTTACTAAAGGCCGACGGCTCCTATACGAGGAGGGTGGAAAGGATACTGGAGCAGGAACGAACGAACGAATGGCCAGAACGGAAAGCTTGCTTTGCCTGCAGGAGCATCGGCTCTAACCAAGAAGCAATTTTTAGTAGGAACAACCATGGACAACAGCTTTGCGGTACAGTACAACACGCCATTGGCAAGAAAGAAAACTGCTTCGGATCACGAAATCTCTCAAACAGAGTGATTCGATTCAAGAAGGAAGGAGCAATTCGGTCCAATTCCATGAGCTGGTCCTAGGACAACCAATCGGATCGAGCTCCATCCCCAATTCAACCTGGTAAACCCTCTCCGGCTCGAACCAATCCAATCCAATAAACCGCCAACCCAATCCGGCCACGAACAGGGCATCCCAAGAAAAAGGGATGATACAGAGCATGGACAAGAACCCGCCATGAACCCACCATGAATGGCCGAATTATTCGCTCCTAACAATCAAGAACGAGAGACCTACCTAACCAGCCCGAACCACAAGAACATCTCAGGAATCCGAACGACCCAATTAGAATCACCATTTTGAGCTTTGAGAAGAGAAGAGAGAGGGAGGAAAGGCGATTACCTCATCTGCACAGCCTCCGTTGTCCTGGCGTAGGCGTCCTACGCCTCGAGGCAGTCGGCCTCCGCCCGCCGCTACTTCTCTGGCCCGAAGCACGTGCACTGCCCCATCCTCTTAGAGGGGATGGAGGCGGGGCTGTGTTGAGACTCCAGATATGTAACTCCAAATTAGTCTCAGATCAGTAACTAGTTCACACGGTGTACTTATAACCATACAACAACACAGCTAAAGAAGCAGAGAAAATAATATTACTTAGTAGCAAAAGGACCTTATGACCAAGGTTTTACAGAGTTTGCCATACAGAGCTAAAGACAAAAGTTACACTTGCAGCGGAAATGAGCAACTCGTAGAGGCCATCCGACATGCCCACAAGCAATCGAGTGGAGGACACGACCTAGTTCGCATAGTCTTCACAGTAGTCTTCCTCGTAGAACTCAGTGCTGCCTGGTTCTTCTTCGGCGACTGATCAACAAGTGGCGCAAGCTGTGAGTACATAAAGTACTGAACAAGTCGTAGGAACAGTATGCAAATAGTATTCATGCAGGGCTCAACAAGGATAGCTTTATGGCTATTTTGAACAAAGCAATATCGACAGTAAAACCGCTCTCAACTAGTTGAGCACCTTGTTGAAACGAGTAAAGACGTCTTCGATGCTCTCTTCAGGACGCATCTCGAACTTGTTGTACTCTCGCTTAAAGACCGTTTGACGCACTTGCTTGATTTGGGATAAACCCTCATGGTAGGTTTCGAGGGTGTACCAATCTCGTGCGCGGTCTCAAGGTGATAAATTCTATCGTACTCCTGTCTACCAAGTCCGGCATATAGGAGGTTATTTGCCTTATGGTCGTTAGCCAAGAGGGCTGCTGAAGACGACGTAGCAACCTCGGGCAAAACGAGCGGAGCTCGAAAAACCTTCCAAGTGGCTTGACATTCGCTCTGAAGGTAGACATGCATGCGATTCTTCCAATAGTCATAGTCGAACCCATCAAAGACATGCAACTTCGTAGAGTACTTCTCCATCGCCAAGTTCAGTGACCGGTTAATGTCAAGATTGAATTAACCGGGCTCTGATACCACTTGTTGGACCGAAACGACGACTAGAGAGGGTGAATAGGAGCACGATCTCTTTTTCACCAAGATCGAATTCAACACGATTTTCACTCCAATAGCTATGAGAGCTATGAAGATCAATGTACAAGCATAACGGAAGACTTGTATTGAATCCAATCAGAACCCCAAAGCAAAACAACTAAAAATCATGAAAACTCAATTTGAAATAAATAAGGCGGTCTAACCTCTGAGATTGGCGGGTCGACTTTTACATGGGGTGGTCTGACCTTTCAGATGGCCGGTTTGACCTCCAACTCGATGAACAGTAAAATCAGTCCGAATTCAAAAACACGAATTGGTCTAACTTTTGATCTATAACTCCAAACTCCACAAAATTTGAAACACACCTTCTCTAGCATGTCAAGAAGCTATTCCAATCAAAGATCGTGAAGATCTTTCCCAAAGTTCTGATCTTTTTTCGTTTGAGTGAAGGTTGCTTCAAACCGATTCAAAATGAAAGCATGATTTAAAACCTTGCTCGTGGATTAGAGAGGATCAAAATGATCCTAGATGGGTTCCCACATATCACAGCAAGCAAGATCCAGGCCAGATACCAAAAGAAAAGATGTGGATAAAAGAAAGCCCTAAAATCACAAAATAGAGAGCAAGAACATAAAGAGACTTAACTTTGAGGAATCTTGCTTGGATTGATTTGATATAGATGTTGGTTTACAGCCACTCCATCATGGAGGACGAATACTCAACGCGTAAGCACAGAATCAATCCAAACTCTAGAAACCTAACCTCTCCATTATTCTCCCTAAAAACCAAAACTATCATTTCTACAATAAAACAAAGAGGTGGGGAGGTGCATCACCAGCACCCTCCCCTTTTTATAGTGGAGGCTAGTTGATGAGGACATCTCTACTATGGATACAGTCACGCCTACACACACAACTCATCCACAACCAATACAAGAATCTCATACCCAAGCTCGTACTTGCAAACTTAATTACGAAGTGAATTCGTTCCTATGTTTATATATTACTGAGAATAAACTGCTACCTAATGTAAGTGATTTAATTGTGCTTAGGAACATGGGAAAATATCAAGGAGAGGCTTGTGGAGTCATGGATATGCATGGAAGGCATAATAGAGATCACCACATCACTTTGGGTCCATGTCAAGCAAGAGTTCGAGTTGGGCTCGTTCTGGATTTGAATTCGGACTGATGCAACAGTACTAAGTTCAAACGGTCATAACTTCTTCATAAGAACTCCGTTTGGGGCGATTCTGGACTTCATGGAAAGCTTATCAAGTCTACTTTCCAACGGATCTAAGATCATCATCAAACTTCATCCGAGCCGTCCACAATCATCAAAAGAGTTCATATTAGTTTCTAAGTTCGAGTCAAAAGGGTGCTGCGCTACCTCCACTTGGGCCCATGGGCCTTGTAACCCTAGGGGCGTGCGTCCACTTCGCTGGCCGCCACCACCCGGCCGTCTCCCTATATAGGAGCCACCGTCTCCTTTCGCTAGAACTCAGATTTCGTTTGATTAGTTTCTCTATTGTGAAAACTCTCGTTCTTCGCTTGTGTCGACTAGATCAACCGTAAAGCACATCTGCGGAATCCCACCTTTTGAAATCAATCATATATTTGCAATTCAGATTGCTTTTTACCTCATTCTTGCTTGTTCTTCGATTGCTTGCAGGAATTGATCCTCGTGATCAGGTCAACCGGGTCTTTGGCACAGTTGATAACGACTTGGTGGTTAGTTCAGCGATTGCTTGGTTCATGCGTGCTGCGTTCGTAGCACTGGATCGTGAGAGTTAACCGTCATCCAATCAGAATTTACCCCTCTCATCGAAAGATCAGGACAACAAGGAGCATCAAGTGGTATCAGAGCTATAGTTCATCGGTGAGAGTCTTTAGTTTTTTTTCATACCTACAGTCTAAAAATTACCAAAAAATCGCATCTATCATCCATACCGAGCCCTTTGAGCCTCGCAATTTTTATTTTTAGTGCAATACGTTGTTGAACTTTTGGTTGCATCGTTGTATCCTTTGCTGGTTTTAGTGTCTAGTTCCTTTAGAGTTTCGAGTTCTGCTCACATTTGGTCTAACCGTTGCGGTTGAGTTCGATCTTCCACGACAAGGGAATCAAAGGAGGAGAAGGGTACCGACTTCAGCCAGTAGACGGACACACTATCTAGGGAGGCTTTGCCCTAGCTGGTCTCAGAAAAGGAAACCTTGCCCAATTCGGAGACAACCAAAACAGCGTGGTGTTCGCAAAAAGAAGAGAGAAAAAAAGAAGACAAAAAAAAAGAAACACACACAACTTTTGCATACGACCTCCGATTGGGGTGATTTTTGATCCATTGGAAAGGGAACAAGAAGATACATCCTACAATTGTATCATACACTTACGCCCCCGGGCGCACGTGCGGAAAACTTTGACCCAAAAAAATGTCGTTTAGGGCCTCAAAACGTCGTTTAAGTCGACCGCAAACTGAGAAAAATTAAGTTTCTTGGAATTCGCTCAAAATTAACAGAGCCCTTTTACAAGTGATTCCAAGGTTCCTTGCGAAGACAACATCCTTTTTCAAGCTTCCGAACTCCGTGTGCGACATTCTCTAGTTCTGTCGCGCCGTGTTTTCATTTGTGTTCTAGGCTCATGTCTCTAGTATGGTCTAGCCTAGGATCAGCACTAACTGGCGTTGAACAATTTTTCAGCTTACATTCACTGATTCGATTATTGTTGATCCTTGCTACCATATTGAAGCCTTCCGAGCTCCACTTTCTACTAACTCAGTAGGTTCCGGTCCTTGCATTCGTTGGGCTAATCGCAAGTGAGAGTATCACGAACCAGCCACCGGTTGTACCACCTCCTTGCTGCATTGGTAAAAGCTTGTAAAAACCTGGTAAGGCATTGTGAGAGAGTGACTTGTGAAACTCCAAGAACCTAGTAGTTCATAGGTATATATGCAATGTGATTTATTCTTTTCTTTGATACTAACAATGGCAGGTTCATGGTCACAAGGGGAGAATAGCAGGCCCAACGTTGAGGAAGATGGACCTCTCACGCCTCGCATGAAAGACATCATGCATCAATTTTCATGCTTATTGAGTCAACATTCAGAGCGTCTTGAGGGGGTTCTAGATCGCACCAATAACGATCTTGATGTGATTGTTACACGTGTGGAGCAGCTAGAGAGAGCTCCACCTCCTGCTGCTACTGTCGGCGTTGCACCAACGCGCCGTAACCCATCCGCTAGTAGCTCATTGGCCGATGAGATAGAAGATGAAGTGAACCCATATGTTGCTGATACGGAGTCCGATGGTGGTTTCAATCCCAACAATGATCGCGATCATCAGCTACGACAGGTTAATCGACAAGGTACGCGAAGAGACCCACCACGTGAGGTACATGATCGTAATGATGCACTTGGTAAAATTAAATTCGCTATGCCTCCTTTTGCTGGAAAATATGATCCTGATACTTACCTCACATGGGAGTTAGTCGTAGACCAAAAATTTGCATGCCATGAATTTCCTGAAAATAAAAGGGTTAGGGCTGCTACTAGTGAGTTCACTGACTTTGCATCTATTTGGTGGAATGAATTGTGCCGTAATGAACAAAACATACCTAGAACATGGGATGCTATGAAGATAGCTACGAGAGCTAGATTTGTGCCTTCATATTATTCTCGTGATTTGCTGAATAAATTATAACGTTTAATACAAGATAGTAATACAATAGAAGACTACTATCAAGAATTGCAAACTGGTATGTTACGTTGTGGTTTAGAAGAAATCAAAGATGCTAGAATGGCTAGATTTTTAGGAGGGCTTAACAGAGATATTGAGGACATTCTAGATTATAAGGAGTATAATTCTATCATATGTTTATTCCATCTTGCTTGTAAAGCTGAACGTGAAGTGCAGGGGAGACAATCTCGCCCTCGAGACTCTTTTAGAGTTTCTTTTGCAGGTAGGTAAAATCAAATGCAGTCCGCGGGCAGGGCGCCACCCCCTGCTGTCCCTGCAGGTAGCCGTCTTCCACCCCCTCTGGTCATGGGTGACAAGCAAGCACCACTCCCTGAGCGTCCGACGCAAGGAAATCAACTTCAGTTCAGCAAGCATAGAGTTCCATTTCGGTTGCTTCCACCGGGCGAACGCGAGACATACAATGCCATCGCTGCAAAGGCTTCAGGCAAATAATGAGAGATTGCCCAAATCAGCGGGCACTTCTTGTTAGAGACGATGGTGAGTATACTTCATCTAGTGATATTGATGAAGAACATGCATTGCTTATAACTGACCCCGTGGGTGCGCAATTTGAATCTGAACATGACGAAGAACGTTTTGGAGCTGAAACAAGTGATAAGTTTTTGAGAATAATTGTGAACGTGTCCTCAGTGCTCAAATGGAGTGTGCTGAACAGAATCAACTCCACAATCTATTTCAAATAAAATTTATGATCAATGAGCGTTCTTGTCGTGTGATTATTGATGGAGAAAGTTACAATAATTTGGCTAGCATTGATATGGTTGACAAGCTTGCCTTGACCACACAACAGCACCCTCGTCCTTACCACATTCAATGGTTTAATTCATGCGGTAAGCTAAAGGTAACTCGCATTGTCAGAGTACACTTTTCTATTGGTTCATATTGTGATTATGCTTATTGTGATGTCGTACGTATGCAAGCATGTTCATTACTTCTAGGTAGACTGTGGCAATATGATAAAGATATTGTGCATCATGGTAGGACTAATCAATATACTCTCATGTCTAAAGGAAAGCGAATCACTTTGCTGCCCATGTCCCCAGAAGCAATTTTAAAAGATGAATTAGAAAGTGCTAATAGAGAAAAGGAGAGTAGCAAAAGTGAAAAATCATATTATAGCTAAAGAACTTACACCGCATAAGAAGAAGGAACCTAGTGCTAAGGAAGGTGAAATTAGATTGAAGGGTTCTTTTTTGTTAGCTACCAAGTTTGATATTAGTGAGGTAGAAGCTGATCATTCCGGTTGCTATACTTTAGTGTGCAAAGCAACTTTGTTTTCATTTGAGGATATGCCCCCTCTTTGCCTCCTGCTGTTGCTCACCTTTTGCAGGTGTATGACGATGTATTTCCAAGTGAGGTACCACCGGGACTATCTCCAATTAGGGGCATTATACATCAGATTGACTTGATCCCCGGAGCTTCACTACCCAACCGCGCGCCATACCGAACAAACCCGGAGGAGACTAAGGAGATTGAGCGTCAAGTGCAAGACTTGCTTGACAAAGGGTATGCACGCGAGAGCCTTAGTCCATGTGTTGTTCCTGTACTTTTGGTTCCAAAGAAAGATGGGTCATGACGTATGTGTGTTTATTGTAGAGCTATCAATAATATTACAATCAGATATCGTCATCCTATTCCTAGGTTAGACGACATGCTTGATGAATTAAGTTTCTCTATTTTATTTTCTAAAGTTGACTTGCGTAGTGGATATCACCAAATTCGCATGAAATTAGGAGATGAATGGAAAACAACGTTCAAAACTAGGTTCGGTTTGTGTGAGTGGTTAGTGATGCCTTTCGGTTTAACTAATGCACATAGTACTTTACTGAGATTGATGAACGAAGTTTTGCGTACTTTCATTGGTAAATTTGTGGTAGTTTTTTTGATGATATATTGATATGTAACAAATCGTTAGAGCAACATCGTGACCATTTACGTGCTGTTTTTAATGCTTTACGTGGTGCACGTTTATTCTGTAACCTTGAGAAGTGCACCTTTTGCACCGATCGAGTCGCTTTTCTTGGCTATGTTGTTACTCCACAGGGAATTAAAGTTGATCAAGCCAAGGTTGAAGCAATACAGAGTTGGTCAACTCGTAACACGGTCAGACAGGTGCGAAGCTTTTTAGGACTTACTGAATTTTATCACCGCTTCGTAAAGGATTTTAGCACCATCGCTGCACCATTAAATGAGCTCACCAAGAAGGGCGTGCCATTTGTGTGGAGCGCTGCACAGGAGAACGTATTCACCACACTGAAAGATAAGTTAACACATGCACCTCTACTCCAACTCCCTGATTTCAATAAAAACTTTTGAACTAGAATGTGATGCCAGCGGAATTGATTTGAACTATTCTACTTATGATAAGGAATTATATGCACTATTTCAAACTTTAGAAACTTAGCAACACTATTTATGGCCCAAAGAATTTGTTATACATTATGTTCATGAATCTTTAAAGCATATTCGAAGTTAAAGTAAACTTAATCATAGACATGCAAGGTGGGTTGAGTTTATTGAGTCTTTTCCTTATGTTATAAAACACAAGAAGTGAAAAGAGAATGTTATTGCTGATGCCTTGTCTAGGAGATTTACCATGCTTTCTCAAATGGACTTCAATTTTTTGGATTAGAGACTATTAAAGAGCAATATGTGCATGATGCTGATTTTACAGATGTATTGTTGAATTGTAAAGAAGGGAAAATGTGGAACAAATTTGTCATTAATGATGGGTTTGTATTTAGAGCTAACAAGCTATGCATTCCAGCTAGCTCTGTTCGTTTGTTGTTGTTACAGGAAGCGCATGGAGGTGGCCTGATGGGACACTTTGGCGTGAAGAAAACAGAAGATATACTTGCTGATCATTTCTTTTGGCCAAAGATGAGACGGGATATCGAGCGCTACGTTGCTCGCTGTACAACATGTTAAAGAGCTAAGTTACAACTTAATCCTCATGGTTTATTCACGCCTCTACCTATTCCTAGCGTTCCACGGGAAGATATTTCGATGGACTTTGTTTTAGGATTGCTTAGAACACAGAAGGGGAGGGATAATATATTCGTGGTTGTTAATCGATTTTCTAAGATGACTCATTTTATACCATGTCATAAGAGCAATGATGCTGCCCATATTGCTGATTTATTCTTTCGTGAAGTTGTTCGTTTACATGGCGTACCTACTACTATAGTTTCAGATCGTGATGCTAAATTTTTTAGCCACTTTTGGCAAACTTTATGGGCTAAATTGGGGACTAAGCTGTTATTTTCTACTACTTGCCATCCCCAAACTGATGGACAAACTGAAGTTGTAAATAGAACTTTATCTACAATGCTTAGGGCTGTGTTGAAAAAGAATTTAAAAATGTGGAAAGAATGCTTGCCTCATATTGAGTTTACTTATAATCGTTCCTTACATTCTACTACCAAGATGTGCCCTTTTGAGGTTGTTTATGGTTTTATGCCTCGTGCTCCTATTAATTTAATGCTTCTTCCATCTGATGAGAAATTGAATTTTGATGCTAAACAATGCGCTGAATTGATTTTAAAAATGCATGAGACAACCAAGGAGAATATAGAGCACATGAATGCTAAATATAAACTTGCTGGTAGTCAGGGGAGAAAACATCTAATTTTTGAACTAGGTGATCTTGTTTGGTTACACTTGAGAAAAGATAGGTTCCCTGAATTGAGAAAGTCAAAATTGATACCTAGAGCTGATGGTTCTTTCAAAGTGTTAAAAAAGATTAATGATAATGCATACAAGCTTGAACTTCATGCAGATTTTGGGATTTGTCCCACATTTAACATTACAGATTTGAAGCCATACTTCGGAGAAGAGGACTGGCTTGAGTCGTAGACGACTCAAATGCAAGAAGGGGAGGATGATGAGGACATCCCTACTATGGATACAGCCGCGCCTACACACACAGCTCATCCACAACCAATACAAGGACCTCTTACCCGAGCTCATACTCGCCAACTTAATTACCAGGTGAATTCGTTCCTATGTTTATATATTATTGAGAATAAACCGCTACCTAATGCAAGTGATTTAAATGTGCTTAGGAACATGGGAATGGACCAAGGAGAGGCTTGTGGAGTCATGGACATGCATGGAATGCATAATGGAGGTCACCATGTCACTTTCGGTCCATGTCAAGCAGGAGTTCGAGTTGGGCTCGTTCTGGATTCGAATTCGGACTGCTGCGACAGTACTAAGTTCAAACGGTCATAACTTCTCCATACGGACTCCGTTTGGGGCGATTCTGGATTTCATGGAAAGCTTATCAAGTCTACTTTCCAACAAATCCAAGATCATTATCAAAGTCTATTCGAGTCGGCCACAATCATCAAAAGAGTCCACATCAGTTTCTGAGTCCGAGTCAAAAGGGTGTTGCGGCACCTCCACTTGGGCCAACGTGCCTTGTAACCCTAGGGGCGTGCATTCACTTCGCTGGTTGTCACCCCTTCCTGTCTCCCTATATAGGAGCCACTGTCTCCTTTCGCTAGAACTCGGATTTCGTTTGATTAGTTTCTCCATTGTGAAAACTCTCGTTCTTCGCTTGTGTCGACTAGAACAACCGTAAAGGACATCTGCAGAATCCAACCTTTTGAACTTAATCATATATTTGCAATTCAGATTGCTTTTTACCTCTTTCTTGCTTGTTCTTCGATTGCTTGCACGAATTGATCCTCGTGATCAGGTTGGTAGTTTAGCGATTGCTTGGTTCGTGCGTGCGGCGTTCGTAGCCTGGATCATGAGAGTTGACCGTCATCTAATCGGAATTTACCCCTCTCATCGAAAGATCGGAGCAACATGGAACATCACTAGTCTCCAACTAATTTAAAATAGTAGGTGTAGGTGCTAGATAGAGAATTTAGCGATGAAAGTTCAGAAACTTTCTTCATAGCACATTCCAAACTAACGGGCTCATTAAGAATGATATAACACAACGTATCAGAAGTGGATATTCTATCAAGTACTTCCTTATGTGTAATTAATTCGACCTGTGCGAAATTATGTGACTTCAAATTAGCACATGGTTCGTTCAAATTAACACAAGGAATATCAAAAGATTGCACTACAACATGTATATACTCACAAGGCTGCTCTATGTCATGCTGTAACATTAAATCGGTACCTTTGTCATTATTGTCCTCCTCAGATACTGTAGGTACCTCAAACTTCTCCTCTGATGACATAAGATGCGCCAGATCATCCTTCATCTCTTCAAGCGCCTCGACAGTATCTGTGGATGGAGTAGGAGGCAAAACAATGTTAGCATTTTCAGTTACCTTAGGTTGCACCTCGCTTGTGACCGTGGGTGGTGGAGGTACAAAGCGACGTTGCAATTTCTTCTTCATCTGCTCCCATGTGTACATGAAGTGGTACTCGATATTCGACCACCAATGTTGAACATCATCGATCAGCGCCGTCCTTGCCCTTCTCATCTTCTCATAAGGATCAAGGTCATGTCTTTCAAAGTAGCTTTCCAACGTAGTAACCCATATGAAATAGTCCAACGATGTACTCTCAGCGGTGAGTGGCATGAAGCATAATGGTAGTTGTTTACCTTTGAGTTCAAATTTGCCCGTGATGTGATCGTAATCTACCAACTTCAACCAACCTGTCATCGTTAGTAGAAAACGAGGAAACAAATCACAGTGTATATGCTCCTATCAACTACTAGGTTTTGGCATTTCAACAGTTGCTTTCTCACAACACCTTACCAAGTTCTTACTAGTTCTTACCAATGCAGCAAGGAAGTGTTACAACCGGTGGTGGTTCGTGATACTCTTACTTGTGATCAGCCCAACGATTGAGAGGAACGACACCTGCTGAGTTAGTAGGAAGTGGAGCTCGGAAGCCTAGTATGTAGCAAAGGAATAGCAATTATTCAATTCAGCATGCAAAGTTGAAAAGCAGTTCAAAGTACTAGTCACAAGTGCTGATCCTAGTCTAATCAAAGTTCAGCTAATCAAAACCCCGCTAAAAGATGTGTATGTACGCACACGCAAAGATAAATATGACTTGATGTAAGCAATGAAAAACCTCACAACAAGTGCTATGAGAGACGCTAACCAACTACTCAAACTTCTTTGTAGGGCACAAGATTGTTCACACGATGTAGAACACAAAAACGGAATAACGTGCAGCATAAACAACCCTTTAGTTCAAGCAGAAAACAATAGTTAGTCTCGAGAGATAAAAAAGTAAAATTTTATATTAATTATATATACTCGTTTGAAATATTTCGACGAGATCTAAAACTTTGCAGTTGAGGCGAACGCCAAATTCCGAAGGGACAACCAAAAGAAATGACAAAAACCGAAACAAAAAACTTGTGATGCAAATTCGGGGCCGAAGATGGCCGATTTTGGGTTCCCTGGAGGGAGATAAATGTATTAATTCAAAAGTATGCGCCTCGTCGTTAGCTTTCCAATGAGTCCAAGAACGTCCAAATCGGACACCATATGCAAAAGTTATGCCCGTTTTACTGAAGGTCTCTCGGAAACGGAATCGTACTCGGACTGGAAACCGACTCGGTGTCAATCTTTAAATTGCTATATCTTTTGATTCCTTGGGCTAATCTTGCTAAAATTTTTTGTGTAAGTTTGTGGCTATACGTAGAAGGGATCCACCAGTTTTCACTGGTTTTGGTGTAAGATTGTTTTTTTTCTTTTTTCTACCACGGCTTTTGTTTTGTGTGGCGGCCTCTTTCTCCTTCTATTTTTTTTTACCAGCTCTAGGGTTTTCCACAAGTCGTAAATACAGCAAAGTATTCTCTTTTTTAGTGCAGATTAGAGGAGTTCTAACCCATGAATTTTCTGTTTTAGATGCAAAAACTAAGAACCCTAAAAGAACGATTAAGCGACGCAAAGGAAAAACACGAGAAGTAATCTAGACAACGACCAACTAGACAATAACTAGAACTAAAGATCAGCAACTAGACACGACAATGCAACCAAATATTCAACAAGCAAACTGAAAAGAAAAAATTGCAAAGGCTCAAAGGGCTCGGTATGGATGATAGATACAAATTTTTTTCTTTTGGCAATTTTCTGGACTCTAGGTATGAAAAACAAATCTACTACTAGAAAACTGAAAACTCTCACCGATTAACTGTAGCTCTGATACCACATGATGAACCCTAAGGTTTGATTTGTTGGCCCGATCTTTCGATGAGAACGATAAGTTCGGTAGGCGTCGCTCAACTCTGATGATCTCGGCTACGAACACGCAAGGCTCGAAACCACGCAATCGCTGAACTGATTGATAAGTCGTTATCAACCGTGCATGAATACCCGGTTGACCTGACCAAGAAGGTCGATTCCTGTCTACACCGAAGAAGCACGCAAGAACAAGATAAAGCAATCTAAAATTACAAATAAAGATTAAAATATTGAAATTGGGATTTTGAAAAGCGGTATTATGGTTGGTCTAGTCGACACATGACAATACACGAAGTTGCAACAAGGCTAACTTTGAACTAACCAAAATCCAAGGAAACTAGAGGGGGTGCGTCCTCCTTAAATAGGGGATGAGGAGCCACAAATATAAAATAAATATAGGGGTGGGACTAAAGTTATGATTTACTGTTCATTAGAACAGTAATCACACCCCTAGGTGGGCCGGCGGCATATGGGCCAATTCCGGTGCGATTACAAGGCCCAAATCGGTCCAAATTAGTGATATAGCATCTTCTTTTGACGATTCTGAAGTCTGTAGAAGGAATTTGGAGGTGAGGCTAGATCCGTTGGAAAGATCTCATCGTTAGCTTTCCAACAAGCCTAAGAACACCCGAATCGGACTCTATTTGCAAAAGTTATATCTGTTTTAAGTTGGTGCTGTCAGGCTGATTCCGGAGGCCGAACTGGATTCCAGAATGGGTCCAGCTCGAACTGCTTGCTTGTCTTGGACCAAAAGTGACATGGTGCTGCACATATATATATTTCATCATTAGGTAGCATCATATAGTTCATATAATATAAAGACACTCCTAAAAACAAGCTCACCTGATAATTTAAGTGAAGCGTATTAGCTCTTGTACTTGGAACAACAAGCATAGCAAATATGGTTGTATCCATAGGGGTCATGTCCTCATCACCTACACCCTCTATTTTTGGCCCAGCTCTAAAATCAAAATTTCACAATGGCCGGTCCGACCGCCGAGGTTGCCGGTCCGACCGCCCGAGGTTGCCGGTCCGACCGCGCCAGATCGGTCGGACCGCTGCCTCTGGCCGGTCGGACAGCTAGTTTCTTGACTCAAGATCTGGCCGGTCGGACCGCCAGGGGTGGCGATCCGACCGCTACTTCTTGGCCATCGGACCACGCCTCGAGCGGTCGACCGCTAGTGACCGACAAAGACTGAACTTTGCCGAAAACGCGTGATTCGATAAATCTTCAATACCATTGCCAATTGTAACATCATCCATAGATCATGAGCATATTCCCATGATATCCACAATTATACTTTTACTATCTAGTGCGTATAGTCAGTTTACAGTCGTTGATGCGTATTTACTATTAATCTATCTTTGGTTTACCGCCTGTAGGGCTATTCTATGCGCACCTGGTTTGGGTGTTCGCCCACTTGCAGGTCGAGAGTATCCCCAGCCGCTACATGCTCCGTAGGTACACTAGGAATGCTAGGGTGGATGTGTCGCATGACAGACAAGACCTCATGAAGGTCGGGCCTGATGGAATGACTGAGATGTATCGGCATACCACCTTATGGACTGAAGCTATGGGCGTGGTGAGGTCAGGGTGAAGATCGAGTCTTGCGTATGATAGAGCCAAGGAGGTCCTCAAGGCGCTTCACATGCAGCTTGATATTGTACCCAACGACGTTGGCCCGGTGGCTGATGAGACTGCATAGTCCGATGAAGCGGACGATGATACGATCAACCCATCAGCGCCTCCTCTGTCATAGACCAAAGGTCGCAAACAAGGCAACGACGAACAAGAGCAAAGTTCCTACACCGGTGGGGAAGAAGATGACTATGGCGTGTAGCATATGCGGCCTGAAGGCCGGTCATAACAATGCTACTTGCTGGACTCTACCCCAAAATAGAGGGCGAGGAGGCAAGAGTGGCAGTGGCAGTGGTAGGGGGAGGGGGAGAGGTAGGAGGGGGAGAGGAAGAGGAAGGCCCAGTACATGCCGCCAGCTGATTCATGGGGACGAAACGGAAGATGACGACGCTGACGACTGTTTTCCAGCAGGGTTGAATGACAGCGATATGTGCCGAATAGCCGTGTTCTTTACTTACATTTCAGTAAACTGTTTACTGCATTGTCGTATGTCTCTTACTGTGGAAAATGGAACTCGCTATTCAGCTCGCCTTGCTTGTTTGACTGTATATTAGAACTCTCTTACTGCAAATATCACGTGGTATTACTGCTTGTTTTTTTGTTGTTGTGTTGACCATAATCTATTACTGTCTTCTGTATATTGGTTACATCTTTTTTGGCTAAAAGAACACAACGATCAATTGGTTGTCTTTATTCTACCAACATGTGGTGGTTGTTTTGTTGTGCGACACCAATAACGTTTCTGAAGTATATTTTTAATATTGAATTACTACATGCGTAAAAAATGGCTTTACTTTTAAACCATACGCACTGCCGCTCCATCTCCCCGAAGCGTCTCTTCGTCTCCCCAGACGACTTATAAATATAACGTATCATGAGCTTACGAAGTGTTGCATACGCGAGATGCCCCAAAAAATGCCTTCCCAACAGTATAACTCCCAAAAAAACATAGCACAAGCAAAATAAGAACAAAAATGACTCCAAACTCTTTTTCCACTCCACTGCAAACTTAGTTCTAAACTACCTAGCACTCATATACGATCAGCTGTCTTGGCGGAGCCTAATCGAGGCTACAGACCATAATTATGTCCGCGACCTCCTCCATGCTGCGCCACCGTATCTACCAGAGAGGGTGGCTGCAATCTTTTGTACTCTGCATCTTCTGCTAAGCTGGACCAATGTACTTGTGTCTGACGTCCAGCGAACCAACCTCATCCTGAATATCGTTCTCATGAACTACGTGGATCGAGTCAAAGTGTCCTTCCAAGGGATCAAAGACTACATCGGGCGGCAAGATGAAAATATCGACGACGTCGAGACCGTGGAAGAGGCGAACGCCCTCATCTAGATAAGCGTCAACAGGCTTTCTTCGCTCAATCAGTGCCAAGCTCGGCTTGCTTCTGCGAATGAGTCGGTGGAGGTGTACTTGCTTCTGCGAATGAGTCGGTGGAGGTGTATCTCCAAATATTCCCTGATCTAGCCCCGGCGAACTCCACGAGCGGGTTTACGAACGCCTGAGGGCTGCGATAGGGTCCTGTCCTGGCCACTAGTGCCTCCTTTCTTTTCCCTTTCTTCCCTTCTTTTGTTATATCGGGCTATGTAAACAAGAAAAAATGCAACGAACCATGCTATTTTGGCTGAATAATATTTACAAATTTTTATCTCCTATTCTTTACTGTTATGTACATATAACATTACTACAATGTTTTCTTTTGGTTTACTGTCATAACACACAAAAAAGATATGTTAAAAATGAAAACGCGATAAAAATATGATTTACTACTTTATAATGATCGCTTACCTCTTCCTGCATATGATTTTACTGTGACACTACCTTTTCGCTATACTGTCCGATGAAAATTTACTGCAAAAAATATTATGTGATAACTCTTTACTGTAAAATGCGAGCGCAATTACTGATCTTCTATTTTGTTTGTAATGACTGCACACGTGTCATGTTTTACTACATTGTGGCCTACATTTTACTGTACTACCTTCACACTCCTTTGTTTTGTATGTTCGCATGTGCATAGCTAAACACACTATACCAAATCAAACCAAACACTCATTTTCCCCCAAAACAAATCATACAATGCCGCTTGGGCTACCCGATGAGTCTCTTCGTCTCCCCTACTATGACTTATCAGGATGTTTTTGACAGTAAAACAGATTATAACTTTACTATCTTACCATTGTGTTTTTACTATCAAACACATATGTGCTCGAATAAAAATCACATGCCGCACGTAAGGCAGTTAAAATTGATAACAACTTTAATGACTTATCCATTATGTTTTACTATAAAACAAATGAGCTCGAAAAAAATCGCATGCCGTGAAAAGGCAATAAACCGATTCATGAATTATTGTCACATATCATATTATTTACCTTCAAAATCGAATCTTGCACGCCGTGCGGGCGTTTCGGGACTGCCGACTATAGTTGGTGGGTCGTCGTATGCTGGTTGCATACCCGCGCATGCCGTCTAGTCTGTGTCGCGCGCGGTGGACAGCCTAGGTGTAGAATAACTATTCCACGCTTGACTATATAGATATAGAACAAATCCAGTTCTAATGGGTAATTAAGTGCTAAGGTGCTAATGCCAATATTTATCGTTGGATATGGATTGAACAACCAAGATTAATGCGGGCTCCCACCTCCAATGCCCTGCATTAAACACCATGTATGATCCAATGGCATTTACAGTTTGTCGTTTCACGTGTTTTCGACAAAGTTCAGTTCTGTCAGGTCAGAACCGGTCTGACCGGCCAGGTGCGGCGGTCAGACCAGTCCCAAATCGGTCTGACCGGTCATAAGTGGCGGTCGGATCGAGAATGTCAGAAAGTGGTATTTTGAGCTGGGCCAAAAATAGAGGGTGTAGGCAAGAGAGGGGATCCTATTGCACTTGGTCCCATAATTTTTGGAGTCACCAGTCAAAAGTTATATTGGTTTGAAAATTCCAGTAGGTTTCGATTTTCCAAAGAGGAAAAATGGCTAAGTCCCAGCTGGCGGTCCGACCGGCCAAAAGCTGGCGGTCAGAACGGCCAGGGTGGGCGGTCAGACCGGCCCTGGGGGCGGTCTAACCGGTTTCCACTTGGTTCGTCGCCTGTCGTGGCGGCGTTGTTCGGTTGTTAGGTCAAAGTCATGAGTTTCAAGGCATATATGTTGCATGATGCATGTTTTGACTAACATGGGTCAAGTTGTGAAGAACTTGTTCCCAAATTCGGTTTACTTGTCTATTGTTGTGCAGGTTGCTTGGTGGTCAACGACGGTCAACGGCGAGGATGATCGGTACTAGGCTTGGAGAGCTGAGGTCCAAAACGATCGACGATGCCGGGTGAGGTCAATGTACTCAAGCGTGGTGCAAGATGGACAAGAGTGATCTATTAGCTAATCTGAGGTGCAAGATGGCGCAAGGTGTAGCTAGTTAGGTCAAGGGATGTTAAAGACGGCGCATTAAAATACGTGCGTAAGTGTCCCGTTTGTTTTGGGCCTTAACGGGAGCCCAATAGAGTCAAACTTCTAGAAGGTCTAAGCCTCCACTATAAATAGGAGAGGGTGGTGGCTGCACCATGGCTTCGTCTCTTTTGCAATTATTGTAAACCCTAATTTTCTTAGGGAGAGTTTTTGTGGAGGCTAGGGTTCTTGATGTTTGATGTGATTTTTGTGCTCTTGGATTGAGCATTGTCCTCTATTGATGGAGTGGCTGTAAGCCCTGATCGTATCAATCAATCAAAGGAAAGTTGGTCAATGTTTTGTCTCATTGCGTTCCTTCTCTCTATTTGATGATTTTAGGTCTTTCTTTGATCCATGAGTTTTTGCTTGGTTTCTTCATGTGATCTAGCTTGCTGTGACGTGTGGGAATCTATCTAGGATCATCTTGATCTTCAATCACCCAGGAGCAAGAGCTTTGACCTAGTTTGTGTTTTGACCCGGTTTTGAACCCTTCTTTGATCAAACAGAAAAGGATCTTGATTCCTCCAAGAATTATCATAATCTTCGATTGCAATAGGTCCCTGATATCATAGAGAAGGTGTGTTCCAAGTTTCATCAAGTTTGGATTAGTAGATCAAAAGTTTCATCTATTTGCATCTTCGTCATCGGGTTTTTCAATCTGTTCTGGAGGCCGGCGGTCAGACCGCCCATGGCCACCGGTCAGACCGACCGGAAATCGGTCCGACCGCCCAAGGCCAGCGCTCCGACCGGCCGCGCACTGATGTGTTTTAATTTTTATTGTTTTTGTCGTTTTGCTTAGGGGTTTATATTAGATTCAATATTAGTCTTCCGCTGTACTGATATACTGATCTTCATAGCTTCCATAGATACTTGAGTAAAGTTTTATTGAATCATGTATTTATGAAAAAGTGAGCGTGCTCCTATTCACCCCCCTCTAGTCGCCTTTTCGGTCCAACAAGTGGTATCAGAGCCCGGTTAGTTCAATCTTGATCTTAACGGTCACTGAACTTGGCGATGGATAGATACTCCACAAAGCCATATATCTTCGATGGGCACGACTATGCCTTTTGAAAGAATCGCATGCGGGTCTTCCTTGAGAGCGAAGGACATGCTATATGGGAGGTTGTTCGAGTCCCGCTCGTGGTGCCCGAAGTTGCTACGCCGGCTTCAGAAGCCCTTTTGGATAACAACAGTAAGGCTAAAAATCTTTTGTATAGCGGGCTTGGGAGACAGGAGTATGATCGGATTTACAATCTTGAGACTGCACATGTGATTTGAAACACTATCGAAACTTACCATGAGAATTCGTCCCAAGTCAAGAAAGCACGCCAAACAGTCTATAAGCGTGAATACAACAAATTCGAGATGCGTCCCGAAGAGAGCATCGATGACATTTTCAGTCGCTTTAATAAAGTGATAAATCAGATAAAAGCTATTGGTATTGAATATTATCAATCTGAAAATGCCACCCATCTCTTGGCTGCAATCAACACCAAGGAGTGGGAGATAAATGCTACAGCCATTGAGGAGAATGTAAACCTTTCTGATCTGACTTTGGAGCTGCTCTATAGCAAGCTCAAGACTCATGACATCAAAAGGATTGATCATCCCAAGAAGAAAAATATATCTTTAGTAGCAGACCCGCTCAAGAGAGCATCTGATGGGTCTTTTGAGTCTTCTTCTGGATTTTCGCTTTCAGATTTATCTACAATTCATGAAGAGGAGTTTGAGAGTCTCCCTGAGGCTATGTTGGCCCTCATAGTCCAAAAGGTCACACGGGCCTACAACAATATGAGAAACAGAAAGAGAGGAGGTCCCGTGACGTGCTATGAGTGTGGTGAGCTCAATCATATTCGGGCAAATTGCCCCAAGGTGAAAGGTAAGAGTAACCATAAGGAGGGAAAGCCAGCTTGGAAGAAGCCTCAATGGAACAACTCAAGGTTTGATACTGCCAATCTGACGAAGGCCGCTCACCGGGTGCTTGCCGCTTTTGAGGATCAATCATTAAGCGATGTGGACTCCGGGAGCGAGGAGGACAAGGAGGAGAAGATCCCTCAAAACAAGAAGAAAGGGAAGGCCAAGGACTTTAATAGTTTGTGCTTCATGACCGACTCCATTGACAACGACAACGATGAGGTACCTCCTTCCTATGATGTTCTTTCTGATATATGTGAAGCTATGTTTGAGCAACTCATGAGTCATGATAAGGCTTTAGAATATGTCATGGCTAAGAACACGGATTTAGAGTCTCAAATAGGTAATTTGACTTTAGAACTTGAGAATGCTGAGACTCTTGAATCTGATGAATGTTCATCCTGCCATGCTTTGCACTCTGAATTTGCTAAACTGCAATCTGCTCATGATATTGCTTTGCAACAACTTGAAAATACTAGGACTGAGCTTGTTGAGGTTAAATATGCTCCATATGAAAAATACTTAGAGTCTAGCAAGTTAGTTGTTTCTAGAGCTGTTGATTTTAGCCTTTGCACTTTCTACTTAGAATGCGAACATTTTGACTTGGTCAGTTTCACTTTAGGATCCCTGTTGATGAACTTGCTGAATTTGAAGCTTTGCTTAAATTGATCAAATCTACTGTTTTACTTTTGAGCCTTCGTGCTTAGTTTTGATATATATGTCTTATCATGATCTTGCTAGCGTTGTTAGGCTTGATATGTTGTTTGTGCAATATTATAGATGCTAGCTTGTTCTTTTGGGTAATCTCCAAAGCTTCTTGTAATCAAAAACTGAAAAATACAAAAAAATGAAGCTACTGCATTGCACTTCATGCATACTCCTTTTTATGCTTCTTTCTTCATTCGGCATTTGTTATCTCTGGATGAGATGAAGGCGTGATTCCTTGATGACTCCATTGTCAAAGGGGGAGAAGATATTTCAATGTTGGAGGAGAAAATATATCATTATTGAACAAAGAGGGAGAATATAAATAAAAATGATAAAAGGGGAAGAAATTGAAAATTTGAAAGTTTCTGAAATTTGAGGATCATAGTGAGGGGGAGTTTTTGAATTGCATTCTTATTGTCTTATTGATTCTTCTTAACTTGAATTGCATTTATTAATCCTCACAATGATCATAGGTCAATTGAATAATTGTTCTTTCATATGGACCTTAAGTGAGATTTTTGACTCTTTTCTGGAAATCAAAGTTTTTATGCTTTCTTTTGCCTAATCTAACTTGCCTATGCTATTCTGATGATAGCTTGGTCATTTCTATTGCTTTCTCTTGCTTATGGAACAAGTTGTGCCTTTGTGTGAAAACGAAAGTATTTTACTTTTCAAATCTCAAAATTACATTTTCTGGATTATTGCCAATGTGTTCATCAAGGGGGAGATTGTGGATATCATGGGGATATGCTCCAGATCTTAGGATGATGTGACAATTGACAATGACGTTTACGGTTTGTCGTTTCACGTGTTTTCGGCAAAGTTCGATTCTGTCGAGTCGAGCCGGTCGGCCGACCGGTCGGCGGTCAGACCGGTCCCAAATCGGTCTGATCGGCCATAAGCGGTGGTCGGATCGGGAATGTCAGAAAGTGGTATTTTGAGCTGGGTCAAAAATAGAGGGTGTAGGCAAGAGAGGGGATTCTATTGCACTTGGTCCCATATTTTTTGGTGTCACCAGTCAAAAGTTCTATTGGTTTGAAAATTCCAGTAGGTTTCGGTTTTCCAGAGAGGAAAAATGGCTAAGTCCCAGCTGGCGGTCCGACCGGCCAAAAGCTGGCGATCAGACCGGCCAGGGTGGGCGGTCAGATCGGCCCTAGGGGCAGTCTGACCGGTTTCCACTTGGTTCGTCGCCCGTCGTGGCGGCGTTGTTCGGTTGTTAGGTCAAATTCATGAGTTTCAGGGTATATATGTTGCATGATGCATGTTTTGACTAACACGGGTCGAGTTGTGAAGAACTTATTCTCAAATTTGGTTTACTTGTCTATTGTTGTGCAGGTTGCTTGGTGGTCAACGACGGTCAACGGCGAGGATGATCGGGATTAGGCTTGGAGAGCTGAGGTCCAGAACGATCGACGATGCTGGGTGAGATCAATGTACTCAAGCGTGGTGCAAGATGGACAAGGGTGACCTATTAGCTAATCTGAGGCGCAAGATGGCGCAAGGTATAGCTAGTTAGGTCAAGAGATGTTAAAGACAGTGCATTAAAATGTGTGCATAAGTGTACCATTTATTTTGGGCCTTAACGGGAGCCCAATAGAGTCAAACTTCATGAAGGTCTAAGCCTCCACTATAAATAGGAGAGGGTGGTGGCTGCACCATGGCTTCGTCTCTTTTGTAATTCTTGTAAACCCTAATTTTCTTAGGGAGAGTTTTTGTGGAGGCTAGGGTTCTTGATGTTTGATGTGATTTTCGTGCTCATGGATTGAGCATTGTCCTCCATTGGTGGAGTGGTTGTAAGCCCTGATTATATCAATCAATCAAAGGAAAGTTTGATCAATGTTTTGTCTCATTGCGTTCTTTCTCTCTATTTGATGATTTTAGGTCTTTCTTTGATTCGTAAGTTTTTGCTTAGTTTCTTCACATGATCTAGCTTGCTGTGACGTGTAGGAATCTATATAGGATCATCTTGATCATCAATCACCCACGAGCAAGAGTTTTGACCTAGTTTTCGTTTTGACCCGGTTTTGAACCCTTCTTTGATCAAACAGAAAAGGATCTTGATTCCTCCAAGAATTATCATAATCTTTGATTGGAAGAGGTCTCTAATATCATAGAGAAGGTGTGTTCCAAGTTTCATCAAGTTTGGATTAGTAGATCAGAAGTTTCATCTATTTGCATCTTCGTCATCGTGTTTTTCAATCATTACTTCGAGGTCGGGCGGTCCGACCACCTGTGGCCACCTCTGGCCGACCACCGGAATCGGTCCGACCGCCCAAGGCCAAGCCATCTGACCTTGTATACTGATGTGCTTTAATCTTTGTTGTTTTTGTCGTTTTGCTTAGGGGTTTATATTAGATTCAATATTAGTATTTCTATCTTGATCTTCATAGCTTTCGCTATATTGAATCTGTATTTGTGATCTTCATAGCTTTCAAAATATATATATATATATATATATATATATATATATATATATATATATATATAGCTCCTACTGGAGTAAAGTTTTTATTGAATCTCATGCAACCGAGATGTATTTGTGAAAAGTGAGTGTACTCCTATTCACCCCCTCTAGTATGCTAAAAACTATGGACTCTCTTTTCGTATGGTCCAATACCCAAAGTGATATATATATATATATATATATATATATATATATATATATATATATAGATAGAGAGAGAGAGAGAGAGATATATTACATAAGTCACCTAGGTGCCTAGGTACCCACATTATGAACCGTCTGATACACGTGTATGATCGATGCAAATTTTGGAGTTTGGGGTATGAAAATGTTATATACTCTTGATGTCTTTATGATATAGGGAAATGATGTTATATGCTAGTGAACTCTAGTACCACATCCATACCATAAATATTTCATGTGGATGTGCAGTGGACAGAGAGAAAAGGTGATGAGAGTTAAAGAATGCGATGCCAATGCTAGATGAATGGTGGAGATATGTGGTACAAGAGTTTCATGGCATGCCAAAATGCTCTTGGGAGTACGTACTCCCATTTCTAATATACCACTTAAATCGTATGCTGGTACCTCGTTATCAATTTAAGAATAGTCCAATGATGATTATAAGATACCCCAAAGTAAGTTCCACAAAAAATCATGAAAGTCTACTTTTTATGGCAAAAAATGTATATATAGATATATACTTCTTTTATATATGGAAAATGGTATATAGCAAAAAATAAAGGACTCCAATGAAATTTTTAATCAAGTCATATTAAAGTATTTTATAATTGGTATTTATGTATATTGAAGGTGATAAAGAAGGATAATATATTTGTTTAAGTGATATATTAGAAGCAGGAGTACACACTCCCTGGAGTACGAAACATGCGTCCTACATATATATTATATATAGTTCCTAGCACAACATCTAACACATATGAAGTCAACTAGACATTGGCTGATAGAAAGTTATGTTACAAAAAATTAAAGAAAGGCTAGCTTTCAATAAGGTAAATACCATCATTTCAAAAAATATTTGAAAAGAGAAAAGCTCTCTAGGAATTAGTTCAATAGACTACTAGCTTTTGAAGTGCAATGGTCAACAGAATTGACATAAACAATGAATTAGCATGTAGAACCATCAGTTCATTGGTCATGCAATACATAGACAAAAAAAGATGGACAAACAAAAGCAGCACCAACATATTTTTCTAAACTAGATAAAAATATCTTAGGCTTAGTGAACCCCTACAAAAACAAAAACAACCAAGAAGTTTTCCAAGCTAGACAAAAATAAGTTAGACTTGATGAGCCCCTATAAAGAAATAGACAAATAAACAACTTTCTAAAGAAGACAAATACTTTTGGCAGCAATAAGTATATTACTAAACTACATATCATTAAATGAAGCAAACATATTGAAAAAGAGTGGTTCTTATCTGAGAGACCATGTGAGTAGGGTCCCCGTTTGAGTGATGAGTATTTGACGTTGTGGTGAGAAGTTTGTGATTGAAATCATCGCATTTGCGCTGCTGCTGTTTTGGTTTTGTAAGTGCGGAACTTCCGGTGCTGGAAAACGGAACTTCCGATAATCGGAACTTCGCTGTGGTAAAATGGAACATCCGATTATCCTGACGTTTGTGTTTCGGTTGAAGTAATCAGAACTTCCGCACCTGGGGACGCGGTTTGTCTGATAATACTGACGTGAGTATTCCTTTGTGACGAAAATCGGAATTGAAAATCTGGGAGTGCGGACATTCCGATAA
Organism: Hsuehochloa calcarea; assembly: GCA_036346395.1. Taxonomy (NCBI): domain Eukaryota; kingdom Viridiplantae; phylum Streptophyta; class Magnoliopsida; order Poales; family Poaceae; genus Hsuehochloa; species Hsuehochloa calcarea. The sequence continues at coordinate 915,750 of CM070597.1, forward strand.
TCGGAACTTCCGCAATGGTAAGCGCGGAACTTCCGATAATCCTGACAAGTGCGGACGTTTCGGAAATCGGAACTTCCGCAATGGTAAGTGCGGAACTTCCGATTGTGGGCAGAACTGTACAGAAAGGCATAGTTTGTGATTTTGGGTTTGTATGAGTTTGAGTCTTGTACAAATTTTGATGCTATGATATTGGGCAATGCTATGTGATGTGTTTTTATCTGTGTTGACTGCAGGACATCGAGACGAAGTCGTGGCGAGACACGAGGTGATCGGACTAGGCGCAGGCGGCGTTGAGGTCAGAACGGTCGGGATGTGTCGAAGACGGCGTGAATCTTGAGGTGGTTGCGAGTCAAGGACAGCAAGGTGTACAGGAGGCTTCTAGAAGGTGCGCAAGTGGCGAAATGGTCTTTTCGCAAAGCGGCACAAGTGGAGGCGGTTCCGTTCGGGTGTAGCGGGCTTAATGGGTTGGAGACCCGTTAGCCAAGGGCTATAAATAGAGGTGAACCCCTGGTGTTAGGGTTAGACTTTTTGAGAGAGAATATTAGTGTTAGCTTTAGCAAAAGAGCTTTTGAGAGTTTGTTTTGCTTTTTGAGAGTTTGTTGAGTTGGAGAGGATGAACTGAAAACTTATGTAATCATTCCTCCGTGTTTCCCTCTGTAATCTTTTGATTTCTATCAATGAAACTCTGAGGTTTTGGTTTCTTGTTTATGCCTCTCTTCGTCTCTCTGTTCTTCTCTTGAATAGCTAGGGTTTTGATGAAACTTTTGATTCGTCTTATGAGATGGCATGAAACTTGATATCTAGAGTCATTTTAATATTGCTAATATATCTTCAAAGTCTCATGAGCCGAGAATCTAAGAATCTTGCAAATTGTGGGTTTTCGGTTGTTCTTGCCTAATACTCAAGAAATCCGTTTTTGCTTTGATTAATGAATCTTTGTCTGCGATTCTTCTCCATGAGGTCAAGATGTTGTTTAGGATGATGTCCTGTGAAACTTCCTGAGAAGAGCATTCAAGATTTAGTATTTTGGATTTTTGGGCAAAACCCGAGCGCACTGTTCTTCGGTCAGGACAATCGGAACTTCCGATTGTCCGGAACTATCACCGCGGAACTTCCTGATCAATCCGGAACTACCGCGATCTTGAACTACCGCTAGGTAGAATCGGAAACTTCCGATTTCGACGAATGTACCAAGTTTGGTTTCGTTCTCTGATTTTGTTTCACTCCTCCTCTTGAGATTTCCAGAGGGCTTTGTAGGTTTGTTTAAATACAGTAAATGGGAGTTCTTAATTTTTAAGGCACCATTCACCCCCTCTGTTGCCATTTCGGTCCTTCATTATCACATTTGGACAACATAAAAATAATCAGTATGAATTAATACTACTCGGTATACAAGTGGTTCTTGTCACATATTAGTTACTTAACTACAAAGAGGTTGTTGAATTAGAGATCAAATCGCACAAAGGGAGATCACTTAAGGTAACCTTCTTTACATCTTCATATAGCACTATGGGCCTCGAAAGAATCACACAAGCAAGTTCCCAATCTAAAAAGTAACAACCAAAATCCAGGGTAACCATAGGAACACAGATCCACAACCCTAGAAAAATATAAACAAAAAATGAACACTGAAATACAACCCTATCAGCTCGAAAAAATGACAATTAATCAACAACCCCAACAGTTAGATCCAAACTCTACTCTACCACTCGCCATGAATGCTACCACACTTACCGCCAAACAAAGATCCAATCCCCTTCATTGCTCTGAAACGGCCAAGACGAGTGATGACAACAACAACAACAACAATGAAGGTGAAATCAGAGGCCTCGGCAGCAACACTCGCCGTTGAGCGCAAGTCATCGACGCCCGCTGGAAATAGCCGGTCACTGCCTTGCTCTCTATGCTCTATCTCCCCCTGTTCTCTCCACTTTGTATCCACACCCTCTCTATATGCTTGTTGGTGGTGGCCAGATGGGCGGTCCGACCTGCCACGACACGGGGCACGATGCACGATATGATCCGTATCGACACTGCTCATGGTGGCCCAGCTAATAGATAGATCATGCTGTGCTGGCCCACGTGCTGGGGAGGCGGCCCAGGAACAACCCCATGGCCTGTCATGCCTTGCTGGGCTAGCTCGAGTCCATTTAGCCCAATGGGCCGATTGCGAACCACTTGGTCCATTAGGCCTGAAAATTTCAAAAAAAAAATCAGAACAAATCCCAAAAAATCATAAAAATGTGTAGAATTCAGAAATAGATATAAAAATTATAAAAAATGAGATAAGCATATTGAAAATGTAATAAAAAGCTTTATTAATGTTCAAATGGCTACCACGTTAAAATCTTTGCCAAGTAAAAACTCAACATGAGAAAACCTTGGCAAAGGGAAACGAGTACAACTTATAGCTCTACATACATGGTACATCCCTGTTCTACGTGTCGTTGTCATGGTACAGATTTTTGAACACCTCCGACAACTCTGGATTTTTCACAGAGTGTTGTGTTCGTGAATCAGCTTGTTCCTAGTCTTTCATGGTTAGAAGTATCTCCACCATCTTATTCGTGAGACGTGTTCTTCTCTCCTCTAATATTATTCAAGAAAGACTGAGAGCAGACTCGGAGGAAACCATCGAGACAAGAATAGTTAACACATCACGTGCAAGTATGGATACCACGGGATATGCTAACTTATGCTCATGCTACCAATGCAAAATTTTAAAGTTTTCTCGGTTGAAATATACTGTATCGCTCTCCAGATAGGCGGATAGTTCCCCACTCCTTAGGTGAGAGGTTGATCTTGGACTTTATTGAGAAGGTACTGCTGTAGAAGAAGAAGATCTGGATCTAGAGAAAGAGCCACAGAAGATCTTTCCTAACATATTTGTCTTGCTACTTGAGGTGGGGGCTACTGGAGTTCATTAAAAGCAGACTCATTGGAACTTATTATCATACCTTTTATAAACCGTGTGTTACTGAGAACAAAGTTCAGTAAAATAGTTAGTATAGTCTAGCCATGTAGCATCATTAAGATGATCAAAAACATTAGCAAATGCTTCAATTTTACCTCTAGGATCTAAAATAAATGCAAATACGTATATGAAAGGGATTTCTCTCCAATATTTAAGGTATTTACTTTTCATAGCAACAATAGCATCGTGTTAAACTAAGTCATTCTCATATATTTTCAATTGAGTAGCAATCTGTAAAATACTTTGCATAATATTAGGAGATGTTGATAGTAGACAGCAGACAAAGCAATAGTGGCCTCATAATTTTTTTTTAAAAAAAACTGTAGTATCTTCTTAGCAATGAGATAATGTTGCTCAGTCACTAATATCATACTATTAGTGCTTTGATAGTGCATTTGAATAAAAATAGAAAAAATTCTCTCATATGTAAAATACTTTTAAGCATCAGGTAAGTAGAGTTCCATCTTACCGGCATGTCCAAACCGAACTTTCTTAGACATACACCCATCGCCCTGCAGAAGTTCTTATATGCTGCTGTTCTTATGTTAAAATTATTCAAGAAAGTAATCGCATCGAGAAAAACTTTAATATACAGATTCAACCTCTTCAAACCACATTTGACTATAAGGTTATTAATATGACAACTGCATCACTGATGTAGCAAGAAGGAATCGACGTATGTACTCAACACTGAAGTAAGATTATCTATGACCCTAGAGTTCGAAGCGGCATTGTCTAAAGTAACTGAGACTATTTTGTCTGTAAGGCCAAAGTTTTCCACGACTTTGATAATACAGTTTGTAATATTCTCACATGTGTGTGCTACATCAATTAATTTCAAACCTATAATTCTTTTCTCCTTTACCCAGTCATCATTAACATAATAAGCAACTACACTAAGATAATCCTTCGTAGCCCGACAACTCTATATGTCCGAGGTTAGGTCCATCAAAAATATGCACATACTAAATAGTTCTTTTATTTTTATTACAACATTTATTATAGTATTTTATTAGATCTCTAGTTGTTATCTGTCTAGAAATGGCAGAAAATATAAGATTATGCATAGTCCTAATGTAATTTTGGAAAGCAGTAGACTCCCTAAAGCCTAATGGTAAATCCTTGAAGCAATTAAACGATAGAGAAATTGACGGGCTACCTCAGGATCGTAGTCCCAGCTACGTACCACCCGTCGGGGTTGTACTGCAGCTACGTCTGCCTCATCACCAATCCTTGCTTGGCCTTACATCTTGTAGTATGTCAAAGCAAGTGCATCGTTTCACCTGTAGACCTCATAGACAATCCATTACGACAAATTTTGTAAATAGCATATGGTACCTGATTTCCTGTGCGTCTGGCTTGGTTGTCCTTTCAAAATTATCCCACATTCCCGATATAGATGGCATCGACCTCTTTGCTCCGAAGATGCTGCCGTGGAGACCGATGACGAAACTCCGCCATGCCCTTCTGGTAACAATTCTAATTGGTTTGAGGCAGCCACATCAGCCTCCATGTATGCAACTTCCCCTAGTGAAAGTCTGTAATCACCAAGAGCAAAGCTATCGTAACTGCCCATAACAAAAACTGCAAAATCGAAACTAACACTATTATTACTTTCATCTTAGAATAACAAATACTAACAATAAAAGTATGGAAAATATAGAATTGTACATCTTTTGCTGACATGATGCCAAGAATTGAATTTTTTAAAATTTGGCAAAGTTTTTTTTTGAATTTTGTCAAATTATCTCACAACGAATTTGAATTTGCACACTAGAATTTGAAATAAAGATTGAGGAATAGATAAGTACTGAATGAGGGGGGTATGGTGGCTATTTATAGAAAAATTTGCTCCTCCCTCCACACAGGCGCTGCCCCTCCTCCTTCTCCTCTACCTCCTCCCGTCTCCCTCCTTCCTGAGCCGGCCCTGTCGCCTTCTCCTCCCTCCACGCCAGCGTCGGCCCCTCCTCCCCTCCTCCTCCTCCTCCCGGCTGACGGCTCCCTCGTCCCCGAGCCGACCCCGCCGCCTTCTCCTCTCCTCATGCTGGCGCCACCTCCCTTGGCTCCCTCCCTCCCTTGCCGGCTCGCCGCTCCTCCTCCCTCCCTCCCAAGCTCCTGGAGCTCCCTGCGGCCTGCCTGGCTTGGCCTCTCTGCACGTGGGCTAGACGGGCCATTTAGGGCTCGTGCTGGGCTGGCCGATCGTGCTAGGGTAGTGGCCCAAGCATGGCATGGGCCTTCGTGCCATGCTGGCATAGGGTCGTGCTGTGCTTGGGCCAGCCAACAAATCTTAGTGCTTGGTCACCCACCCATCTGGTCCACCTCATCGCTTGTACGTGATCAGAGGCAACATATGAGCTGTCTGAAAACAATAACGGGTTGGGTACGCAGAAATGAACCCAACAATAGTGGGGGCCTGTTAAATGTTAATCCAAGCTAATAGTTCAAATCTCAAAGAAGATCCGATGGCTAAAAAATCGACAGAAAGTTACAGAATTTTCATGTGACAGTGAAATAGCAAAATTGTTTTTAAAATCACTTTTGCTAGCTCCCACTCGCTTGAAATTTCCTTAAAACACAGCCACTTACAATTACACAGTACTAAGCCTAAAATTGTATTAAGAAGAGATGTGCAATTTTAGCACAGTTTTACTGTAACTTTTAGTTATATTTGCTTTTGTATTTGTAGGGTTCACCTAGATTTACTTTTGTCTAGTTTAGAATTGTTTTGTTTTGTTTTTGTATTTATAGGATTCATCTATATTTATTTTTTGTCTAGTTTAGGATTTTTTTGTTTTGTTTTTGTTTATGTAGTGTTCACCTAGATTTACTTTTGTCTAGTTTAGAATTTTTTAACATAAAAAATAGAAATCATTGGACGATAATACAACGTACTGAAGAAAGTGACTGGGTTTTAAATAGTTGTTACGTCTTTCTTCTACCTTTGTTGGCTGATTTGCTCTAGTCAGAGTGAAACACACACAGAAGGTTGCAAGGAGTAGAGAGCTGGTCAAAGTGATCACACAGACATGTACACTAGCTAGCCTCTTGTCGATACTGATAAGTAACCCAAAGTAGCTACCTTTAATTAATCTGTCAGCCATACAGATGAAAGCCAAGGGAGAATCAAGTAAGAGCTTACAATTAATTATACATACATTTTATATATGTATATAAGCTGCTAATTAACTGTAATGGATGGATATATTAATGTCGAAACAAGAGGGGCTGCTTCTCTATGTCCTCCTTGTCTGCCAGCACGGAGTTGCTTGAATCATTAACAGGTGGCCGTACTGCTAGCTGTGTTTCTTTCTTCTTTGCCCACAGCACCACGTAGAGGCCGGAGAAGAGGAGAACCATCCCAACGATGCTGCATGCGTCATCGAATCCAATTGATATGATCAGTAGTAAGCACGCATATCATTATTCAATCTGATCGATGTATAATATATATCCAGTTACTAGAATTAATTAAACCTTCCTGGCTTGACGACTCTCCCGAGGAAGATGGCCGAGAAGATGGCGGAGCCGACTGTCTGCGTGGGGCAGAACATGGAGACGACGACGGGGCCTTTCTTCTTGAGCGCCCACGTCTGGAACGCCACGCACGCCGAGCTGACCACGCCACCGACGAGCACCAGCGCGAGGATGGTGCGGAAGCCGACGAGGTGCGTACCGACGGTGAGGCTCCCCTGGGTGAGCACCTGGAAGATGGCGGTGAGCAGCGCACCGAGGAGGGAGGTGACGGTGCACAGGGTGATGGGGGCCGGGAAATGGATCATGGTCGCCGCCTGCAGGACGGTGGTGCAGGACACCACCACGACGGCGCCCAGCAGGCAGAAGCACCCAACCGCCCACCCCGGCGACGACGGCGACGTCGACGGCGACGGCGACGGCTCTGAGCCTGAGCTCTGGAGGATGCTCATGGTGATGGCTCCGCCGAGGCACACCATGGTGGCCACGATCTTGGCCCTGGTGTAGCAGCAGCCAAGATCCACCCTCTCGAACCGCAGGCACGCGGCCACGATGAAGATGAAGCCCGGGGTCAGGTTCGGCATTGCCGCCGCGATGGCCGGCGACGTCTTCTTCATGCCCTGCAGCATCAGCGCCTGAAACCCCGTAACCCTGCATCGATCATATAGAAATAGAATAGATCGAGACATATTAAGCATGCATGCAAGCAAGCTGCTGCCCGCAATTGGTTTTTTAGTTTAATGCAAACTGAAGAATCAATTAATTACGTACGAACGTACCCTCCCAACGCCAGCAGTACAAACTGCAGAATCAACCGGCCGCTCAACTCCGAAGGCCAAATGTACCTGCTAGGAATCGAATCGATCGACCATGCATATGCATATACTTAGTTACTAGTTAATAATGTGATCATACATACATATATATATATATATCGAGATGTCGATCATGTCATTAATGCAAATTAATTAATGATGTGTAGATAGATGCAAGTGAGAATCGACAGATCGAGTACCTACGTACCTCTCCAGCTTGATGGAGAATGGGAGGGTGAATGCTGCGTTGGCGAGGCTGCCGAAGGTGACGAGGAAGAGGGGGTCGAGGCCGAGCTCCAGCTCCGGCGCCAGCACCACCATGTACGCCGCCCCCGCCAGCTGCACGCCCATCATCCCCACCGCGATCACCACCTCCTCCCAGCACGCCGCCGCCGCCGCATCCTCCCCCTCCTCCTCGCTCCCTCCGTCACGCTCCTCGTCGCGACGTGCCGTCGTCCATGCCGCCGCCCGCAGCGAGGTGAAGGAGGCCGCTCCAACGAGGGGGCATGGCGGCGACAGTACCTGCACGCTGTGGTCGCTCATCGATCGATCCAACTTACCCAGCTACCTTGCTAGAGGAAACAAAGAAATCATTTGCTTGATCTAACTTGCTGTACGAACGAGAGTAAATCCCTCGGCATGCATGCATGCATCTCTAGCTCCTATGCTCCCTCCGTCAAGATTTTTATTTTATTTTACTTTATTTTATTATTTCTAGCTGCTATTTTTGGCCATCTTCCTTCCTCTCTGTCTCTCGTCGTCTGGCTTCTCGGATCCTGCTAGCTTCCTGCATGCATGCGTACTGAAACTTGGAAATTTGGAAATTTTTGAATCTTTTTGTTCAAATTTGAATTCTTTCCGTTTTCAAAAATTTCGCCAAAAAACCGATTTCCCTTTCTGGAAACCCGCCTTCTCCTCTCGCTGGCGCCTTTTCTCCCGGGCACTTCCGCCTCCGGCTTCTTCCTTCTTCCTCCCCTTCCTTCTCTCCCCTGCGTCAGTTGCCGACGCCATCGCCGCTCCCGCGCTGCCGTCAGCCGCCACCTCCCGCGCCACCTCGCATCGCCTGCAGCTTCCACCGCCTTCGCCGCCTCCACCTGGCTCGCCCATGCCGCCACCGCTCCCCTCTCGGCGCCGCCCAAAGCATTCCCCGCCGCCACCTCGCCTTCACTGCTCCCGCCGCCCTACTGCTCCCACCGCCTCCCCAACCTATAAAAGCCACACAGGGCCGGCTCTCTACCTCACCTCCACTTCCAGCACCTCCCCTAGCCCCCTCCTTTCCCGGCGCCGGCAAATTCGAAGGAACCGCCGCCGCCTCTTCTTTCTAGCCGAAGCAGGCTCTTCGGTAAAATCGCCGCCTCCCTACCTCCCCTTCCCTCCCACCTCCAGCAGTAGCACCCCCTCACCGGAGCTCGCCAGCACCGAGCTCCTCCGCCACCACTTCCCGGTTGCCGTCACCACCCCATCTCCGCACCCCCTCCACCCCTGCAAATCCCCAAAACGGGTTCATCACACTTCCGTGATGCTCCTGGTACCCTCCCCGCCGCAAGCCACCACCGCCGCCGAGCGCCCGGCCCGCTTCGTTTCCGCTTAGAGGAGCGGCGGGCCTTTCGGCCGCGCGGCTCAAGCCGCCTGTGGCTGGGCCGTTAGGCCTGGCCGAGTGGGCCGTTCGACTGGCCAATTTGGGCCAGGCCCAACACTATTCGTCCTTCAAACCCAAGTACTGTTCTCAGAACAGTATTTCTGCCACGATTCATCACCTGGAAAATGGTTTTTACTATTCAGTATTCTTAGTACTGTTCACCACCATATTTCTCATCCATAAATAGTAAAATGTCACTATTCATTATCTGGCACTATTTATCTAAAAAAACCCTAATTCGACATTATATATCCATTTCGTCCATTTCGAGCCCATAAATCCATTTCTCCACTCCGTCCAGTCCAACTAAACCCCAGATAAATTCCCACCCTCCCACACCACATTCTTTGTGTTCTTTTTTCATTTTTTTACTTGCATGTTGTTCCCAACTCATTCCTTGTCGAGCCGGATTTTACTTGGTTGTTTTATTGTTTTGCTTCTCGTTAGGTCACGATCTTGACGATCAGACTGCAAAAGACATCAGACCAAAACATGATCTACAAAACTATGTGCAAGAAGGCAAGCCACATTCTTTGATCATTTTGAACCTGCAGTTCATATATTTAATATTACTTTCATTATTATTTATGCCAATTACTTCAAATATTGAAATAATATTTTTGAATGCCATGATGTTTAGATAATTCCTATTACCCCCCATACAAACCCACCTAGCACTTGTAGGCCATATTCACCTTGACAAGGTTAAGATTTCTTGTAAGCCATATTCACCTTGACAAATCCACATAAAATATTATCTATGCTCATAGCTTGTCACCAAAATTGTGGTCATCAATCAAAAGAGAGTATTGGCGGTTCGCCAATGGTTTTGGTGTGAAGTTGAGGGTTGTGTCCAGGAAGTTGGGCAACCCAATAGACTTGTGTTGGAAAAAGTGAGTCGCAGGTGAGCCCGGAGGATAGACAACCACGTGGTGGTGTTGGTCTATCGCTTCACTGTGAGACTAGTAAGGGCAAGAACCTTGTGCCAGAGTATATCAAATGGTATTCGAATACGCTGTGCTTCCGGTTAATGAAGCTGTGTTCATGGGTGATTTCAATACATGAGGCATAAGTAGAGTTTTTGATATGAGAATCTGGTTTGTGCATTTGTCGAGAAACCCCTGTTGTTATTATTTATTATTGTTTTACTGTTTTAAAGTTAAACTGCTTTAAACTACAAAATGCATCCACATATACCTGTTAAGGTAAATTGTAACCTTCTATTGAACTCCTTGCATGTAATTATTTAGCTTTAGTCCCGTGATGGCCTTGGGCCAAATCAACCTAGTCGTCATGTTTAGCAGCGACTTCAAATCACGAACCTAGGTCGTCACTTTCGATGTCGTCCAGATGCCCTACCAATACAACACCATCCTCAGGCGGGTCACACTGAATATCTTCGGTGCAATAGCACATCACAACTACCTGTGCATGAAGATCCACGTGCCCAAAGGTATAATCACAGTACGCAGGGACCAGGACCTGACTAGGCAAATGGAGCTCGAGATAATTGTGCATGCCCACCATGTCCACATGGTTGAAGTAGATGCAAGCACCCGGGCGGACACCCCTTCGGCGAAATGGGAGACGAAGGCCAAACCAGAGGGCCAGCTCCGAAGGGTCCATCTCAGAGAAGCATCCTCGGAAAAAACGATGGCCCTCGGGGCAGATCTCCATCCGGAGGCACACAAAGCCATTCTCGAGGTACTCCACAGCATGTTGGACCCGGGAGTAACACCCCAGAATCCTTTGTGCATTTCTGAACTAGTCCCATGATTAGTAGCTAGTTCACACAGTAAACAAATATGGTAACATCCATAATTCGCATAACTTTATTAATAATCAATAGAGTTTATTACAAAAGAGGCTTACATACCAACAATAAACAAACACAGTGGAAGACGAAGAAGTAGTGGAGTCCAGCTGATCTGCCATAGGCAATCGACTGCTGTAGCGGCCTAGTCGTCGAGATCAACACTGGTAGCGAAGTGCTTCTCCTTTGAAATTTATTTGCATGAAGCAAGGGTGAGCACAACTACCGTGCTCGTAAGTTACACCCAATAACAGATTTAATGCATCTACGGATATTATCAAAGGAAGGTTTACAGGTTCACTACTACAAAACAACCGTCTGTGATAAAATTATCACAGACGGTTCTTCGTTAACCGCTCAGGATATATAGTATCACGAGCGGTTCTTTACACGAACCGCTCAGGATACTTCACGCACGGTTCGCTATACGAACCGCTCGTGATACAAGATTATCACGCACGGTTCTTTAAAAGAACCGCTCGTGATATGCCACTATCACGCATTTGCTATTTAAAAGAACCGCTTGTGATATATTAGCATTATAAGTAGACGCTGCCGACGGTCCCCATTTCCATTAATTCCATTTGAGCCGCCACCCGCTGCGCCGCCTCCTCCCCATTTTGAGTCAGTTACCCTACCTCCTCCTCTCCCATTTTGAGTATTACCCTGCCTCCTCCTCCCCGCCCATTGCGGCACCTCTGCCGCCTCCTCCCACATTGCGCCACTTTGGAGAGAAGGGTAACGATCGATCAGAACGCTTTATTTTTACTCTAGACTAATCACTAATGTGTAACGATCTCAGAACCCTTTATATTTGCTATAGAGTAATCACTAATGTATTTGGTCATTATGAAGGGTACTTGCGGTTTATTAATATATAATTTAACACTAATTAATTTGTTACGTGCGTATACGTGTAGATGGACCGAAACTGGATGTACATTGAGAACCGTGTGAGTGAAGAGTATATTAATGGCGTGTTTGCTTTTAGAAGAGCCACGAAAGGTGATATGTTGAAGAAGGGATAAAATTTATGTCTCGTCCATGCATTGATTGCGGTAATATGAAAATATTTAACAACCCGTGCGCAGATCGAAGCTCACTTAATCTGAAGAGGTTTCAAAAAGGATATACATGTTGGAGCGATCCACGGTTAAGAGCAGATTATATCGGAAGTCAGTAATGACGACATCGCCGAGGAAGTCAACGATATGCAGGGTATGGAATGTGCTTTTGATGAGTATAGGTCGCATGATGACAATCTGGATCAGATGCTACGCGATGCAGAAGGGAACTACGGTGAGAGAGAGTTTTGTAAATTCGAGGGCTTAATGGAGGACTCGGGGAAACCTTTGTTCCCTGGCTGCAAGCCGGAATACACAAGGTTGTCAACCGTGCTTGAACTGCTGAAATTGAAGGCAAGCAATGGTTGGTCCGACAAGAGTTTTACGGCGTTGTTAGGTCTCTTAGCTGACATCCTTTCGGAGGGAAACGTGTTGCCCAGCACGACCTACCAAGCTAAGAAGGTTCTTTGTCCATTGGGAATGGAAGTAGAAAGAATACATGCATGTCCGAACGATTGTATCCTCTACCGTAAAGAGTATGCAGACATGCATGCATGTCCCGTGTGCAGAGCATCCCGATACAAGCGGAAGAATACTACTAAGGCGAAGCAAGGACCTCTTACTAAGATGTTGTGGTATCTGCCTGTGATCCCACGTTTGAAGCGTTTATTTGCGAACCGAAAGGAGGCAAGATTGATGCGTTGGCACTCGGAGGAGCGTAAGAAAGATGGGAAGCTCAGACACCCTGCTGATTCTGCCCAGTGGAGAAACTTCGATCGGAGCTTCAAAGAGTTCGGTGCGGAACCGAGGCACATAAGGTTAGGGTTGAGTACGGACGGAATGAATCCTTTCGGTAGCATGAGCAGCCGACATAGCACCTGGCCCGTGAATCTATGTATGTACAACCTTCCTCCTTGGCTGTGTATGAAGCGGAAATACATTTTGATGACACTACTTATCCAAGGGCCGAAGCAACCTGGGAACGATATTGATGTGTACCTAGCACCATTGTTGGAAGATCTTGTGACACTTTGGAACGAAGGGGTACAAGTATGGGACGCGTACAAACGAGAGAACTTCACTTTACGTGCCATGTTATTCTGCACCATCAATGATTTTCCTACCCTTGGTAACTGTCGGGTTTGATACAAAAGGAGCCAAAGCACGTCTGCAAGACCGCATAGATGGTACCGAGAGTGTATGGTGAACAACTCACGCAAATCGTGTATATGCGCCACCGTAGGTTCCTTCGTGATTCACCCATACCGCAAGATGAAGAAATAATTCGACAGAAATAAGGAGGACGGATCAGCTCCAAGGGCTTTTAGAGGGAAAAAGGTCTATGATATGGTTAAGGATATCGATGTTGTGCTTGGAAAGGGACGCGGGTTGAACTCGTACTATGGGTTCGTAGAGGATATTTGGGAGCTTGACTATGTACTTTTCAAGATCCCCCTGTTTCGATGTCACTGGGTTAAACTTCCGCAGGCGTGAAGGTCGACAAGTACCCTTTCACGGCGTCACTCGGAATCGATCTGTGGACCTCAAACGTGTCGGATACAAGGGCCTCGAACCATTCGTACTCGCTAAGCAAGTTGTTCAAGTTTTTATGTAACGGACCCAACAAATAAGAACCGCCACGTAGTTCTTCATGGGAAAAGAAGGATTGTCGGAGTTGAGAATGTCGTGGATGAGGAAGAGTACAATCAATTTGACGAGTTTCCTCCTTTCGGAGACTCGCTAAGATCGATCGTGGAAGAACCCAGTGAGGAAGCTAGCTATATGCGCGTCGATCATCATGAAAGACTATATTTCAATTAAGCATGTATATATTCCATTGTAATTAATTTGATGTTAACATGGAAACGCGTCACGTGTTATGGGCCAGTGCTAAATCGGTCAATTTGCCTCGGTCGGTCGTGTGAGACCCCGGTTTATCAGACTTGTAATGCAAAAGATATATATGAGAAAATTAAAAACCTCATTTGGAGCTATGATACAGTGAATCAAGCACCTCATGAGATGAACAACCCAATTAGATTCATCTCATTTCGAGCTATGATGCACTTTCTACAAATTTTTAAAGCCTTGAAATGAGCAAAAGTAAAATACATAAGTAAACTTTTCACAGTAAGCTCATTAATTAATAGAGGAATCCAACAAAATTGGATTCACTCAAAAATAGTTTCAAATAAAAGTTATGCATTTTTAATTTAATTGCATTTTTCGATTAACAAATAATCCTTCTCGGACGGTTCTCAAAAATAGTTTACAGCGAATCTGGGCTGTCCATCTAAAGAACGACGGTTCTACATATGTGTGTGTTCACATCACAGACGGTTCTATAATGTAACCGCTCGTGATACTTAATATCACAGACGGTTCATTATTAGTAACCGCTGCGTGATATGACATATCACTGATTTGCTCAAGAATGGAACCGTCGTGATATTAAAATTAGGTTTCTCTCGTTAAGTGTTCAAGGACGGTTCTAACGGTTGATTTAGATCCAACGGTCCATGTGGATGGCAACGCTCGGACGGTCGTAACTTTTACACTAATCGGGCCGCTGATCTATCTATGGACGGTTTATAACGAGAGTGCTTTGGACGGTCCGAACGCTCACGAGAATCGGACCGCCCATCTAAAGTACGACGGTTCTACATATGTGTGTGTCTGTTCATATCACGCACGGTTCATTAATAGAACCGCTCGTGATATGAACATATCGCGCGGTTCGATTCTCGAACCGTCTCGTGATATGAAAATTAGGCTTCTTCTGTTAAGTTATCACATACGGTTCTATAATAGAACGTGCTCGTGATAGTCTTAACATCACGCACGGTTTGTTTATGGAACCGCTCGGATGTATTATCACGCACGGTTCTATCATAGAACCGCTCGTGATATCCGTATATAAGTCTATTCTATCATCGAACGGTTGTGCACACTCTGCTTTTTCCACCCTTCTCTGCCGTGAGAGCCGTGAGGGTTTACCAGCGCCGCCTCCCTTCGTCCCCACCTCCCACTGGGCGCCGCGTCCCTTCGTCCTCGACTCCGACCGGCGCCGCCTCCCCCCGCCGAGCACCGGTGAGTTTCCCGCCGCCTCCCTTCTCTGCCGTGAGAGCCCGAGGGTTTACCTCGTGCCGCCCCGCCGCCAGCGCACCGGTGAGTTTCCCGCTCCCCCTTCTCTGCCGTGAGAGCCCGAGGGTTTACCTCGGTGCCGCCCCCGCCCCTGCCGAGCACCCGAGGGTTTGCTGTGCTTTGCTGTGCTTTGTGCTTTTGTTTGAAATATTGGCCATCGTGCTCAAAGTTGTTGCTATAATATATATGTAAATTTGAAGTTAATGGAGATGAACTACACAAAGTTGCACATAGTGGATTGTCTCCAATCTATGGCTCATTGGAGCTTAATATGATCTGCAACTACTGATCCGATTCTTTGTGTATCTTGAGAGGTCAAGATGAAGTCTTGTACCAACAAGATGCTCTAGTATTGTACCAACAGTATGCTTTAGTATTGGTTTCGCTGTTTTTCTGAGGAGTGCAAGTAGTTGGATACCCAAGTATTGTACCAACAGTATGCTTTAGTATTGGTTTTCTTTGTTTTTCTGTAGGAGTGCAATTAGTTGATACCCAAGATTGTACCAATACTATGCTTTAGTATTGTACCAACTAATATTTAGAAGACAAATAGGCCTATACTGCTGAATTTGTTTAGCATCTGTTTTTTAGAAGCAATGTAATGATCCCAAAATTCAAGCTAAAGAGAGGCAGTGAGCTACTATGAAAATCATGAAACATGGCCATTAACATATTTTTAATGACATCCCAAAATTCAAGCTAAAGAGAGGCCCATGTGCTTTATTATGGTCCATTTGAAAACCGCTTCTTTCACATCTTTTAAGTGAAAGGTTCGTAAGGGAATTAATTTTGCATCTCAAACTTGAGGTATATCCTTTGTAACAGCATAAATCATAGATAAATGACTAACGCCGTGTATTTCTATCCCCCTTCAAAAGAAATTTTGCTTTGGACCTCTGCATTGCCAAATTTGTATGGCAGAAAGACCTCTATTTTTCTTTTTTTCACACATCAGCAACTAGGGGTATCCAACTATGACAATTGCCGAAAGTGGGTGCTGAATTGTAATAATGCCGAATGATGAAAACCTATGGAAGTAAGACGGTGCCGATTTACTAGGTTGGCCTAGGTATCATGGGTATCCGGTGCCGACTAACTGGTTTGCCTAGGTGACTTGAAAACCAAGATGCCGGTTAACCTAGGTTGGTGTGGGTAGTCTCGATACTTAGGGTGCCGACTAACTGGGTAAACACGGGAACCGTGATGATTCTTATGGTACATCGACAAAGAATTTATTTTATTTTACTCTGAGATGGCAAACGTTGATTATATTTGTTTATATTTTTTGTGCAATTTCCCATATATTATATACTATGTAATAATTGCGTACGTAACTTATATAGATAGCAAGTAAGCGAGATGGCAGAGGCACCGTCTTCGCCACCGTCAGCGACGTCGCCAAATGCGTCTGGATCTCCGATCAAGGTGGTACGCAGCGAGAAGGCGAGGAATCTCCAAATTGTCCTCGGGCCGCATGACGATCACACGAGGTCGATGACGCCGATCCCGCCGAGTCCCAAGAAAGCAACCGCGAGATTCTCGACCGTCTGCATGGGTACTTGCAAGGAACGGGTCCTCATCACCACCCCAACCCGAAGTCTCGACGGATGTACAGAGAGACGGTTGTGGATGAACTTTCGCCTCGTTAACTTTCCTCGGCGTACCTGCACGTGTGCGATGGCACGCGCCGGCCTGGCGATGTCCCACGCGTGGAGGACCTTCAAGAGCTCGCTTGTCACGCGAAGACGTGAACACGGCCTGACGCCTTCACGACGTATCAATTTTTGTCGCGGATACATGGGACGCCCGCGCGAGATGAAGACGACGGCGAATTTCAGAGCAAAGTGCGGCGCATGAGCTATCCAGGCACAAAACACTCACCCCCACAGAGTCGGCACCGCTGGGTACACGGGTAAAGTCACGCAGTGAGCGGCGGAGGACGAGACTGCTGCACGACCGTTTGCTGAGATCTCAGACGAGCCTCACTTCTACGATGCTGGACATTGTAAGTGTGTGCAATCAATTTCTACACTCACGTGATACCGATAAATATCATAACTCATTGCTTATGTACGGATACATTATGAAACGTGCCCATCGAATCAAAGAATCGGTGGGTTTCTCGACCACACGTGGTCTCCGAGCAAACAATCAACCAAGACGCATCCTACGCCGAGAATTACATAAAATGGGATTGCTTGCTCGACGATGTGGACTACATAATGGTGCCCTACAACGTAAGTAAGTGCTTCAATATTTGCTATACAAATTACGCTTCAACATAGGTTTATGACTATAGCGACATACACGAGTAGGTTCCATCGATTCTTCCGATTCTTGTGCCAAAGAGGAACATGTTATTGTACCTTGATTCTCTACTCAACAAAAATCACGACTTCACCATTCTTAAAGGAATACTCGATGTGTATGTTCATTTCCTCCGCACATAACTCTATTGTAGTCTTCCTTCGCTTTCAATGGACAAGGATAACTTTTTGAATCATGTAGGCGTTCATCGGCTATGTTGCCGAGGAGGTTTGTACAAGGAACGAGCGCCACACCGACTCATAGGATGCGATTCGGTTTGCGCTACAACACAATAATCATATATCATACTCCGTAATATTGCGCCTCGAATCGATTGTACATATATATGTAATTCTATTTTTGCGGTCGCCAAAGAAAAACGAGATCACCTATGCGCATTCTACGATGCCATCATATGCGACTATTGATTGCTTCTAGGACTAACGATCCCTGTGTTTGTCAATCTCGTAATAATTATCTCCTAATTATAAATTTAAATATATATGCTTACTACTTTACTATCGCTAGCTTATGTGGCTTGAACATAGAGTTAAATGCACTCGAGATGGACCAGTCACGCACATTCGAGGGAGCTCGTGGCTTCATCAAGGCGTATATAGTTAATACCAACAGAGAGTTTCACGCCGTCGACATCGATGAACGACCTCGAAACAAATGATTCAATATTGTAATTCACATTGACCGTTGTAATTCAATTTGTAACTCTAGCGACAATATATACTTGAAACATTCTTTTGTAATTGATTTTGAGTTAAATGATCACTTTGAGTTGTCGGCAATTATCTCGTGACATGTTTCTACTTGCTAGTTTTCGAGGGCATGGCTAGCAATTCCCGAGGTTAGTGAAAATACGAAAAAAATTAATTAGGTTTAAGGACTTATCACGCAGACGGTTCTAACTACGAACCGCCTATAATATCGAATAACCACGAGCGGTTCCAACCACGAGTATGCGTGATACTCTGAATCATAGGCGGTTCGTGGTTGGAACCGTCGTGATTATTAAGTATCACGACGGTTCCAACAACGAATCGCTGCGGATTTCGTAGTATCGCTGCACGGTTCGTGGTTGGAAATGCTCAGGATAAGAGTTATCACAGACGGTTTTCAACCGTGCTCGTGATAACCACCGTTATCTCAGACATAAAATTTCAGACGGTTCAAAAACCGTCTGTGATGACTGTTACGAACCGTCTGTGATGACCTTTTCTGTAGTAGTGGTTGAATTTGCATAAAGCAAAGTTTTCTTTAAATAGTTGTACTAAGTTCCAAAGCAGTTATTTTATAACTAAAATTCATTTTATAAATTTTCAAGTTTTATAGCACGATAACCTCCATATGAAATATGGTGATGGATACCCTCCTATCACATGGCTTCCTGCCCAACTTCCCATTTGGATAGAAATCTAAAACCATTTGATAAAGTCTTTTGAAAACAAAATCAAAGTCTAACTTTGAGTGGCTTTGCTCAGCATGTCCATGACTGTGGACACGGCTATTCGAATAGTTTTACACTATGCAGAGGTTGTACAACTTTACCCACAAGAGATAATTCACTTTTAATGTTCGTTTGACACACTTCCGTAGGTGTGCGACTAAGTGATTATCACGAGGCCTTTACAATGTATCATTCCACCGTAGTCCTGCCACGCTAAGGATTCACCCCCTTTGGATAGAAACCCGCCGGGTTCAAGCCCCCTCTTGCGCCAGGTGGGAATACATAAAAGTAGGTCATCCTGATACCCACACATCAACATGGCACAACCACGGTGAAATATTGCAAATTAGTTAGCCAGGTCCCTCCCATTCGAGACATGTGGAAGTACGATGTGGCTTGGCAAGATGCGGCTTGACGACCGGTCCTTAACTGACTTGGGCGACTTCCAAAATAACCCCTGAGTCTCCATCCTACCCGATTCAGCCCGTGCATAAACCTACACCCACAAAGCATCCATTTCGCCCAAGTACAAACCAATTTTTCCTTTTTGCTTTTCAAAGTCATTTGCAAAATCTTCCATGACAAACCAATGCCATAGACTTTTAAATAATAGTTAATCATTTAGCTAAAATTCCCCAAACTAAACATTTTTGGTCTAAGCATGTCTTTGCATAATATTTTCAAATGATCCTAGTTCATACTATCGTATCAACTAGGTTTTTATCTAGGGTGATAATATATTTGATTCAAATATCAACATTGGCCATACAAAGGATTTTAAGTATAACTATAAATTTAAAATAGGTATGTAAATTACATTGAATAAAAATAAGAATGTAATAATAATTTAAAACATAATTTAAATAATTTGAAATAATGAGATCAAATATGATCAAAGGTATAACTTGTCTTGCTTGGTTATATGTTGTTCTCAAACGGCGTCGAAATCTGACTCTCCGAAGTCGTCGAAATCTGTACGCGTACATAACCCAAATTCAAACAAAATCCAAATAAAATCCAAAAATTATAAGATAAATATTGGAAGTAAGATATCGACTTTATATGAATATAGGAATTTGACTCTACGGAATCCGAGTTCGTACGAAGGGGGACGAACATCTAGAAGTTTTAAAGTCATAAGGTCGGAAGGAGGTTTGACTACAGGTGGTCAGAAGGACTACCTCATTGGAAGGAGGATTCGACTACAAGTGCTCGGATGGACTACCTGGTCGGAAGGAGGACTCGACTACAGGTGGTTGGATGGACTACCTGGTCGAAAGGAGGTATCGACTATCAGAAGTAAGTTTGACTACCTAGTTGAAAGTGGTTCAACTGATAGGAAGGAAGGTTGGACTGGCTGGTTGGAAGGATGGTTTCGACAACACTGGTCGTAGGAAGGGTTTCAATAGCACTGGTCGAAGGAAAGATTACGACTACCTAGTCGGCAGAAACTACGACTATCTAATCGAAGAAAGCTACGATCATCTAATGCAGCAACGACGGCGCTCGACTACGGCTTGCTGGTGTTATGCACAATGGCAAGCTACGCGAAGGTGCAGCAAAACGAAGAGGAGGAGATGCTGAACGTTACGGGGTACCTTACGATGGTAGAGCTCAATGGAGTGGTTGGCGGCGAGGGCGCTCCAGTGGTCTCCTAGCGAAGCGAAGGTGCGCACAAGGATTGCAGTGAAGCTGCGATGCTGATGATGCAGTCAGGGCGGTCGGAGCGGGATCGTTGACGATGGAATCGGCGAAGAACCGAATTTCGGGGATTGCCGGAGAAATTTCAAATGCCAATGATAGAGGGAGCTTGGGTGAAAGGAGAGTTGGGGCGTTGGGTAGTGGAGACGAATCCGCACCCGAGGTTACCTTTTATAGGCCGAGAGGAGGTCGGGAGGCGGAGATCATGCGCGGAGGTCACGACGACGAACGCTTGGCGTAAATACGCACGAACGAGGGGGAAACGACCGGGAATGATTGCGCGAAACCGGCGGTTTGAATGCGCAATAATGCGAGAAGAATCCGGGAGAGAAATGGAAAATTGATGAAACTTCATTCGACAGTAATGGAGGACGAAGGCGCGGCCATGCGGGGAAGAAGAAAGAGAGGGAGACGACACGCAGATGGGCCCACTTGCCAGCGACAACAATAAAGGAATGGAGCGGATGGTGCTTGGCCGTTCGATTTAAATCGGATGGTACTCGGTCTGATCGATCGATGCACGACGGACGACGCCATCGGTCGATCGGGGAGGGAGAACGACGAGGTGACGACGCGCCAAACTGATCGACAAGTCAGATGCACAATTAAAATCGGGTTGTTCAATTTAGATCGGACGGTCCATGGCGATTGCGCACATGAGAAGCGATATCAAAATTCGGCTTGAATAGAAATGTAGAGAATCTTGATAGGAACTCATCGGCAAAATTTGGTGCACAACTGAACTATGGATGAGTAGATCAGGCTCGTCGGAGTTGTCGTCCGAGTTGTAAAAGAAGACCGTCGGTGCTTTTATAGCCGAGGTGAACCAATAAGTAAATCAAAATTCGGCTTGAATAGAAAAATAGAGAATCTTGAGAGGAACTAAGGGCCTGTTTGGTATGGCTCCAACTCCCAGCTTCTTAGTTGGAGTAGGTGGAGCCATGCCAAACGGTCCAGCTCCAACAAAAATTGAATTTGGAGTTTGAGAACTGGAGCAGTCAGAGTGTATTTTTCAGAGTCATGAGAAGGTCGCCTCGCATGGAGCAGTCATCCCACTTAAAATACCCTAAAATTAAGATAAAATTACCCACCAAATGCCATCCAATAAACCCCGCCCATCCAATAAAACAAGGGTAGTATAGTCTTTTAACAAAGATCTTTCTCATTCCCGAGCCGAGTTAACTTTCTAACCAAACACCTCCGTAGACTACTCTAACTTCTCATAGAAGTGGATCCAAGAGTGAAGCTGGAGTTGGAGCTGTAAAAAATTGGAGCAGAGCCGTACCAAACAGGGCCTAACTGGTAAAATGTGATGCACAACGGAGCTACGGATGGGGAGATCGGGCTCGCTGGAGTTGTCGCCGGAGTTGGAGAAGAAGAACTAGCAGAGGGAGCTCCGGGAGGCTTTTGGCAAATTTGAGCGAGTGGGACGTGGTAAATGAGGAGGAGAGGTTACGGTTTAATTTATATGCACAAAGGAGTATCGGTTTTAGGGAATTACTCGCTGGAGTTATGACCGGATTTTTGGGCTGAATTTTTGGGTGCGGTTACTATAGCCACCAGAATATTCCGAGGAATCTTACTTTTTTCAAAATTCAAAAATGCATTAATTAATTCTCAAAAATAACAAATAAAATCTAAAAAAATCCGAAACAAATCACAGAAATTAAACACCACATTATGAACGCAAATAAAATAATAATTGAAAATTATTCTTATGCAGTAATTATTTTTATTTTACTGAAAAATTATGCAGTAATTATGTAGTAATTATTTTTATGCAGTAATTATTTTTATTTTACTAAAAATTATTCTTAAACTTGAAAAATAGTAATATAGGTCTAAAAATTCTATCAATTTTCAGAGTAATTCAATAGGGTATTTTTATCTTAAATAAAATATTTTCAACATAAAATTAACTCTTACTTGTGAACAGCAATTCATTTTTAATTGCTAGATATTACAAAAATCAAAAATAGATTTTTAGAAAATAACAAATGGAATCCAAAAATTCTAGAACAATTCAGAGAAATTCTTTGCATTATTTTGATCTTAATAAAAAATAATTTCAACTAAAAATCAGCTTTTATTTTTGTACAGTAATTATTTTTATTTTCTAGAAAATAGGAAAAAGCCTTTTTTAAATACCAAAAAATTCCATAAATTAATTAAAATATTATTTTTCTCTTTAAATCCAATAAAATGGTAGAAAACTCAATAAATTTTATTTTTAACTTTTAGAGTTTAGGAAATTGAAGAAAAGTAATAAATATCGTTTAAATTTCACAAAATCAAATAAAATTATAACTTTATTAATTTAAATTTTGGTAACAGAACTTTGGGATGTTACACAACAACACATACATCTTCGCATGGGGCCTTGAAGACATCCTCGGAGTAGCCAGGGAGACCATCAAGCACCGTCTGGCCTGTTGGTGATATGCCGCTGAGGTAATCATAGAGATAATTGTATCACGTCTATGTTTGTGAGTTATAGAATTCAACGCCTAGAATCCGACTGTGGAGGTCCTCACCTCACTGGCCGGCTAGTTTGGTTTATGGAAAACGATAGGGGACAAACGTACGGAGCAGTGAAAACATTTCAGACGATTTATAGCCACTCAATCCTTGTCTGCTGTCTCTTTTTTAACGCCTCGATCTAGAGCCTTCCAGGCACCCAGCCTTATCATCCTTCTTGCTCTTTCGTCATCTTTTTCCCCAACCCCCATTTCTATCTCATGGGTGCTCTTATGGATCATGACGCTGCCTCTTCCCCAACCTCCATTTCTATCTCCTGGTGCTCTTGTGGCTCACGGTGTCGCCTCTATTTCCCATGGCGCCACCTCCCTATGGCGTCGCCTATCCCCTGCTCACTCGGTCGCGCCTCCGACCCTGGCGCACGACTTGAGCTCGCGTCCACCTGCGTCATGTCTACCCTTCGCCCCTGCTCCTCCCGGCTTGGCCCTTCCCGACTCGGCCGCGTGCCTCCCCACGCAGCCATGTGCCGGCCGGCTCGACCTTTGGCCGTCGACCGCTGCAGCGAGCTCTAGGAGGTCCCTGTCGGCCGTCCCCTTCCTCCTCGACGGCTCCTCCTCACACGCAGGTGAGCGTTAACGTCCAGTTGCTTTGTTTTTATGATTTGAAGTTCTGATGTTGATGTTGTGGCCCGTTGAAAAAATTATTGCATCCCGTTGAAAAGAATGTTACATACTGTTCTTTGAGATGTTGCGCACTGTAGAAAAAGTGTTGCATCAGTAAAAAAAAATATTGTGTCTGTAGAAAAGAATGTTGCATACTGTTCACGGTGATGTTGCAATATTCTTCAACATTTTTTTCTTTGTTGCAGTAGGTAATTTGTGATCGATGTTGGGTAATGTATTTTTTAGTGTTGCAGTAACAGATGATTGAGAATGATATTTTTCTAGATTTTTTTGAATGTCGCATGATGAATTTTGTTTAATGTAGTGCTCGGATCGTGTTGTTGCGGTAACAATTTTTTTACCATTTTTGTTGCTCTTTTTGTAGTGAGATGTTGCAACCGAAATGTTGTATGCAACAGTGTACGGCGTTAGCGATCGGATCGTACGTCTGAGCGCTAGTCGCACCCTTGGTTTATTGTAAATAATGAGATCGGAGACGCACGTAAGGATGGGACGCCGGTGGAGCATGAGTGCTTGCTGGAGGGTTTGGATCGGACCTAGACTGTCCTTTCAGAATTTTTGGAAACAGGAACTAAACAGGGATGGTTTACTTTCCTTACGGCTTTTTTTGGTAACCGACGACTAACCGTCCAACAAGAAAGTCTTCCTTCTGTAACAGACTTACCGTCCAACGGAGTGAGGGATGGTCTTGAAGCGATTGTTCAGTTCTACCCCTGATTTCAACGGTAAGATGTGGTGGAGGTCTAGATGGACCGAATTAACCAGTACTCTGATGCATACGTACGTATTAGGTGTTGAGGAATCATCGCTGGCGTGTCTAGTTCGAGCGATTACCTCCTAAACAATACTCAGAATCGTAAGAACAAAACAATAACATAAGAACACAAAGCAGTAGATTGAACACAGAGATATGAGGGGACTTCAGGCTTCGCTTTATTGCTCTTCAATCAATCGTATTACAATGGTTGAGGGTCCCCCTTATATATAGCCTCTTGACCCTACTAGGGTTTCGGTGGGTGCCTATACATGGGCCGGCCGACGGGCCGGGCCCAGAGTTTCCTAATACTCCCCCTTGTGCACCCATTATCACATGTGCATACCTCGTTAAAACTCCATAAAAACTCAGTGGAAAAATTTAGAGAAATAGTACGTGACATACGTTCTACTGCGTTGTACGAATTGCCTTATTAAAAACCTTAGTCGAGAAACTTCAGAAAAAACTCGTCAAGGAAAAAAAAGATAGTACAATCCACTAAATTTCATTTAATCTCCAGGATTTATTCTTTGGGTACTCGATCTTCTCGATCAAGTTTTAATAAAGAGTTCATGAAGATTCTCCCCCTGAATTATGCACTTCTCTAAGTCTTATCATTTCAATTCCACGTATGCATCTTTCAAAGCTAGACGCTGGTAGTGACTTAGTGAATAAATCTATAAGATTTTCACATAACTTAGTATGCAGTACTTTAATCTCGTCCATCTTTTGCAGTTCGTGAGCATAGAAGAACTTAGGGTTTGTGAGGACCCCCGGGTTAATCCCGTAAGATCGAGGTAATCACGATCTTAAGGAAGTAACTCTGGGTCTCAAGTAAATGAATTCCAAGTTAACTCCACCTAAGTGGCGGCCCAACCGAAACTAGAGCCCCGGTGATCATACGCGCTGCTCCTCTACGAGCACGCATGATGACCGAATCTCCAACGGTTCAAGCACACACTTAAATAAGTTAAAAGGGAATTCATCACAGCGAGAATGAGACCACGTTGGCTCCCAAGATCAGCGACCAACGTGCCCTTAAACTCACCTTCAACGTGGGTCACACCCATACATCAATGGCTCAAAAGACATACATCGATAATAGTCAAGTTTGCAGTTATTACAAGGCCGACCGGCCAAATTCAAAGGAGATCACAAAGTAACAACGGAAGCATTATAAATAAACCAAAAGACCAGCATGGTATGCCCATAACCCCTGGCAACCGATTGGGGTTAAATAATAGCACTACTCGTCAGTGCCGCCTAAATCGGCACTGCTGAGCTCATCGGGCTCGAAATCGTCCTCACCTGAAAAGAAAAACAAAAGGCCAGCCAACATCGGCTGAGTACAAGTGCACTCGCAAGTCTTACACAAAGAAAAGTAGTTATGCATATTGGACAATCAAGGGATAGAATTAGTGGTTCTAGTTTTGCATAAAACGCAACATCTTATATTCCTAGACCATCTAGTTTTCAAAAGCCAAGTTGCAAATCATTTATTCAAACTAAAGCTTCACAAGACATAGATAATGTAATAATCAAACAATACCAAAGTGGCTGTCCACTTTGATAAACTAAAGCACACGAATATCCCATTCATGCCGAAACCAATTATAACCATGTCAACTTTTAATTTTCAAGTCTAACGATAAAGTATACTTAAACCAAGTGTTGTCCATAATCGTGGACACGGCTATTCGAATAGATTATCTATGCAGAGTTGTACTACTTTACCCATATGACCCGATGCCTCCGGAAAATAGCACACTTCCTTAGGTATGCCGGCCGGAGAGAATCGAGATCCAATCATTTTTAGCAAGAAAATCCTATTGAGATAGACCACCCATGTGAGACAAATCCCAACTTAGACATAAGCATATAGCAAACGCTAAGCGGGCACACACGTTGTGCCGGAGGGGTCAGTGTGAGGTAGTTAGTATGTTATTTTTCCTCAACATAAGTAATCGTGCTCATTAAGCACAATATATATCACACTGGGTTCCTAATGAACATAGGATTTCACGGTCTCTATGTCCTCACACCACCCGCGGTCCAACCCAATAAAAACCTTCCCCTTACTTAACCGTACAGTACTCATATACCGCATGCGATAGTACGCTCGGAACTTGGAGTGTAACGTCCATGGCTCGGTTCTTAATGGTCCAGACAAGACAACCACAAACCCAGGTCTCGTGCATAACAGCACCCATACTACAACCACTTGTCCGGACCCAAAAACCTTTTAAACATAACCAAAATTTGACTCAATAACCAGAAGTAACAATCTGGACAAAAATTAATAAAAGAATAAGAATTGTTATGTGTCTCCCACAATTGACGAGCTAGTCCCGTCAATTGATCTACTGCGTTATCTAGACCCACAATGGCTACGCATTTAACACAACAATCTCATCATCACAAGCATCTTCCTTAAGCATACGTCTATGGGAAATATCAAGGATAACCAGCAAGTATAGGATATAACTAATCTACTCATAACATAAACGTATACCGAAAATAGCATACATGCAATATCATTGCATTTCAAACACTAGTGTAATAAAACTGGGATCAATATGATGCAAAAGAAAGTTCAAATGATGCTTGCCTTGCTGGAAGAATAGTTATTCTATAACATCCCAATTCTAAGTCTTGGTTTCAAATGTAAGAAAATAGTACATGACATTACTCTCCCCTTTCGAGACCCTTGCCCTCAAGGGTCTTGAACCACCAAATCATAGAACTGCAGAAATCAACTTCCCAATGATTTTGCATTCGTTCGACCCACTAGAGAGAGAATGCTGCCTCCTCAGTTGTGGCCTTGCTTTAATTCTTAGGCGCATAGGAAAAAAGCATACTGCCATCAAGATGATTCGAATATTGTGAAAAGGTGCCAACAGTGTGAGCAAGAGAATTGGGGTCAGTGTATTGAACTCCACGCTTCTGCTGTGCCACTCTGATCACTTCAATTCTCTTGAGAATAGGAGGTGGCCAAGGCTTAATCTCAATTGAGCTCATAAACATTAATTTCCATAGCTGCACAGGGGACTCGCCATGATGAAGAATTCTCACCAGATCACAAGTCGCTGCCGCAGAACCCTTTATAAGCTCGGAGCCACCAGGACCCCATAAAAATTGCTGACCCTCCATGCCAACTGTTGCTCTGTCATTGTCCTGGTTGCCGCTTGAGAAATTCAGCTCACAAGAATCCTTGACAATGTATTGCTCCACCCACTGCAGCAACTCATTTAGTACTTGTGGCAAGTTCTGAAGTAACTTGTTGTATGAACAGTCCACGTCATCATTTTGATCAGCAATAGCTCCTTCATATTTTGAGCTGCATTTGCCTCCTCTGCTCACCCCTGGAACCACCAAGTCCAACAAAAACCCAAACTTCACTAGTTCAGCAAGAGCAGCAACTTGGTCTGTACTCTCAAACAACAATCCTCTAGATATCTCTCCTGCAAAAAATATTGCATATTCAATTCTCTCTCTATTGTTCAGTGATCCATTATACTTGAGCAAGAATAGCCTCGAGTTCTCCCTTTCCCAACAGAATATCCCTGATGATTTAATAAACACGCTTCTTCCTGTACGCACAGTGGTTACAGAATCAAGCTGTATGTTCTTGCATTCGTCCTTTGAAGCAGCCTTCGATATTTTCTGAACATCAATAATGTTATATATCTCATTTAATTTTGCTCGAGACAAGAAAGCTGTGCTTGCTGAAGGATACCAGACAAACAAAGGCTGCTGAAACTACTTCTCGAATAAATCCTCTAGCAGAAGATCGTCAGGTATGAAGACATCTTGTTTATCAAGTAGCACAACCTTATTTTCGAAACGAACAGGAACATTTGAGACACACCCAGAGAGAAGCTTTTGCTGCTCAACATGGAAGGGTGGCGTCCCTGGGGACTTTGACTCCTCTCCTATTTGATAGCAACTGAACGATGGCCAAGGATCCCAAGGAATTGGCAATTCAGTGGTGCCTAAAGTGAACTGTCCCTGACCAAATTTGCTCATAACAGCTTCTTCATCTTCAGTGTATTGTATAGTCTTGGAGTAGGGCCAGCCGCCTTCAGTATTTCTCAACTCGCAGTAGCATAACTCAGAGAGTATTGCCCTCAACTGCACCCAAACAATAAGTATCCTCCTCGAGTGAATGCACAGTCCACAAGCCCTGGCACCAGAATAATGCCTATACTTTTCCTTAGCAATGAATTGTGCCACAAAATAAATCTGCTCCTTGAATTTTGCTCCTAGTGACTTCTTCTCATTGAGCATTTTGGTATCCTGACATGCATACCTTTTGACCATCAAGGACACCACCTCAGCAGACACTCCTGAGAGGAATTGAATTGGTGGTGGCCACGGTTGCTTGAGCTGCTCTCCCTCTCGACCGTACCCAAAAGATGGCCACGACATTGGTCGTGCTTCAGCTCCACAATTTATGCTTTGGGCTTGGGAAAGGGAAGGCCACGGACTCCATCCAACACATTTTACCGGAGGTGGCCACGATATCACTGTACTCCTAATAGCCATCACATCGAACAGCTTGGGCGTGCCATGGAGACAGAGGAGACACCTGTGAATGAGCTCTTTGCCACAGTCGGCGTAGTTATCCGCGACACCGCTAGGTGTGGAGGTAGGGTCGCTCGAGCGAGCGCCGTCTGGAACGGTGTCTAGCTGCATGACGATGACTGAAGGGGTGTTGACGGTGGTGTCAGTGAGGAAGATGACATCATAATGACATATCGTCGAACACCTGGCGGGCGTCTTGGCAGTAGGAGTGGCGTCTGCAGATGGGGTAGCAGCAGAGGCCACAACATGGTCCCAGTTGGCAACAGTGGACGACGCCTGGGCATCGCACAAGGTCGGGGAAGGCGTAGACTACCCGAGCCTGTTGCGCAGCGTCTCATTCATCTCGGTCACCATCCTCAAGCATCTCTCCTGCTGCTCGTCAGACATGGCTTCCCAGTCCCAGCCCGGTGAGGGCGACGAAACTGGCTCGAACATGGGCTCGTCGGCAACAGCGGGGTGCGTGTCAGGTGGTGAGGAATGTGGATCCTCCACGACGACCTCTGGGGCACACACGGAGGCCACCGTGTCGCGCCGCGCCATTTTAATGGAAACTAATTCTGTTGTCGGCTGCATGAACGTCGAGGAAGCAACAGCGGTGGTAGATGCTCCGACCATGCAAAGCATCTCGAGCTCGCTCTGCTTCCTGCCATGATCGGAGTTGTACCATGGCCTCCACTTGGTTGACTCTCTCAAACACAGACATCTTCTCCACGCCATACACCTCAAGGACCTGGTGTAGCACCTCCTTTGTCACCGGATAGAGCACATGGCTCACGGTGATGCGTAGAACGCTGCCCGCGGTTGCCTCTCGGTGGCTCGGCATTTCGCCGAACAGGTGGCGGGTGTCTCCTCCACCAACACCGCCATTGCTCAAATCCCGCTGCCGGTCCAAGCTACCGCCACCAATCCCTTCCCACACCATCTCAGCACTAGAACTCCCACAAATCGACGGCTCTGATACCAATTGTTACGGTCCTTCACCTTGAACCCAGATTCACTAAAGGCCAAATGCTATATTGCCATTACTAACTCAGGATACGAGTAATTGGGGATACAAATTGGGAGAGTTAGAATCAAGACTGGGAATGGAGAAATCAAGACCGGGAAGTAGAGGAACCTAGACGGGAAGAAGAGCCAGAGTTTGGGGGAGGAGCAGAACAAGAGGAGGAAGAAGCGGTCCGTCGTTTGTTCTTCATCGATACCCCTTCTCACGAACAGCTCGTGACTTATACACTGCCCTCCTTCTCACCTCTCTCTTGGGTCCCACATGTAAGCGTTAGAGATTACAAAACTGCCCCCCATGAAGCTATATTTCTCTAGTACATGACAATAGCATGGGCAGGAAATTAAGAAAAATGGACGTTTTTGACCGTATAACACACAAAAATTCCCCATTTAGCCCCTTTCTGCAAAAATTTCCAAAATAGCCCTCGGCCACTGCCGCCGTGGGGACTGAAGAAGAGTTAATTGCCGCCGCCCCGACGGCAGCAAAGTCGCCGCTGCACGATGGCGGCCGCATGGCTGTGCCGCTGGGCTGGCCGCCGGGACCGGGCGGGTTGCCGTTGCGGTTGTTACGACTCGCCGCCGTCGGGACGGCAGGCAGGTCGTGGGCTCGCCACGCAGCCGAGGCGGGCGCCGCTGCCCGGCCGCCATCGTTGTTAACTCGCCGCCCCGACGGCAAGAAGTTGGCAACCATCGCACGCTGCCGCCTTGCGGCCGCTGTGCGGGCAAACATACATGAGCCCTTGCGTGGCGGCAAGGCAGTGCCCGCAAGCGAAAAGAACTCGATCGAGTTTGTCGCCACAGATAAGCAGAGGCACTGGTCGCCTTCGCCGCCTCCGACGTGAGCGTAAGAAGATTAGCGGTAGCGAGCGAGCGAGAGAAGCAAACAAATCCCGTAAGAGGAGGAGAAGCGAGGCGGTACAAAGGTATGTGGCATTCACATGCACCTATAGTTGTAGTAAATTTTAGCAATGTGATTATGATGTAGTAAGATTAATGATAGCAACCGAGTAGTTATAATTCGCAAAGGTGCAAAATTGGAAAACAGTGTGATTAGCAAGTAATTAGAATACTCGAGAAGTTAGCATTACGATTAGGCGTAATTAGTTGACTTAGGAGACTTTTTGTTGTTAGTGTTGTCAATTTTTATTAAGACCGATTTATAAGATCGAGTATTTCTTGAGTAGAATTACGCCGATTTTCACCGAGTAGAATATTAGTTGACTTAGCATTATGATTTATATTAGTTGAATATTAGTGTTGTTAGGCGTAATGATTTATATTAGTCGAGTAATTATCGAGTAAAAATTTTCTTACGCCGATTCTACTCAAAGAAACTTCTAATTAGTAAAACGGTGTGATTTTTTTATCTAGAACAAAATGTCGATCGTCACGGACCTCATCATAAAATATTAAAATATTTAGAGGTCATTCTACCAAGTAGAAGTACAATTGAAATAGAGTCGCCGACGGTCCGGACCCACTGAGCGCTATCTATGTACTCTCATCAGGTATATTGACCTTGGTCCATGCACTACGCAAAGAACTGGGCCGACTTGTTAGTAAGTTTTATTTCAAAAATAGATGGCAAAATATTCTATGTAGTAGACCCCGCATGTCATTGCTATAGGCTAGGTCTAACTCTGTATGGAAACTTAAAAATGCTTTGGGGAAATCAAGTGATTTTTTTTACTTTAACTTAGAATTTGTTTGACACTTTGTAGTACCCTTTAAAATTGTGAATTTTTATTTACAAGAGAAATAAAATTTACTTCAACCTTTCATGGATAGAAAAATCATATGAACTCCATTTGGAATTAATAAATTTACGTTGATCTCAATATTTTATTCCAATTGCTCATGTAAACCACTTAAATATTTGAATCCAGAGTATTGTGCAATTTTTTGAAATATTTGAACACAAATTGATTGAACTCGCAACCATGTAATTTTTGTTTTCAAGATTACGTATGTCGTGAAGTTGCTCTTGTGTTAGGTACTTCATGGCGGAGATACAAGATCTGCTCGTGTTCCACGGGATGGTCTAGTACGTGACGGACCATACGGCGCGGACTGTTGTTGCGACCGCACCGTGATCCGGCGCCTCTCAAGGACATGGGCCTCTTGGAGCTAAGGCGGCATGCGTTCGCGCTCGATCGCGCCATCGAAGGAAGAAGGCGTGCATCGAGGCGTGTATCCTCGATTGCGATCGTGCAAAGCGAGATCATTTGGCAACTTATGAAGGTCACATGTGACGCTTCATGGGCCAATTATATGGGGTTGTTTGCAACCCCGGGCCGCGGATATATGCGCGCCGATGGTCTACGCTCGCCTCGTGGAGAGGACGGGACATCCGTGGGTGGTTTTGGGAAGCTGTTGGTGAGGAGCTCTGCGTTGGTCTCCGATGTTGGAGGAGACGCAGCAAAGACGTGGGAGATGGAGACCGAGGAGGCGTGCGCCAATTTCGAGCCCAATGAAGGTGCGAGAGATGGTGGGCGGCCGTATTGATTGTCACGAGTACCGGCGACTGTGGTGGGCGGTGGAAAGCATGGAGGACGTGGAAACAACTAGTTCGGAAGGCGAAGAAGGAGAAGCCTGCATCGAGGAGATGCGGTTGGTGGGCTTGTGACCATCGACATTGCTTACGCCCTCACGATTGACGACGCTGCAACGACGCCGCCGGTTCTCGCCACATCGGAGGGTGCCGAGTGGGGTTCAATGATGACACCGCCCTAGGCGCGCTTCTCGACAAGAGCGCCGCCAAAGATGCTATTGCTAAATACGCCGATTAACATCGGTCGGATGTATCGGTGCAGAGATCCAACCCCGACACGCACATCGTCCGTGTGTTGATGAATCTCATGGCAAGGTCGTGCGCAGCGGTTCATGGTCTGGCCGCACGGGTTTTCTGATAACGGTCAAGGATCACACATGCGAGTTAGCTCACCGCTTCATGTGCACCGCAATATGACCTCCTCTTATGTTGCCACCGATAAGCCACCTCGCCACCGCAGATGTGTCCATTTCCCAAACATCCTCATGGCGTAGGTTGCCAATATTGTGGGGTTCCCGGTGAGCTACAAGACGGCATGGCGGGCCAAACGCAAGGTCGTGGAGCGAATGTTCGCACATTCAAGAGGCCTACAACCTAGTACCAAGATTGTCGATCAAATCGCGGAATGTAATCCAGGACATACATAAACAAGCTAGAGCGGTGCATCCGACGGAAGGGCCCAATTGCCTTATTCTTGATAGGGTCTTCGGGCCTTCCGTCAGCGATCAGCTTTCAAGCATTGTCGTCTCCGTCTCGACGATGGATGGCACCTTCCTATGTGGGAAGTACAAGGGTACCATCCTCACCGCCGTTGCGGCCGATCGCGACGATCCGGCTAGTCCCCGTGGCCTTCGCAATTGTTGAGAGCGAGAACACGGATAGTCGGGTTGTGGTTCTGTGTAATGTGAAGCAAAGCGGTAGTACAAGATCGACTGTGTGTGTGTCATCTCGACCGCAATGTCGGCTTGATGTCCGCGTTGAGCACGATCCAAAGCGGACGCACCGCCGCTCCGGTGGAACGATGTAAGGAGCCGTTGGTGCATGAGGCATCTCGCGCCAACTTCCACACAAGGTTTGAGCAAGGACCTCATGAAAATGTTCAAGAAGCTCGCATGCGTAACCAAAGGAGAAAGTTCAAGCGGTGTGGGGATAGCTCGATGAGGATACCGCGAAGCATGTAAAGGACTTCGCGAATGCCGAGGCGGGCATCGGTGGAGGGTCCGCGAGTTGGGGAGTTCACACAAGGTTAACTCACGCTACCGACCAAGAAATGGTCCTGCCGCACGACACCGATGGTGCGAGGTACGGATCATGACGACCAACATGTCGGAGGTGTACAACGGTGTCTGAAGGGTGTGCGTTCCCGCCGATCACGGCGATCGTGGAGGAGACTCGAACCGCACCATCGGATACTTCGCTAATGAGCCATGATGGCCAAGAAGCATCCGGAGGATGGTAAACAATTTCTGAGGTAATGCATGCCTACATGGAGAAAAAGATCGGCGAAGCGCGATCGACGCGTGACTCGCACCATGGATGGCGCCAGCGAAGTTCGAGATCCGGCTAAGGGAGAAGTACGTTATGGGCCACGCTAGAGGGGATCGTAGCGTGTCCGCACGATCGGTGAAGAAGCCGTCGCACACGCAACAAACCGCAGCTTCTGACAAACCATGCTCCCATGTGTACGCGGGCGGCGCGGCGTGGCGGCAATATTCGAGCCTTACATCTCCGAGTACTACGATATCCACCACCTCTTTGCCACTTGGGGTGCCGAAGTTTCATTCTGCACGGGCCGACACACACTACGAGACCTCCGGCCGGGCAGTGAAGTGGGTGCCGAACGAGTAATCAAACACCCGGCCGTGGAAGACGCCGGCCACGACGCATCCGAACGACATGGACGACACCGGCGTGGCAACGGGTTCGCCGGCCCGTTGTAGATCGTGCAAGACAAGAGGGCACTCCATCATCGTCGTCCAAATGCACCGCGCAAGCAAAGGCACCGTAACGAGCAAGATATAATTACTAAGTCGTGATGTCGCTTGCTTATTGTAATTCCTTCGATGGGACGAAATGTTATGTCGCGATTGCAATCGTAGTGTTCTTTGTTAATATGTGTCTTTATTTACTGACGGAATGTTAAGTCATCTTGGTCTTTTGTTAACTCGTTATGCTCATGTGTGGTTGTTTTCTTTTACATCCTATGTTTTGCCTTGTTTTATTATGGCACACGACATGTTTTAAGTACGTACTAACATATTTTATGGTATTCGCAGGAGATGGCGCAGCTCCAGCTTGACGACGCAGACGAGCCGCTCGACCTGTTGGGATGGGGGCACTGCTGTCGGCGTGGTCGCCGGCGGCGCCCTCCGACGGGTCCTCGAGCGCCCCAGGAGAGAGGTGGCTTGACGAAGCGGTGACGTCCCGCGGTGCGCGGACACCGCCTCCCGCCTCGCCCGCATGTTGACATCCCGCACGCGTTGCGCTTTGACGCGGCACTACTCTCACGCCAGGACGGTGGAGACCGAGACTCATACATTCCACTTCGGTGGGGAGATGACCATTACTCGAGGATGTAGCAATGCTTACAGTTCCGCCGGTGCATGGCCTTCCAAGAGTGCCACCTCCGAGGCGATGAGATCGAAAGTGCGTTTGGCGGCTGATTCGCCTCCGATTCTCGCAAACGTGTCCCAGATCCCACATTCCCGGCTATGGGAGTTCATGATCCGCCTGTGGATGCGGCAATGAGGCGCCAGACACACCTCGTCGCGTACCTTCGCTCTCGCTCGGATGGATCTTGTTCCCTACGACACGGGGAGAGCTGCGTGTACCCGGCTATATCCATCCGGCGAGAGTCCCGGCGACGCCGCCGACGAGGTTCCGCAGATAGCTTGGGGTTCAGCAGTGCTCTGCGCCACTTACCGAGGGTTATGCGATGCCACTCGGTAGCAAAGACGGGCGTGGAGCCGCCCTGGCGGTTTGCTACACCGCAATATACCGTGGTCATGGGAGCACTTTCCATTGGCCGCCCTTATTTCCGCAACACGGTGCACCGTGCACGCTGACCGCCCAAAGATTACGGCAATGCTCTCGGTGACGACCCCACGACGGGCCTACAATGGGAACACGTTGGACACGTGGTACCCTAGGGTGGGCCAAGGAGAGACCGAGGCGTGCGTACGCAGAGTTCCATAACCTCTTCGAGACTCTGCACGAGACCGAGATCATCTGGCGCCATGGCGGTGACAGCCTTGCGACACGGCCCCTACGGATTATCGACGCAAAGGCACTCGGGACGATCCACTTTGGATGACGACCGCCACCGGTCTTCGCACATGGTCGAGCCGCATAATCCACAACGGTCATGAGACGATTCGCCTGTACAAAGAGTGCCACCGCCGGCGGGACGACATATCGCAGCGAAGGCCCACCGGTATGTCCTTTTTTGGATATAATTTTATCTGTATGCCTGCCTTACATGTTCTGACATTAAGATTCACTTGCAGGCAAACGAGGAAAGGGCGCAAGAGCGACGATCGAGGCGTAACACCGCCGCCGTGGGCGGGAGCCGTGGAGCGAGGGTGGCGACGGACGTGCCGCACGAGGCACGCGTCTACTCCATCCGACGCACGCGTCTTGCGGTGGTACATTCCACGCACCAAAAAGACTTATCGGGCCACGGAGTGTGCGATGGTCGGCATGCGGAGGACATCGTATTAGCCGTCCGGACCCACACCGGCAAGACGCACGACGAGGCGGTAACCCATTCTTCAAGCAATTTCTTCAGCAAAGACGCCGCACTAACTCCGTGTTTTCTTGCAAGACTACCGCATTGATCGTGATACAACGCGAGGGTGCTGAAATTTACTGGCGTGGAAAAGAACACCTTCGATCGCCTCCTAGCCGCCGGCGTGGCATGACCGACGACGCGAGGGCTGCGATTAGAGCTATGACTTGTGGTCGACCACAACGACGCACGCACAAAGATCGGGACGCGAGGGTACCCTCCACCCTCCGCCCTCGGCACCTCCTAAGACCACCGTCCGACGCCCGTCTCACTCCGGAGCCGTCCAGAGCTACGGCCGGTCGGCCCGACGGCCCGACGGCCCCGCCCGCTCGGGCCACGTGTATGTCATCTCTCGTTGTCAATACCTTTCCATGCACTCATTTTCGAGGTATCCGACATTAACCTTTCTTCTAGCGGCTACTACGAGGGGACAAAGATGCGATGCAACCATCGTCATCACAGAGGGAGGCGCAAAGACACGACTTCCTCGCGGGCAACGGTTTTCGATCGCAGACATCGACCCGGACTCCCCAGCCAGCGGGACGAGTGGTTGGGCTCGTTGGCACGGCGCTCAATCCGGTGCGGGACCGCGACCCGTGGTTCGCCGACACGTATGGAGGGTACACCGTGCAAAGACTACACCGACCGCCAGAGGATCATCCTCAAAGACAACAACCTACTCGTAAGCGTTAACGTAGTTACAACTATTTTCTGCGCAAAAAAACAAGGACTAACTCACCGAGTACCATTCCTCGCAGGAGGAGCACGGTGGCTAGACGAGATGTCGAGGCCCGAGCCGGACCCCACGCCGACATCACCGCGGCCGCCTCCCGTGCAAATTTCAGACTACGGCTCGCGAGACATGCGCCACTCCCTGACAGATTCACCTTTCCCGAGGATCAACTACGCCGTCCGGTAGGCGACACGACGATGCACCCTAGCTAATATCATGGCGTGACAAACGTGTTATGTAATGTCATTGTGCATTTATATAATATCCATGTGCATGACGTTATCGCTATTTTGTACACAAATGTTCTCCAAATATTCAAGATAAACGACTTTTGTACTCGCGACTTTAATTTATCAACTGCATGACATAACGCATCGCCATGCGTGATACCTCGTCCCACAAGGTCCGGTATGAATACTTTGTGTGCGATTAATCAAACACTCTACAAAACAGACGCGACAACACTCTCCTCGCCACCGTTTCGACCAAATGACTACACTCACGCAGCAGACGCGACAACACCCCTCGCCAAACTTTTCGCATCGAATGACCACACTCGCAGCAGACGCGACAACACCTCGCTCGCCGCTTTTCGCATCGAAATGACCGCACTATGCCAAACAGACGCGACAACACCGCCTCGCCAAATTTTTCGCATCGAATGACCACACTCGCAGCAGACGCGACAACACCGCCTCGCCGACTTTTCGATCAAATGACCGCACTATGCCAAACAGACGCGACAACACCTGCCCGCCGACTTTCGCATCGAATGACCACACTCGCAGCAGACGCGACAACACCGCCCGCCCGACTTTTCGCACCAAATAACCGCACTATGCCAAACAGACGCGACAACACCACCTCGCCCGACTTTTCGCATCGAAATGATCACACTCTACAAAGCAGACGCGACAACACCCGCCGCCATTTTTCGCATCGAATGACCACACTCGCAGCAGACGCGACAACACCGCCGTCGCCTTTTCGCACCAAATGACCGCACTATGCCAAACAGACGCGACAACACCTGCGCCGCCACTTTTCGCATCGAATGACCACACTCGCAGCAGACGCGACAACACCGCCGCCTCGTCGCCTTTTCGCATCAAATGACCGCACTATGCCAAACAGACGCGACAACACCGCCGCGGCTTTTCGCATCGAATGACCACACTCGCAGCAGACGCGACAACACCTCGCCGCCTTTTCGCATGAAATAACCGCACTATGCCAAACAGACGCGACAACACCCCGCCGCCGGCTTTTCGCATCGAATGATCACACTCGCAGCGTGACGCGACAACACCATGCCTCGCCATTTTTCGCATCGAATGACCACACTCGCAGCAGACGCGACAACACCCCGCTCGCCGACTTTTCGCATCAAATGACCGCACTATGCCAAACAGGACGCGACAACACCCTGCCTCACCAGCTTTTCAGACCGAAATGACCGCACTATGCCAAACAGGACGCGACAACACCCTGCCTCACCAGCTTTTCAAGGCGAAATGACCCCACTCTGCAAAGCAGGACGCGACAACACCCTCCCACACCGGCCACTCACGTCAACTTAACCACACCAAGCCAACCATGTGGCCTATAAAACAAGGTGAAAGACATGAACTACACAACCAAACCCAACCACGCGCTACACGTGAGCTTGCTTCGCCACGCTAGGATGGACAAGAGGCGTATAATGGGACGAGATCCGCGAGTTAGCTCGGGCTTCTACAAGACGGCCGAACAAGCTAGGGATGTTTGCGGCTCGGGACCGCAAGAGCGTGCCAGATGGAAGCTCTTCGCAATGAAGCCCCCGTAGCAAAGAACCCCGCGGAACGTCCCAACCGAGCATTCGCCGCAACACCCGCCAGAGGAGACGCCGCCTCCGCTTCGGCAGGACACATGCAAGTTCTTCAAATCCAAGCACCGATCGAGCCTCGGCATGCGCCATCGGGTTGTCCCAACTACTCCTCCGACTATCCCGACCGTCGTTGGGATACGAGAACCTATCGCAATGCAGAAGGAGTACTTACGGCAAGTTCATGTACCAACTCTCTTTCATAATACGCACTTACGCCTCTCCCGTCTACCCGTAGTCACCGAGCCTCTCGTGGCTTCCGCAGCTGGATCGACTTAGAAATCCATCCACACGACTGGCGGCTCGACTTCGAGGAGTGGAATGCCGAAAGGGGACGCGAGATCCGGAGGAGGATCGTCGGATCAAGAGCGCAACGAGCGATCCGCCGGGAGACGCAGCCCATCTCGAGGCGCAGCACGTGGAGCGCGAGGCACGCGAGCGGATCGTGAAAAAAGAGGGAAATGGCGGCCGAGGCTGCATGGCGGCGAGGAGTACAACGCCGAGCTCGGGAGGAAGGGCAAATGGCCCTGGTCCACACAAAGATGGGTCGGGCCATTCAGCAGTAGTCCCTCTTCTACTAGGCATATTTTTTACTATCTCCTAAAGGCATGCGATTTACATGGCCCGAGGCTTGTGTCGCAATGTACCGCATTAGTAGCGTATGTAATAAACCAATTAGCCGAACCAACATGCCATGTGACCACATGAAACGTGCTTTCGTCTCATGAGTGCAATACAATTCTGATTTTGGGCCTCCGCTGAGCCATCAAAATAATACTATATTGCAAATATGCCTCTTCTCCGGAATTTCGTAAATAATTATTGACATCGACATTGATTCTTCTATGTTTTAAGGTATCTTCGTAATCACAACGTTCTCAACCCCTTTAGGTCGAGTTCTTGGTATCTTTAAAAATATGATCAAGAATCATAGCGGCTAAGAGTACTCATGTGGTAATAAACTTCACACATTTCGAGTCACATGAAATCAAGAAACCCTAATTTCAAACGCCTCGTCATAATTTTCACACCTAGACCTCGAATTTCTCGAGATAATCTTGAGCATATAAAATAACATAAAATTTACACAATCAAGTCCTCTGTGTAGGAGTCCGACAAAATTTTTCATAATGTTGGACCTCGTTTCCATATTAAAAATTCATACAAAAATTTGACTTCAAAGAATCATGCAGAGAAAAAAAATTGAGAAAATTCAAAAAATTACACAACCAAGCACACTATGCCGGAGGCTCCATACAAAGTTTCATAATTTTTGAGCTTATTTATTATATTTAAAAATTTGTTGAACAAATATTATATTTTTTAATTTTTTTAAAAAAGGAGGGGCCACCTGCTGCCGTCCGGGACGGCAGCAGGTGGCCTGCTGCCGTGGGGGACGGCAGCAGGTTCCTGCTGCCGTCCGGGGGAATTTTCGTGCGTCATAGGACCAAAAGTGTCCATTTTTCGGAAATTAATGGAGTCGTACGTATATATTGAAGCTATACATGTACAGATGTAGCAGGCAGGCAGGCAGAGTCATGGATGCACATCAGTTGTGTATTTAACGTTAACGGACCATCATCTCTACTAGCGGCTAGCTAGCTAGCTGATCACGATCCACATATACAGGAGTAATTAGATAGCTAGCTGCTATGTCGGCGTCTGCGTCGGCGAGCCGCCGGAGCTTGAGCTGGGGCTCGGCCATCTCGCAGTCGTTCCGGCAGGTGGAGACGGATGACGCGTTCGGTCGGGCTCGGGCGCAGTCGCAGCAGGGGCACGACGACGACGAGGAGAACCTGCGCTGGGCTGCGCTCGAGAAGCTGCCCACCTACGACCGCATGCGCCGCGGCATCATCCGAAGGGCGCTCCATGACGACGACGACCTCGACCATCGTCATCAGGTGGATCAGCTGGAGCTCGTCGACATCGAGAGGCTGGCCGGTGGCGACGGCGGCCGCGCCCTCCTGGAGCACCTCTTCCGGGACGACAGCGATCGATTTCTGCGACGCCTCAGGGACCGCATAGACATGTACGTACTAATACTATTCTGCCGCGCCATTTCTTTCTTAATTTGTGTGTTTACATGCATGCATGCATGTACAATCAATCAATATATATATATAATAATTCCCTGCTGCAGGGTTGGCATCGAGCTCCCGACGATCGAGGTTCGCTACGAGCAGCTCTCCGTCGAGGCCGACGCCTTCCTCGGCAGCCGCGCCCTCCCCACGCTCTGGAACGCCACCACCAACTTCCTCCAGGTAATTAATTAAAAATACCGTTAATTCTATATCTACTCCTATCTTGTTTCACCGTATATATATATATATATATATATATATATATATATATATATATATATATATATATATATAGGAAGCATATTTGCTACTCTCAGGTGTAGTTACTCCCATTGTATCTACTATCCATCTTTCTCGGATACCACATCCTTGATTGGATCATTGGGTCGAATACCACTTCATAACAGTCACTAGAACCCAGTAACATGCAACATAATTTTTGGATACCACTCCATAACAGTCAGTAACAACCCGGTAACATGCAACATAATTTGTTGCCTTGAATAAGATAACATTTCAGATTAAAGATGCACGGATCTCATTGAGAATTAAAAGGTGGATGGAGAGGGAGTAACTACACCTGAGAGTAGATAGTATTTTTCCTATATATATATATATATATATATATATAATTTCAAGGTAACATCTATTGATAATATTGATACTAGCGGTACACATATTTCCTTTCTTTTTCTTTTTTTGTGAGAGACATGTGCTTCCTCCTCTTCTTTTTCCCCTCCCCGAAGAAGAGAGGGCTTTGTTTTTTTTAATGGCCGTGGCTACAGTACTACAGTAAAAAAGAAGGTGCCAACACTCGAACGAGGGCGGCGGGAGCATCGGTCGAGTAGTATGTTCAATTAAAACATAAAATCTTGTTCCTCGGGTCACAGATACATATCGTTTTGCATATCATATGAATACAATTTTCAAAACATAAATTTGATCACTAATTAATTATTGTAATATAGCTAAAAAACCCAATAAAATTATAATATTATAAAAGTATTTTTTAAAACAAATCTATACATATAATTTTTTATATATCTAATATAAATATTTAAAAAGATATCGATAGCTAAAGTTTAAAAAGTTAACGGCAATATATACTTGTGGTCTGAGGGAGTAATAATTAGCAAGAAGCATAAGCTTATGAATCGCCTCAATTAATTCGCCGACTTATTGAGAGGTCGATATATGTATATGTGCATATATGATCCGTTAGTTCAGGTTGATTATGTAGTAAATGTACGTAGCTAGCTTTGGCATGAATTTCTCCAACTCGATCTTCTGGACGTACCTGCATTAATTGATCTTAACGTACGTAGCTGGGCACGCACATGTTCCTCGTTGCGAACTTAATTGCAACGATAGATCGAGACGTACGCTAGCTAGCTAGTGCGCGCGTGTCCTGCATCTACTCCTACGTACAGACGAGTACAGTACAGTACATCACAGATTAAAGTCCAAAGTGACGGCCGGCTAGCTAATCCCATCCTTAATTGCTTTTCCCACGGTCAATATACTAGCCAGGCTGCTAATTACTCCTCGAATCCACACGTACATATGAAAGAATACGGTTTCGCTCATTTCCGGTTGCATTAAATTTTCTAAATTTCCCGTTATCTATAATTGCACACTGCTTGATTGTAAGCCTAAAATTGTAGTGCCAAGTAATACACAATTTTAGAAAGCTTTACTGCAATTTTTAGTTTTATTTGTTCTGTAACAAAAGGCAGTGGCGAATCCAGGATGAAAAATGTGAGTGGACTCAAAGTCTTGAACGACTAAATTAATTTATAACAAATATAGTATTATATTATTGCACAATTAAATTCATACATAAATAAAAGCATAGCAAAAAAAAAGAAAATTACAATTAATGTACCTCGCTAATGGAAAGTACATCCCCAAAATATGTAAATATGGTTCCACTAGGTAACAACATATACATTAATATTAAAAAAAATTAGTGATACAATAGCAAATTGTACTTAAATGATCATGAACATTCAAAATAAAAGAACCATACCACTAAGACGCTAGGTTGAATCACGACTTTCACGAGGCAAATTCAATCTGCGAGATTTCATGCCTTGGAAGGATCTTATGATTCTACCATCATCAATTGATCTAAATATGTCTCGCTCGGTATAGCACACCATCAAATCAATCAGCAACTCATCCGATACCTTGTTGCGCAAATCTGCTTTGATAATATTCATTACTGAAAATATTCTCTCAACAGATGCCGTTGACACTGGAAGAATCAATATCAGCCCAATGAGGCGATATACTAACGGAAAAGTTCTATCTTTTTTTGTTTCAACCATCAATTGAACAAGTTTTGAAATATCACGACATCCATGAAATTCCTCACTTCTCCTAATGTTGAGAATGAAGGTTTGAAGTTGACTTCTTAACAAGAATCGATCAGCCACCGTAAAATCATCGGCATAAATCTCAGCAAGTCGAATAAGCTTATCAACATTAAATTTAGAGAACGAGTCGCTTGGATCAAGACAAGACATGTATATCAATAACTCCGAGGAAACTTCATTGAAGCGATGGTTCATCTCATTCATAGTTGCATTAAGAGCAGCATTGAAAACGTCAACTTTGTAATAGTGATATTGAGTCACTGTATGCTTTCGACGTACAGATTTACCTGTGTGACAACAAATAGAATGGGCTAAAGAACTTCTATAGTGGATCGACATGGTTGAGGAAGCGAGAACATTGGCATAAGGTGAGCGTTGGCTATGGGCAGATCTCAAAAAGAAACTGTTAGGTATGTGCTCTCTGTAGTGCACAATTGCCCGTCAGCGGTCAAGGATACATTGGCTCCGGGAAGGCAACGCAAAGACTCAATTTTCACCTCCATGCAAATAACCAAAGGCACCATATAACTGGATAACGCAACAAATGGTTCAGGGAATTGGCTTACAATCGCATGATGAGATGGTTAATGCTCTGCATGATTTCTTTGTGCAGCTCGTCAGTAAGCCGGTTCCACGTCAACATTCCATTGATCTTGACTAACTCAATGTCTCATTGCATGATCTTACGTCTTTGGATGGTTTGTTCTCCGAGGAGGAAATCTGGGACGTAGTCAAAAGCTTCCCGTCAGAGGAGGCACTGGGTCCTGACGAGTTCATTGCCATGTTCTATCAAAAGTGTTAGGATATCATCAAGGGTGATATCTTGATCGCCTTCTTCCACCTAGGTCGTTCAATGGGAAATGATGTTTACCGGCTTAACCAGGCATTGATCACCCTTCTGCCTAAGAAGCTGGCAGCGTAAGAGCAGAAGGATTTCTGACCTATCAGCTTGTTGCACAACCTTGCTAAACTCTTCTCAAATGTGCTATCTCGAAGGCTCGCACATGTCCTTGCCACAGTGGTGGTTCCTTA
Organism: Hsuehochloa calcarea; assembly: GCA_036346395.1. Lineage (NCBI taxonomy): Eukaryota > Viridiplantae > Streptophyta > Magnoliopsida > Poales > Poaceae > Hsuehochloa > Hsuehochloa calcarea. The sequence continues at coordinate 960,067 of CM070597.1, forward strand.
CTAGTCTGCATTCATTAAGCGACGATTCATCCTGGACAACATCAAATTGGTCAGGCTCTACGCACGATCGCTTCATCAGAAAAAGCTACCGAGCTTATTGCTCAAGCTGGACATAGAACATGTGTTTGACTCTGTGTCTTGGCCATTTTTGCTGGAAGTGCTACACTATAAAGGTTTTGGACTCAAGTTGTGCAGTTGGTTGGGAGGGTTGCTCTCGTCGGCATCTACACGTGTGCTCTTAAACGGGCAACCCGATCGCGTGATTTGGCATGGCCATGGTCCCCAGCAAGGGGACCCGTTATCACTAATGTTTTTTTGTCATCGTCATGGACGTTCTCAATGACCCGCTTCGTCATGCTGAAAGCTACTGCCTTCTCGTGCCCTTTAGGGGTCATCAAGCCATTCCCCACCATCTGTCCCTCTATGTAGACAATGCGGCCTTGTTCCTCTCCCCTATCGCTTCCGATCTGCATACAATCAAAACCATTTTGGAAGTCTTTGGAGAGGCTTCAGGACTCCATACCAATTTAGCTAAAAGTTCAGTATCCCCGATCCGATGTGCGGTGGATCCTCTCCAGCTCATCGCAGAGGAACTGCAGTGCACCTGGGCCAACTTTTCATGTAAATATCTGGGCCTTCCTGTCGAACCCGGGAACGAAGGATCCTGAATTCACTGCGTTTACACACTAGTCCAGGATTTCTAATGTACACAGTCTCATAAACAGTGTTATCACAATCATATCAAGCGTTTTATTAATAAAGAATAGAGTTTATTACAAAATGGGTCTGAGGCCAAATAACAAAGCATAGCGGAAGCAAATAGGTAGTAGGCCACACGATGTGCCACAGGCAATCGTCTGGAGGTGTAGCCTAAACGTTTGGGTCCTCACCGTCTGGATAGTAGTCTTCTCCTGAATAATAATATTCAGCAAGGATGAGCACAACTACAGTGCTCGCAAATTACACCCAATACAGAATTTAGAATGCATGCATAAGTAAACAAAGGAAGGCTGTTAAGGGTTATTTGCGTAAATCAGCATTTTTAAGTCTAAATAATCATACTATGTTTCAAGGCACATTTTTAATCTTTAACTTAAAATCAGATTTTAAATTGATAACTTTATAGTGGATAACCTCCATATGAAACATGGTGATGGATATCCTCCTATCACATGGCTAACCGCTCAATTTTTCCACAAGGATTAACCATCCTAAAAAAACATGAACCAAATCATTTTTAAAACCAAAAACAAAGTCTAACTTAGAGTGGCTTTACTCAGCATGTTCATGACCGTGGACACAGCTATTCGAATAGTTTTACACTCTGCAGAGGTTGTACAACTTTACCCACAAGAGATAATCAACTTTTAATGTCCGTCTGACACACTTTCGTAGGTGTGCGACTAAGAGATTATCACAAGACCTTTACAATGCGTCATTCCAAAGTAGTCATGCCCGCTAAGGTTTCACTTACTTTGGATTAACCATCCGCTAGAAGCCCCCTCTTGCACCGCTAAGGTTTCACTTCCATTGGGTTAACCACCCGCCGGAAACCCCCTCTTGCGCCGAGTGGGAATACTGTCTAACCAACACCCACACAACAAAAATGGCACAACTAACAATGGAGTGTTGCAAATTATTCAGTCTAGACTGTCCCATTCCAGGCTTGTGCTAGTACGGTGGAGCTTTGCAAGATGCGGCTCGAAGACCGGTCCTTGACTGACTTGGGCGACTTCCAAAATAACCCCTAGGCCTCAACTCTACCCAGATTGAGCTCGTGCATAAACCTGCACCCACCAAGCATCCATTCTGCCCAAGTCCAAACCCATTTTTCACTTTTATTTTTCAAAGACAATTGCAAAAATCCACCATGACAAAACAATGTCATAGACTTTTAATCAATATTTGCTGTTTTGGCTAAAATTCCCCAAAATCAATATCAATATCAATGTTCTTGGCCATGAAACACATGCCCGTGAAATCATGAGCCTTCTTCTTGCCACGGGAGTCACTCTCGTCGTCCTCTGCCTCTGAGTCCACATCGCTCATGCTCACATTCTCTAGAGCGTCAAGGACCCGGCTAACAAACTTGCGATAGTTTGTCTTCTTGGGTTTAGCATCCCTCTCTTGAGGATGCCTTTGTGACTCCTTCTCCTTCTTGCCCTTCAGCTTGGGGCACCTGGAGCGAATGTGGTTTGGCTCACCACATTCGAAGCATGTGATAGGTCCACCTTTCCTCCTATTCCTCACCTTGTTGTAAGCTCTCGTGAATTTGGTGGATAGGAGGGCTAAATCATCCTCGGACAGTTTCTCAAGTTGCTCATCGCTCAAAGAATGCAAAGCAGATAAAGAAAAACCAGATGAGCTACAATCCAAAGAATCAGAAGAACTATCCTTGGATTTGTCGACCACTAAAGCCATCGACTCTGTCTTGGGGAGACGCGAGATAAAATCAATCTCATGCGTCTTCAATCTCGAGTATAGCTTATCCATGGTAAGCTCACTCATGACAGTGTTGTCATTGATGGAAGTGATCTTCATCCCCCAGACCTTCACATCAAGAGCACCCAAAAGCTGGCGTGCATTTTCTGACTCAATGAAGACGAGGTCAACAGCGCGGAGATTATGAAGAATCTTAGAAAATCTTCCCCACAGCTCTTCTAAAGACTCACTAGGCCTTTGCTCGATCTTAGAGTATATTTTCTTCAGCTGGTTCTGTCTCACTTCCTTGATCGCAGTGGAGCCCTCGTGATAATCACAGAGAGTCCGCCAGATCTCATGAGCAGACCGCAAATGAACGACACGCTCAAACTCAGATCGACTAAGGCATTGGATCAAAAAATTATGAGCCTTGCTGTTGGCCTCCACATCTAGAGTGATCACATCGTCATCGGCTGGCACGACATAAGGGTTTTTTACCTTAAGCCAAATTGCGTGCCCTTGAGCCTCGATGTAGGCCTGCATTCGGGCCTTCCAGTAAGCAAAATCAACTCCACCAAAAATATGTGGTTTGGTTGAATACCCGTCAGTCGTCATGGCTCCAAAGACCGGTTAAGATCTATGAGAAGAGCTAACCGGCTCTGATACCACTTGTAGGACCGCAAAGGCGACTAGAGGGGGGTGAATAGGCGTTTTCTTAATTTTTCGCCTTAATGAAATTCAACACACACTTTTCTTCTTTAGCTATGAAAGCTAAGAAGATCAATGAATGCATAGTGGAAGCCTTGTGCTGAATCTGATTACCCCCTTTAACCACAAGACTCAACACTGGAGAATTGATCTCAGGTGGACTGGTCTCAACACTGGCGGTCCGACCGGCGGCCAAATGATTGTCCGACCGCTGGGAATCGGTTCGACCGGCCGTTAACGAGCGGTCCGAAGGCTGGCGGTCTGACCGCCGTTTCTAAATCGGTCGGACCGATTTAGTCCAGTACCAAAACACAAAGCTCAAATCCAAAACGAAAATTGGTCCAACTTTTGATTTAACCAATGAAACTTGACTAAATTTGGAGCACACCTCCCTGAGGATATCTGAGATCTATTTCTAGCGACGATCGTTCAGATCCACTTCAAATAATCGATCTCTTAAGGTTTTACCAAAGAAGTGCTCAAACCCTAGAAATATGAAAAACTTGATCCAAAACTTGCTTATGGGGGATTGAAGATTTAGATGGTTCTATGAGTATTCCCACACATTAAAGCAAGGTAAATGAGGTCAAGAGACCAACCAAAATCAACCGGATCAAGGAAGCGCCACAATCATTAAAAGAGAGAAGAAAGCAAATGAGACTTCATCAATGAACAAGCATTCATGGATTGATTGATTCAATATGATACTTGTCAAAGCCACTCCCTCAAGGAGGACAAGAGCTCAATCAAAGAGCACACATACAAATTTCTCCAAACCCTAGCCTCTCCTCTCCTCTCCAAACCCTAGAAAAGTCTTGGAGTTTCCAAATGAATGCTTCAAGGGGTTTTACATCTCCCTCCTTTCTATTTATAGGAAGGCCTAGGGTTTCACTCATGGGCTCCCATTAAGGCCCACACACACATGGGAAACACACACATACATCTGTTGAAGCAATCGCCTACTTCACCACGTGTAGGTTGATCAGCGGCTCTCATCATGTCGGCAAGTCTCTCCCGTCCGAATTCCATCGGAACCTCCCAGGGACTTGCACCGACTTCCGCACCGCTCGATCCAACCGGTGCAATGAATCGCCTGCTCGATCCATCTTGCCCATTCTCGCACCATGCTTGAGTCACACGCCCACCCAAGATCCATGATCATTCTGGACCTCAGCTCTCCAAGCGTAGTTCCGATCCACCTCACCGTTGACGTCGTTGACCTGCAAGCCACCTGCACAGTAATAGACAAAGAAATCGTCTCCGGGAACAAGTTCTTCACAACTTGACTCACATTAGTTCAACAATGCAATATGCAACAATAAAGCATTGAAATTCATACATAAAACACATCCAAAGCACAACAATGCTAAAAAGGCTAAAGTCCAAGTGATTGGCGGTCTGACCGCCCCATACTGCCGGTCCGACCGATTTCAGGCCGGTCTGACCGACTTCATAACGGCGGTCGGACCGCCCGAAATGACTTAACCAATTTTTCATCTCGAAAATTCAAAACCTTCTGGAATTTTCAAATGAATAGAACTTTCGACTGGGAGCTTCAAAAATTATGTGACCACATCCAGGAGACTCCCCTCACTTGCCTACACAACCTATTTTTTACTTAGCTTCAAAAACCACCAACACCTGTGGGCGGTCGGATCGGGTTCAGGGCGGTCGGACCGTGCACTGGCGGTCGGACCGCCGGTGACTGACAAAGATCAAGCAAACCCGAAAACGCGAGATTTGACAAACCAACAACGCCATTGCCAATTGACTCATCACTCTAGGATCATGCACATATCCTCACGATATCCACAAATGATCTGACTTGGGCACGAAATCCAATCATCATCAAGATACAATAAGAAATTGCATTGGGGAGGAGAGTTATATCTAATTACATTGTTAATTTGTTGGACCATGCATTAAACCGTGCATAGGGGAGGGAGAGAGAATGTGGGAGGAGGTTGTATATTTATTAGGGTTTAGGCCCATCGACAGATGCTATATATGCATTGTGGATGTTGTATCTAATTTATACCATCCATGTTTGATTCAGCTTCTTCTTCCTCCTTGATATCGTCGTCTTTTTATGTTGCCTTTGTGGAGGAGTACTTGGCATTTTGTGCTAAATGAATACGCGACATAAACCTTATAAGAGTGACAAATCTTATTAGGTAACACCTTCAAACCCTTAATTAATTCACAGGATGGAGGTCATTGCGTGCGCGATGGACCTAACAAAACAATCGGCTTAACTTAATTAATTCAAATCACACACACACACACACACATATCAATTCTAGCTTGTGGGTTTATAGTGCAATTTTGGCCAAAAATCACGCTGCGACCGAAGAGAAGAGAGAGCGAGAGATGGCTGGTGTGATGAGGAGTGGATTAGATCATATAGTTGTTTAGGGTTTAGGCCAGGTCCAATATAAAACATTTAGTCTTTTTTTTTTGATTAATTGGACTTGGGACAGTCCAATGGCCCAACTAGCCCGTCCGTCCTCTTCAAGGCATAGGCAGGCAGCACATCGATGGACCACGGTGGCGTTCGCGGCGACGGCAAGGGCACAGCAACAGCGGCTCGACGCATCCATTAGCACCTCACCGTGAGGAGAGATTGAGGCGGAGAAGTCGTCCATGGAGTAGCCACAGATTGGTTGCCTCCTTCTGCATCTGCAGATTTCGTCCCAATTTCCCAACCACCCACCCCAGCCAAAAGTAAAAAATGGACGATGAATCAGATGGCGACCGCCGCTAGCTTCAATTCAGTTCTGACTTGCGATTTCCATCGTACCCTTATTAACATTCACTGGAACATCTTTTTTCCGAGTTCGTTCTACAAATTGCTACCCTACTCCAGTTTCTACATTGATCTACCCATATGCCTTGTTACTATATATGTATGTACGATGAATGGAATTTACTGCGTCCGTAGGCCCTCTCCGCGTTGGACGATCCACTCCACTCCCAGAAATGTACATACCCATCGACCGAGCGTTGCTCGGTTGGCTAGCAGCGTCGGTGTGGGTTCGAACCTAGTGCGCCTCATCGGGTAGGGAATTTTCGGAATAGTACACACACGTAAGTTTGTTCAATGGTCAAAACGTGCGTCCGTGTAGGACTGGAAAGGCGACTAGAAGGGGGGTGAATAGACGCTTTCTTGATTTTCGCTTTAATCAAATTCAAAACGGACTTTTCTCCAAAAGCTATTGTAGGACCGTAAAGACGACTAGGGGAGGTGAATAGACGCCCTAAACCCTAAACCCTAAGCCCTAAACCGATTTAGTCCAGAACCACTGCAGACCTCCCGAAACCAAAACGAAAATTGGTCTAACTTTTGATTCAACAGATGAAACTTGACCAAATTTGGAACACACCTCCCTAAGGATATCTGAAACCTATTCCTAGCGACGATCGTCCAGATCCACGTCAAAGATTGGATCTTTTTAGGTTTTACCAAAAGAGTGTTCAAAACCTAGTAAAACAAAAAACTTGATCCAAATCTTGCTCGTGGGGGGTTGATGATTTAGATGGTCCTAGGAGTATTCCCACACATCATAACAAGGTAAAAGAGGTCAAGAGACCAACCAAAAAATAACCGGATCAAGGAAGCACTAAAATCATTAAAAGAGAGAGGAAAACACATGAGACCTCATCTTTGAACAAACATCTATTGATTGATTCAAGATGTTGCTTGTTAAAGCCACTCCCTCAAGGAGGACAAGAACTCAATCCAAGAGCACACACACAAATCTCCTCTCTATAACCTAGTCTCTCCTCTCATCTCCAAATCCTAACCCAAACTAGGGTTTTTACAAATGAAGTGCTTGCGGGCTGATTTCCAACCACCCCCTCTATTTATAGTGAGGCCTAGGGTTTTAGAAGGGTTCACTTAATGGGCTCCCGTTAAAGCCCAAAACACACGGGACACAAACACACACATTACAGTTGAAGCAATCGCCTACTTCGCCACGTGTAGGTTGATCAGCGGCTCTCATCATGTCGGCAAGTCTCTCCCGTCCGAATCCTATCGGAACCTCCAAGGCACTTGCACCGACCCCCGCGCCGCTTGATCCAACCAGCTGCAACAAACTGCCCGTTCGAACCATCTTGTCCATTCTGCACCATGCTTGAGTCACACGACCTCACACGGCATCTATGATCGTTCTGGACCTCAGCTCTCCAAGCTTAGTCCCGATCCTCCTCACCGTTGACCGTCGTTGACCTGCAAGCCACCTGCACAGTAATAGACAAAGAAATCGTCTTCGGGAACAAATTCTTCACAACTTGACCCACGTTAGCTTAACCATGCAATATGCAATATTAAAGCATTGAAACTCATGTACTAGACATAACCAAAACACAACGCCGTCAAGAAGACCGACGAACAAGTGAAAATCGGTCTGACCTCCATACCTGGCCGGTCTGATCGATATCAAGCCGGTCTGACCGATATTATAACGCCGGTCAGACCGCCCAAAATGACTTAGCCAAAATTCCATCAGGAAATCCGAGAACTCTCTGGAATTTTCAAATGAATATAACTTTTGACTGGAAGCTCCAAAAAATATGAGACCACATGCAGGAGATTCCCCTCTCTTGCCTACATACTCTATTTTTGGCCTAGCCCCAAACTCCACCAAAGGTTCTGGCCGGTCGGACCGCCGCACATAGTCGATCGGACTGCCACACGGCCGGTCGGACCGCGATCTTGCCGGATCGATACGGCGCGGTCGACCGCCAATGCCGCTGGTCTGACCGCCTGAGGTCTGAACAACACAGAAGCTTTTCCGAAAATGTGAGATTCGTCAAACCAACAACGTTATTGCCAATTGACTCATCATCCTAAGATCATGTACATATCCCCACGATATCCACAGTCCGCGCTACATGAAGTCTAAGCTTTCGCTCTAGATTAGACGTGTGTTAAGATCGCACCCACGTATGTGTGTTATGGGGGGGGCGTACGTGTGGTGTGTGTGTGCGTGAGTGTGTCCGATGTGTACTCTCAAAACCCACATGTGTGGGGGGGGCGTACGTGTGGTGTGTGTGTGTGTGAGTGCGTCCGATATGTACTCTCAAAAGAAATGTACATACCCACCCTTAAAAAAATAAAGTCATGTTCTAACTCCTCTTTTCCCCTGCTTCTTCTTCTACATCTACAGTTCTCCTTCTCTTCCTTGCAAGTTCTTCACCCCAACCCCATTCATCTCCCAAATACACTAATCAAATACCAAAATCAACTCTTGCATTTATGATTTTTTGATTCCCCATCCTTCCGTCTACCAAAGCATCTATTCAATTTAGACATGCAGAGCATACCAAGAGTTTTGAATTGGAGAGATAAGAGGAAGTGGAGTGACTGGGGAGCTATGCTTCTTTCCCCATATTCCACCAAGTAGCAAGGCTCGTTGGCGACTGAGTCGACGATAAGGAGCGCTGCAAGGGCATCTGCTGTGGCAAGAGTAGTCATGGAGACGGTGTCGGAGACCTTGCGTGGTAGCAAGTCATCGCCTCCGGGTTACACAACCACTATTAGCTAGCTGCTCCTACTCATTATCTTCCTTCTATGGCGGTTGCAAGCAGAGGGCATCGCAGCGGTCGGCGGTCAGAAGGGCATCGTATGCCTTGCCCTTCCGGATCTGGGCCCTCCCACTAGCACCGAAACAACAAGGCCAACCACTGCTACTTTCTCTGAGCTCAGCTCCTTGCCACCATGCACATCCATTCTTTCTACAGTTGGTTATTGCAAGTGTTTCTCAATTTTTGTTGCAGCCCCTTTTCTCAACGTAGCACGGAGTATTTCTCTTCGTTGCACTATATTATTTTTGTTGCAATAGGAGTTACGGTTTGTTGCATCAATAATTTGTTTGAAATGTTGCATTTGGTATTATAAAATATTGTAATCAATATTATTTTAATGTTGCAATAACACTTTTTGGGAAAATTATTTACTTCTTTCGGTTTTGTTGCGAAAGTGTCACTAGTTTGTTGCATCCATATGTTGAGAATGTTGCAATGTTGTAATGTAAATTTTTTAGAGACAGATGTATAGTTTTGGAATTTGTTTGCCCTACATATTTAACTTGAATATTGAATAAGTTCTCTAATTCAACTCAGCATATATTAACATTATTAAGAAAATGAGTTTCGAAAATCAAGTGTTTTCTAAAAGTTTTTAATGCTAGTTTACCGTTGTTGCATTTGTGAATGCAAAACGTTGCATATGTTGCTTTCCCTTGCTGCATAGGGATGGAGGAGCGTCCGATTGGGAACTTCCGATCGGACGTCCGAGCGATAGTCCTCCCATGATGAATTGAATATGATGATCTTTACTGGAGTATATATGTTGTAAATGTTATACGGCAGGGTCTTATTGGACGATTTGGTTCTTCAAACAAGAGGACCATTAACATACTTCAACACGTCAATGGCATCCTCAAGCCATCCAGGTAATAATATTTTTATTTATTCTTTCTTGCTATCTATTAGTAGGACAAAATTGAGGATTTTCCACCCCATTCATTGTCATTCCAGGATTTGTCACTCCATTGTCTCGCTTGTATGTCGCTCTAGGACCCAAATGATCCTAAAGTGCTAGTGGTGCCATCCAGTGCAACTGCTACCTAGCTCTTCCAAACTATCTGATGTGCATTAATCCTTTTGCCATTTCCTCCTGCTAGCTAAAAAGAGAGAGACACGATGCAAAGTTTCCAGAAACAATATTTTGTTACATCCGTTAGAGATATATATGTTAGAGATATATGTGTTAGAGTAGGACTCTAGATATTATTTGATTTCCTTATCTGTAACCTCTCTTTGTGTATATATATTGGCTCATTGGCCTCATATTCAATACAAGCGCTATTCATAACATGGTATCAGAGCAGACCTAGGGTTTGTTTCGCCTCGCTTGTCGCCCCGCCACCGCCGCTCTGACGGCATCGCCTCTTGTCGTCATCTTCGACGACTCGCCATCAGAGGCCGTCGCCTGCCGCCTGAGCTAGCCCGGCCGCCCGGGTCTCTGCTCAAGGCCGCAGCTGTCATCGTCGCTGCCGCTAGGCATTCAGTCGTCGCCAGCCGCCGCCCGACGCCGCCGCCCTCCCGCAACTCCGGATCCACCGCCGCCGGCCGCATTCGCCTCGGCTTGAGTCCGCCGCCGCTCGTCTCCATCCGCCGCGGCGCCGGTCTCCGCCGGGGTCGCTCGCCCACCCGACGCCGCGCTCGCGTTCGCGCCCGCGGAAGGGCGAGGAATCCGACACCTCCGGCGAGGACGACGAGGAGGGCGAGTCCTCCGAGTCCGAGTCCGACAAGGAGCCGCCGCCGGCTCGCTCCAGCAGAGGCGGAGGAAGGACCAAGCCCTCGCCGACGGGTGAGGACGGTGAGGCCAAGAAGCCGCCCGCGCTTCAACCGCACTGGTCGACCGACGACGAGGTCCGCATCCTCGAGGCCCTCGCCGCACACCTCCTCGCGCAAGACCTCGCTGGCCGGCCGCCGAAGCCGCCGCCGCGCGCGCCGCCGCCGCCCGCCGCGAAGCGCCGCCGCCGCCGCCGAAGCGCCGCCGCCGCCGCCATCGCAGGCGGGGGGCTAGGTTTCCCCTCCCGATCGCGTTTGGGCCAGGCCCGATCGCGTTTGGGTCAGGCCGGCCGTTTTGGCCGGTCTAAAAGAAAAAAAAGGTAAAAAAAAAGAAGCAAAAAAAACGTTGATCTAACCGCCACGCCATCCAGCGCCGCCTGTTAGACTTCGTTGCCTTGGTCGCCGCGCCGTCCAGCCCCGCCTACCTACGGCTTTCGTTCGCCTACGTGGTGCTACTTCACGCTTCAGCACACTACCTCCTTCAGCGGCTGCCACAGGTGGTGGTGGTCGCCCTCCATCTGACGGTGGCCGTCCTCACGGCTCCTACTGCGACAAGGTCGGCCACATTGAGTTCCAGTGCTATAAGAAGCAGCGGCACCTTTCCTGTCGTTCTTCTACTAGCACCAGCACTGGTACTTCTACATCGACATCTGCATCGACTCCTTCAGCAGTTTCTCTCACTGAGCAGGAGATAGCCAGACTTCGACGCCTGCTTGCTACTTCAGGTTCTCCTTCGGCTGTGTTACGCCGGTTACGCTACTCACTATTCGGCATCGCGAAACCACCAACTCCACGACCCAAAGACCTCCCGTGGATTCTTGATTCTGGAGTATCTTTTCACATGACTCCTGATTCTTCTACTCTGTCCTTCATTACACCTCTTGATTCTCCTGTCAGTGTTCTTACTGCTGATGGTACCTCTCTTTCTGTCTCTGGTCGAGGACCTCTTAGCAGCTCATCTTTTCATGATCCCTCTGTTGCTCATGTTCCTCGCCTTACCATGCAGCTTCTTTCTCCTGGGCAGATTACTGATCTTGGTTACCGAGTCATTCTCGACTCTGACTCTTGTTGTGTTCAGACCGTCATACGGGAGCTCTGGTTGGTTCTGGCCCTCGGCGTCTTGACTTCCAGCGTCTTTGGGAGCTTGACTGGCTTCATCTTCCTTCCGCTGCTACCGTCGCTGCCAGTCTCTCCGCTTCTGCCACTCTATCTACCGGCTCTTTCCAACAGTGGCATCACCGTCTTGGCCATCTGTGTGGATCTCGTCTGTCATCTTTAGTTCGTCGTGGTCTTCTGGGATCTGTCTCAGGAGACGTATCTTTAGATTGTCAGGGCTGTAAGTTAGGTAAACAGATTCAGCTTCCTTATCCTCATAGTGAGTCAGTGTCTCAGCGTCCTTTTGATCTTGTTCATTCTGATGTTTGGGGTCCAGCTCCCTTCGTTTCGAAAGGAGGTCATCGATACTATATCATATTTATAGATGATTTCTCTCGCCACACTTGGATATATTTCATGTCTTCTCGTAGTGAGGTCTTGTCTATCTATAAACAATTTGCCACCATGGTTCACACACAGTTCTCCACTCCTATTCGTGTCTTTCGTGGCCGATTCTCACAAGCAGTATCTCTCTCATCACTGCGCGACTTCCTTGCCGCGAGGTGGTACTCTTGCTCAGTTCTCTTGTCCTGGTGCTCATGCTCAGAATGGTGTTGCTGAGCGCAAGCATCGTCACCTTCTTGAGTCGGCTTGTGCCCTGATGATTGCCGCCTCTATTCCACCTCACTTTTGGGCCGAGGCTGTTTCCACTGCCACCTATCTCGTCAACATCCAAACCTTCTTACGCTCTTGAGGTGCACTCGCTGAGCGCGTCTCGTGGTCTCCTTCCGACTACTCGCCTTTCGTTTGCTTGCGTTTGCTACGTTCTCCTCGCCCCTCGAGAACGCAACAAACTGACTGCTCAGTCTGTTGAGTGTGTCTTTTTGGGATACAGTGCCGAGCACAAGGGCTATCGGTGCTGGGATCCTGTTGGTCGACGGATGCGGATTTCTCGGGATGTGACTTTCGACGAGTCGCGTCCCTTCTACCCACGTCCTGTCTCTCCTTTGGCTTCCTCTGTGGAGTCTCTGTCTTTTTTGACTTTTCCAGATACACCTATCTCTGTTTTGCCCTCGTCCACCCGTCCCACTGAGTCTCCATATATTTCTCTTGTGGCCTCTCCGCCATTGTCGCCGCTTACTTCGTCTCCTGCGGCTCCTCAGGCTCCCCCCACTACACTCGTCTACACTCGTCGACCTCGTATTGAGGATCTTCCAGATGAGCCCTCTTCTACTGATGATTCATCTTCTTCTGATGCTTCATCTTCTCCTGATGGGCCGTCTTCTCCTCGCTACGCTCTCCGCGATCGCCAGTCGATTCGGCCCCCTGCCCGTTTTGCCCTTGCTGGCGCAGCTACTCGTGAGCATGCCTCCTACCGGGATGCTGTTACTCATCCTGAGTGGCAGTATGCCATGGTCGAGGAGATTGCTGCCCTCGAGCGTACTGGTACTTGGGATCTTGTTCCTTTTCCATCTCACTCCCGTCCCATCACATGTAAGTGGGTCTATAAGATTAAGACTCGCTCTGATGGCTCTCTTGAGCGCTATAAGGCGTGTCTTGTTGCTCGTGGTTTCCAGCAGGAGCATGGTCGTGACTACGACGAAACTTTTGCTCCTGTGGCCCACATGACCACTGTCCGCACCCTTCTTTCGGTGGAGTCTGTTCGCCACTGGTCTGTTTCTCAGCTTGATGTCAAGAATGCCTTTCTTAATGGCGAGTTGCGTGAGGAGGTCTACATGCATCCGCCACCGGGTATTCATTCTCGAGGGCATGGTCCGCCGCTTCGTCGCTCTCTCTATGGCCTTAAGCAAGCCCCTCGTGCTTGGTTTGAGCGCTTCTCCTCTGTGGTCACTGCTGCTGGCTTTTCAGTGAGTGATCATGATCCCGCGCTCTTTGTTCACACTTCGTCTCGTGGTCGGACTCTTCTTCTTCTTCTCGGCATCCTTCCCGCAAAGAGAGGTGTCTTCCGAGGTGACTTTCCAAGAAACCACCTCTTTCTCTATCCGGTCATGAAGACCGAGTAAAGCTCAATATACTCCTCGACTTCAAGTCGTGGAGCTTGCATCAGTAGCTTCGGCGATTCCGGTTTGTCGAGCCATCCCATAATAATATTGGAAAAGCTCGAGGTCCGCGGAATCCCCTGGCACGCCTCGCACAGTACACGAAGACGCCAAGATGGTAATGGAATTAGGACCTAGGTTCACTAATTCCACTCCAAAATGCTCGAGTACCATCGTAAGAAAGGGGTGAGCAGGCAGTCGGAGGCCGCACTCACAGTACGCTTGGAAGACGGATTTGCCCATTTTCCCGACGGCCGATCGCCAATAGCGGAATCCACTTCACGAGCCTTCTCGGAATCTTCCAGCGTCGACCAAGACTTTAATCTTAGCGCATCCATCTCCGATTCTTCCCACTTGAAACTTTCTTGGCCATTTCTCTCTAAACAAGAAGTTTTTGATTGAAATTTGTGAGAAGATGAAACCTAGTCGAAGGCGGAGAAGACGAAAAGAACAATGTGAGCGATTTGGGGAAAAAGGTAAAACTCTAAGTCTAACTCCCGGTGAGTTTTTATAACCACACGATTGCCATCGCTTCGGGAACCGTCTCATCGACAGGTCTGTGGGAGTCGGTTGCAATTCCCCAGATGGTCTGTTCAAGAAAATCAGGTTCGTTTTGTCACCCCCAAGCGAAATTACTTTCTTGACCAAGTCTTTCTGGTCGAATGAAGTATCGATCGGAAAGAATTTTTTCTCCGATTGCCACCGCTTCGGGAACCGTCTCATCGACAGATCTGTGGGAGTCGGTTGCAATTCCCTAAATGGTCTGTTCGAGAAGATTAGGTTCGTTTTGTCACCTCCAAGCGAAATTACTTTCTTGACCAAGTCTTTCTGGTTGAATGAAGTAACAATCGGAAAGGATTTTTCTCCGATTGTCCTACTATGACCACCTCACAGTCGTAGGGGTTTTTACAACTATTTGATAATCGTAAGCAACCTTTCTGGCCAAGCAAATTCCTGGTCAAAGTAGCACTCAAATGTCGAAGAGTTTTTCCTTCGACCATTGTTCCGCGATATTTTCATAGTCGTAGGACCATTTGCAAATCCTTCACCAAGTAAGTTACTCTCACTTGAAGCTGGGGGGCTAGATGACGAGGATCTGATAATCCTCATTTTATCTTTTATCTATAATTCTTATTATGGGTAAATATGATGTCACGTAGTCCCCAGAAGTACCCCTTATATTCATAAGGGGGAGGCCTACCAAGTGATTGTAAGTTCTCCTACAATCACCCCCATAGTCGTAAGTCTTACTACGACTATGTCATGGTCGTAAGTCCTTCTACGACCACTACCTGGTCGTAAGCCCTTCTACGACCATTACCCAGTCGTAAGTCCTTCTACGACTATTATCCAGTCGTAAGCTCTGCTACGACTTGTACCCAGTCGTAAGTTCTGCTACAACCAAGTCAACCACGACCACCTTATAATCAAACCTACAAGCGAGTGGGTCCAATTGATTAAGGAATCCGGACGGTCCACATGCACTATTATTCTGCGTAGTAATAGCTCTTAAATACCCCATTACCTCTGAAAGATAACTGCCAGACGGCGTGAAGGAGCCAATACGCCGGTAATTACTGCCATCATGCGCCCATTACTGGCTTGATTAGGCGCCTCTTCAGTAGGGGAAAACGGCTACTCCTTCACGATTATATAAAGGCTTCAATCAGAAGGACAAGAAGGAGGCGAAAGATAGCGAGTCAAGGAGAAACACAAGTACTGTTCTTTGTAATAGACTTAGTTTCGAGCTTGATTATTGATATACAGTCAATACCATACACACACAGGAGTAGGGTTGTTATTCTCCCCGGAGAAGGCCTGAACCTGTATAAAAATCCCGTGTCAATCGCTCTGCGTGATTTCATTTCTAGGAGACCCCCTGAATCAAACAATCTTTACGTAAGATCGGTTCTAATACACCGACATGATCATTACCGGAGATGACTCTGAGTACATTGCCTTTGTCAAGGCTCGTCTTAGTGAGCAGTTCCTTATGTCGGATCTTGGTCCTCTTCGTTACTTCCTTGGGATTGAGATTACTTCCACTCCATATGGTTTCTTTATGTCCCAAGAGAAGTATATTCAGGATCTTCTTGATCGCGCCTCCCTCACTGATCAGCGTACTGTTGAGACTCCCATCGAGCTCAATATTCACCTCCGACCCTCTGATGTCGTGCCTCTTTCTGATCCGACTCGCTATCGTCATCTTGTTGGGAGTCTTGTCTACCTTGCTGTTACTCGTCTGGATATCACTTATCCAGTTCACATCCTGAGTCAATTCGTTTCGCTCCCACTCGTGTCCACTACTGACCACCTTCTTCGAGTTCTCGCGATACCTTCGTGGGACTATCTCTCGTCGTCTCTTCTTTTCACGCCCATTTCGTGCACGACAGCTTATTCGGATGCTACTTGAGCGCCGATCCTCCGATCGACGGTCTATCTCGCCATCCTGTGTTTTTCTTGGTGGTTCGCTTATTGCCTGGAAGACGAAGAAACAGATCGCAGATCCCGCTCGAGTCGCAGAGGTCGAGTTGCGAGCTATGGCTCTCTTGACAGCAGAGATTACTTGGCTACGGTGGTTACTTGAGGATTTTGGTGTTTCTGTTACTACACCGACTCCCCTCTTGATAGACAGTACAGGTGCTATCAATATTGCACGTGATCCTGTGAAGCATGAGCTCACCAAGCATATTGGTGTTGATGCTTCCTTCATGAGGTCTTGTGTGCATGATCAGGTGATTGCTCTTCAGTATGTGCCTTCAGAGCTTCAGATAGCGGATTTCTTCACGAAGGCCCAGACTCGAGCACAGCACGGCTTCTACATTTCCAAACTCAGTGTTGTTGATCCACCATGAGTTTGAGGGGGGATGTTAGAGATATATATGTTAGAGATATATGTGTTAGAGTAGGACTCTAGATATTATTTGGTTTCCTTATCTGTAACCTCTCTTTGTGTATATATATTGACCCATTGACCTCGTATTCAATACAAGCGCTATTCATAACAACATCTAGGTCTCCAAAATCAATCTTCCTACAAGAATATCAAGCCATTAGTTTTGTTGCTTTCCTATAATCTGATAAGTAAAAAGAGCGCTCACTTGTATTTTTAACAGAAACGTAAGTACTGAACTAGTTTTTAAATATCAGGATGACGCTTCTTCTTGGACCTCCATCCTCAGGAAAGAGCACACTTATGCGAGCACTTACTGGGAAGATTGATAAAAAACTCAAGGTTTTAGCTTGAATCCACTCATCTTGTGCCATGTTGTTAGTTTTGTCTATGCATTATTGCCACATGACAAAACATGCTACTGCAACCCAGGTCTCTGGCAGCATCACATATTGTGGCCATACATTTTCGGAGTTCTACCCTGAGAGGACCAGTGCGTATGTTAGTCAATATGATCTCCATAATGCAGAGATGACTGTAAGAGAGACGTTGGATTTCTCCAGGCGGTGCTTAGGCATCGGTGCCAGATATGACATGCTCGCAGAGCTCGCTAGAAGGGAGCGACATGCAGGCATAAAGCCAGATCCTGAGATCGATGCTTTCATGAAAGCTACTGCAGTGCAAGGACAGGCGACTAATATTATAACAGATGTGACTCTCAAGGTGAGATTCTTCCTCTTCTTCTTCTTCTTCTTCTTTTGTTTTTTTTTGGTGAGGGACCATTCTGTTACATTACATGGAATATTCTAGACAAAAATGTGCTCATTGAGTTTAAGAAAACCTCTGATAGGTGCTTGGACTGGACATTTGTGCCGATATTATTATTGGCGATGAGATGATCAGAGGAATTTCTGGTGGCCAAAAGAAGCGCGTGACAACTGGTACAAAATTTGCAAACCATGCACTGGTCTATTCATTGTTGAGATTCTAAATCATCCAAATTAATCCTGGGCTTCTAATTTTTCTTCCTTTGGTGGTAGGGGAGATGTTAACAGGACCTGCAAGGGCTTTGTTCATGGATGAAATATCCACTGGTCTGGATAGTTCTAGCACATTTCAGGTTGTAAAATTTATGAGGCAATTGGTCCATGTGATGAATAAGACTGTGATGATCTCCCTCCTCCAGCCACCGCCAGAGACCTACAATCTTTTTGACGACATAATTCTACTATCAGAAGGATACACAGTCTACCATGGGCCGCGTGAGCACATCTTGGAGTTCATGGAATCTGCTGGTTTTCGGTGCCCTGAAAGGAAAGGAGTTGCTGATTTCCTTCAAGAGGTCACTTCCAAGAAAGACCAGCAGCAGTACTGGAACCTTGACCAGGAGCAGTACCGGTACGTGTCAGTCCCAGAGTTTGCAGAACGTTTCAGGTCATTCCATGTAGGCCAGCAGATGCTGAAGGAGCTGAGAATTCCTCTTGAAAAATCGAAAACCCATCCTGCCGCGTTGACCAGCAGGAGGTACGGGCTATCCAGCTGGGAGTCACTCAAGGCAGTGACGTCGAGAGAGCAGCTGTTAATGAAGCGCAACTCCTTCGTCTACATCTTCAAGGTCACCCAGTTGATCATCCTCGCGCTCATGTCCATGACTGTGTTCCTCAGAACGAAGATGCCCCATGGGCGGATTTCTGACGGCACCAAATTCTTTGGGGCTCTGACTTTTAGTTTAATCACGGTCATGTTCAATGGGTTTGCTGAGCTACATCTGACCATAAAGAAGCTTCCTGTCTTCTACAGACATAGGGATTTCTTGTTCTTCCCCGCATGGACCTTTGGACTGGCAGACATCATCTTAAAAGTTCCTATCTCGCTTGTGGAGGCTGCGGTATGGGTCGTCCTAACGTACTATGTGATGGGCTTTGCACCTGCTGCAGGAAGGTATCCATGCATACATAATCCTTGTACCAACTTGGCATGCATTGTTTGCGTACATTACATTTTGAAGTCTTGAAACTTAATCCTGCAATAACGTGATGATTCCATCTATCTGTTGGTTGATTATATATAGGTTCTTTCGTCAGTTTATAGCTTTCTTCGCTACTCACCAAATGGCCATGGCTCTGTTCCGATTTCTTGGTGCTATTTTGAAAACAATGGTTGTGGCCAATACTTTCGGGATGTTTGTACTGTGTATTGTTTTCATCTTTGGAGGATTTGTCATCCCTAGAAGTAAGTGGGCTGTCACGCAAAATTCATTTATATGTCCCTAGGCCCTAGCTAAGCACGAGAAATCAGCTAACTGTACTTCATTATGCTTGGATGAAAGTAACCTTCCCCTGATTTTGATGTGGGCAGATGACATCAAGCCATGGTGGATCTGGGGTTACTGGGCATCTCCTATGATGTATAGCCAAAATGCGATATCAATCAATGAATTCCTTGCCAGTAGATGGGCCATTGTAAGTTTTTCTCTGAAGCATGTGACTTTTCTTAATCTAAACTCAGATAGCAGCTGCACTTCTCTGAAGCCTGTAAAGGTGACTGCATTTATTTCAACTAATGTGAGCCTTTTTAAAAAAAACTACAGCCAAACAATGACACGACAATTAATGCACCAACCGTAGGCAAGGCTATTCTTAAATCCAAAGGCTTCTTTACTGCAGACTGGGGGTTTTGGCTTTCCATCGGAGCCCTTACAGGATTCATTATTTTGTTCAACATCCTCTACCTTTTGGCCCTTACGTACTTGAGTCGTAAGCACAATTATTTTCTCCTGCTGTGGTTATTGCTTTGATGATGCCTTTATTAGCGAGGCACTTAACACTTCATATGTTTTGCTTCTTCCAGCTAGTAGCAGCTCAAACACGCTAGTTTCAGATGAAGAAAAGGAAAACGAGATGGAAATGAAAGCAAGAAATGAAGAGCAAATGTCCCAAATTGTATGTAATGATGGAGCAGCCAATGCATCTACTATGGCATCTTCAGCCCCAACGAGTGAGACCTTCTTTACCCATATTAGACTATTGCAGCCTCTATATTATTCTTAAGTCAAGTTTGTTTATTAGATCTTTCCTGTAATGATTTTCAAGCCATTGATGCCTAGTGATACTCACTAGTTAATATATATCTGTATGTGCCGTTTCTGCAGGTACTAACAGAGCAACAAATAGGCCGACTCAGTCACGAATTGTCTTGCCTTTCCAGCCTCTTTCACTTTGTTTCAACCATGTAAATTATTACGTGGACATGCCTGCAGTACGCCTACGTTCCTCCTCACATATCATTGCTAGGACATAAGTTCTTCACTTGTATGACAAACTTATCTGAAGATGCGAATTAAAAAAAAACATTTTGGATCTAAAATTATATTATGGTATCTTGTGTTCCAGGAAATGGAGAAGCAAGGATTCACAGAAAGCCGTCTCCAGTTGCTCTCTGATATCAGTGGTGCTTTTAGGCCAGGTGTTCTGACAGCATTAGTTGGTGTGAGTGGAGCTGGGAAGACCACCTTAATGGATGTCCTGGCAGGAAGGAAAACTAGTGGAGCTGTTGAAGGAAACATCACCTCTCTGGTTACCCCAAAAACAAGAAACTTTTGCCCGTATTAGCGGCTATTGTGAACAGACTGATATTCATTCACCTAATGTTACCGTATTTGAATCAATTCTCTACTCTGCCTGGCTGCGTCTTTCCTCAGACGTTGACGACAATACGAGAAAGGTATTTTATGCAAGCCACGTATCTGACTAAAGTAAAGATGCTGTTTTCTATCTATTTAGAACTCCAAACTGTAATGGTTTCTGATCAAGTAAATTAAACTTCACCAATTTAGATGTTTGTGGAGGAAGTCATGGCCCTTGTAGAGCTTGATGTGTTGCGCAATGCTCTGGTGGGTCTCCCTGGAGTTAGCGGGTTATCGACCGAGCAAAGAAAGAGATTGACAATTGCCGTGGAGCTGGTAGCAAACCCTTCAATCATCTTCATGGACGAGCCAACTTCTGGTCTAGATGCTAGAGCTGCAGCAATTGTCATGCGGACGGTGAGAAATACAGTCAACACTGGGCGCACTGTGGTTTGCACGATCCATCAACCCAGCATTGACATATTTGAGTCTTTTGACGAGGTCCTCTCTCTCTCTGCGCGCGCGCGCGAGCGTGCGCGTGTAACTCTTTTAGTTCTACAAATGCAAATCGCTCACAGCTGGTTTCTTTTCCAGCTTCTGCTTTTGAAAAGGGGAGGGCAGGTTATTTATGCTGGTGAACTTGGTCGCCACTCGCATAAACTAGTTGAATATTTTGAGGTGAGTTCTCTTTCCTTACATATTTTAGTTTGGGCATAAGAAAGAATTTACTTATTTGTCAAATTGAATGTATAACTTGCTTACAAATATGATCAGTGGGCTAAGAAAAGTTAGCAAAGGCCAAACAGGGCTTGAACACCTTGCAAGTGTAGCAAAAGTATACATTTTAACCCATGAAGCTGCCATTCCCCTGCAGGCAATTCCGGGTGTTCCAAAGATCACAGAAGGATATAATCCTGCAACGTGGATGCTGGAAGTTAGCTCCCCTCTAGCTGAGGCTGACCTGAACATAAATTTTTCTGAAATCTATGCTAACTCTGTTCTTTATAGGTAAGTAGCCTCAATTTTCGATCATAACCTTTCTTTATCACTATTTTGAACTACCGGTACTTGTTTTCATTAAAACAAGTACAAATTCTCTGAAAGAGGAGAGCAAAAAAGCAGTTGATGTCATTTATACTATTCACATTAAGTTCCCCTTTCATAAATATGACCAGGAAAAACCAAGAACTTATCAAGGAGTTGAGCGTTCCCCCACCGGGCTACCATGATCTCTCATTTCCTACAAAATATTCTCAGAATTTCTACAGCCAATGTGTTGCAAACTTCTGGAAGCAATACCAATCTTATTGGAAGAATCCACCCTACAATGCCTTGCGCTATCTTATGACGCTGCTCAATGGGCTTGTATTTGGCACAGTATTTTGGCAAGAAGGAAAGAACATGTATGATCCTATTTGTTGCTCTAGTTGAAACCAACGCTGATGGAAGAATGCTATATTAGCTTCTATAGTGGCACTAATGCTCTTATGTGTGTCTGATCTGTGATACGTGCAGAGAGTCGCAGCAAGATTTGTACAATTTACTTGGTGCCACTTATGCTGCTATCTCCTTCCTTGGGGCTACCAATTGCATGACAGTTCAGCCTGTTGTGTCAATTGAGCGGGCAGTTTTCTACCGCGAAAAGGCAGCGGGGATGTACTCTCCATTGTCCTATGCATTTTCTCAGGTAACTTCTCAATCTTCTTGAATTATTACTTATTTTGAGTTTGATATGATTGTTTTGGATGCATTGAGCTTGTTCCAAATAAAATGTATGAGCCCATCTTATTCCAAATATAAGGACCACAAACTTCGAAGCTGTTATGATCAGATCGAAACAGTAGTACCTAAGACCAGTATAATCTTGGTCCTTATTTATCAATAGCTGATTGAAAACGCCTTCTCAATTTTTTGTTATATTAGTAAATAAGAAATATTTAAGATTAGAAAACACCAATTAAGGGGGAAAATGCAAAACCACAAAAATTAAAGTATGAGCATCAGAATACTTGCTAAAACAAGAATAAATTCAATGAGTTTGAGAAAGTAAAGGGGTGAAAGGTCGGATTTCTTTTGTATAGTTTAATGAAATTTCCTTTATAGCTTATGCTTTATAGCTCCTTTCTGAAGTGGTCCGCTGAACATTTTGGATATGAGAAAATCCTCTGTGAGCTGTCACTGAATCCATCCATTCTCAAGATTATGCAACGGTTGATTTGAGCAGGCATGCGTGGAGATCATCTACAGCATCCTGCAGGGATTCTGTACACTGTCCTCATCTATGCGATGATTGGGTACGATTGGAAGGCTGACAAGTTCTTCTATTTCCTGTTCTTCATTGTTGCGAGTTTCAGCTACTTCACACTGTTCGGCATGATGCTGGTCGCATGCACCCTGTCTGCAATGCTCGCAAACATTCTGATAACCTTTGCACTCCTCTTGGAACCTGTTTGCTGGATTCCTCGTTGTCAGACTGGTAAGCAAGCTAAGCTATCAGGGTTGCCTTGTTATGTTGTGCTTAATTACGCTCCTACTCGGTATATATAACTGCATCGTGATCTTTCAAATTGTTGTTGCAGGCAATACCGATCTGGTGGAGGTGGTACTACTGGGCTAACCCGGTGTCCTGGACCATCTATGGTGTCATTGCGTCACAGTTCGGCGAGAACGGCGGTTCGCTTTCGGTTCCCGGTGGGAGCCCTGTGGTGGTGAAGCAATTCTTGAAGGACGATCTCGGCATCCGGCATGATTTCCTTGGCTATGTTGTGCTCGCCCATTTCGCCTACGTCATTGCATTCTTCTTCGTCTTCGGCTATTCCATCAAGTTCTTCAACTTCCAGAAACGTTAGCTCGTTCTCGACAATCCGATCGCTCCCTAGTGATGGATTCAAGCTACCAACACATGCGATCTCCCGTGGAATACTTGTGTCGCCTGAACCACTTGTGACTTGCCTGTTTCTTTTCCTTTTATTCAACAACTACTCAACTACCAAGCGACTACACAGGCCACGATCCAAAGGAATCGTGCAATACAAAACCAACTCTTATGGCATGCTGGAATGACTAACACTTACTGTGTTTCCATGCAGCAATACTCACACATACACTAAACAAACTAATAACTCCCTACGTGAGACTAGGACTTGCATGTATCATCCCATGCAGCGCCCACGCACACGACTTGCTCCAGCGCACTCACCAGCGAAAAATCGGCAAACTACTAGGCCTATACGACCGGATCGTGCGCTGCATATCGTAACACACACACGACCCATTCTCCAGTGAAGCCAGACCAACACCATCTCCTCGCCTTCTCAGTGATGCCAGCGTCACCAACTAACATGTAGCTACGTGCAAGAGGGCAGACATGCATTGCTAGCTACCTGCACTACTACATGCAAAGACTAGATAACTCATGCAACTAAAATACATGCGAAATCAAAATATAAAGATACTAATGACAAGATTAATTCCAACAATCACCCCCTTAATCTTGTCATGCATTATTTGAGCACCTCCACGACGAGCTTTAGAGCAATGCTGGCTCGTCATCCGCATCCACCGCGGCGAAATATGCCCGTTCTTTCTTTGGCTCATCGCACTCGGACGCGAAATGGCCGAACTCCCGATAATTGAAGCACTGGATATTCGACTTGTCTAACTTGCCGCGGTCCTTCTTCTTGCCGCCATCTTGACTATGACCACGACCACCATTCTTCTTTGTGCCATTGTCGGAGTCCTCCCCGCTCCTCTTCTCTTCAGCGGTTTTGGCCTCCCATTCGGCGCGCGTGAGCAGCAGGTGCTCTCTTTTTTCCTTATCGCGTCGTCGCCCCTTCAAGCTCTCCTCTTACGCCCTCAAGCGTCCGATGGCCTCCATCACTGGCATAGCCGATACATCGCCTCATTGCTCAACAGTGCTTACAATGGATAGGAATTTGTCGGGGACAGAGCGTAGGAGCTTCTCCACGACAGCGCTCTCCTCCACCTTGGTACCGAGAGCACGTATCTCGTTGACCGTGGTGGTGAGCTTCAGGGCGAACTCATTGATTGTCTCCGAGTCCCCCATGTACATACGCTCAAACTCCCTCTTGAGAGCTTGTGTGCGCGCCTTCTTGACGCGATCTTCGCCGACGCGCATCTCCTTGAGAGCGTCCCAAGCCTCCTTTGCCATCTCCTTCTCGGATATGGCCATCACAACGACCTCCGGCATGGCTTGGACTATGGCGGTGAGAGCCATCTGGTCTTTCTTCTCATCGACTAATACTTTGCCCTCCACTGCCGCCCACACTCCTTGCGCACGCATGATGATTTTCATCTTCACCGCCCACACCCCGTAATTGCTCAATTGCGAGGGAGGGATTTGTGTTTAGGGTTTAGGGTTTAGGGTTAGGGGTTCAGGGTTCAGGGTTAGGGGTTCAGGGTTCAGGGGTCAGGGGTCAGGGGTCAGGGTTCAGGGGTTAGGGTTAGGGTTAGGGGTCAGGGGTCAGGGTTCAGGGTTTAGGGTTTTTAGGGTTTTAGGGTTTAGGGTTTAGGGTTTGTAGGACCGTAAAGGCGACTAGGGGGGGTGAATAGACGTTTTCTCAACTTTCTCGTCTAAATCAAATACAACACGAACTTTACTCCTTTAGCTATGAAAGCTAAGAAGACCAGTAAGAGCACAGTGGAAGCCTTGTGCTGAATTTGATAAACCCCTCAACCACACGACACAAATGTGGAAAAGAATTCACTGTTTCAGCAGGTATCGGCGGTCCGACCGGCTACACGCGCGTCCGACCGACAATCAATCAATGGTCGGACCGGCTATTAGTCAAGCGGTCGGACCGTTGGATATCGGTTCGACCCGGCAGTACTAGCGGTCTGAAAAGCTGGCGGTCGGACCGCCATTGCACAACCGGTCAGACCGGTTCAGTCCAGTACTGAAAATCAAGCCCAACTCCAAAACGAAATTTGATCCAACTTTTGATTCAACCAATGAAACTTGACCAAATTTCGAGCACACCTCCCTAATGATATTAGAGACCTATTTCTAGCGACGATCCTTCAGATCCACTTCGCAGAATCGATCTCTCAAGGTTTTACAAAAGAAGTGCACAAACCCTAGAAATATAAAAATCTTGATTCAAGACTTGCTTGTGGGGGTTGATGATCTAGATGACTCTAGGAGTATTCCCACACATCAAAGCAAGATGAAATAGGCCAAGAGACCAAGCATAAACCTTTGAATCAAGGAAGCACCAAAATCATCCAAAAGAGAGAAGAACACAAAGGGAACAATTGATCTTTCAATTAAGCATCACAAGATTGATTAAACACACTAGATGCTTACAAAGCCTTTCCAACAAGGAGGACAAGAGCTCACACAAGGAGTACACTCACAATCTCTCCAAACCCTAGATTCTCCTCTCCTCTCCTTCAAACCCTAGAAAAAGGAAGAAGGGGCCAAATGAATGCTTAGAGGGTTTTACATCTCCCCCCTTTCTATTTATACTAGAGGGCTAGGGTTTCACTTTTGGGACCCACTTACACATGGGACCCACACACACATAACTATTGAAGCAATCGCCTGCTTCACCACGTGTAGGTTGATCAGCGGTTCTTATCACGTCGCCAAGCCTCTCTTGTCCGAATCCCATCGGAACCTTCCAGAGACTCGCACCGATATCCGCACCGCCTGATCCAACCAGCTGTACCGAACTACCCGTTCGATCCACCTTGCCCATTCTGCACCACGCTTGAGTCACACAACCTCACCCGGCATCCATGATCGTTCTGGACCTCAGCTCTCCAAGCGTAGTCCCGATCCATTCACCGTTGACGTCGTTGACCTGCAAGCCACCTGCACAGCAATAGACAAACAAATCGTTTTCGGGAACAAGTTCTTCACAACTTGACCCACGTTAGTTCCGCAATGCAATATACAACAATAAAGCATTGAAGTCCATCCATAAAACACATTCAATTCAACTCAATGCCAACTCGGCTAACCTCCAAGTCATCGGCGGTCTGACCGCCCCACAAGGCCGGTTCGACCGATCCTAGGACGGTCGGACCGATCCCACAACGGCGGTCGGACCGCCCGAAAAGACTTAGCCAAATTTTCAGCGTGAAAATTCGAAACCTTCTGGAAACTTCAACTGAATAGAACTTTTGACTGGGAGCTCCAAAAATGATGTGACCACATCCAGGAGACTCCCATCACTTGCCTACATAACCTATTTTTGGCTCAGCCCCAAAAACCACTTTTCATTTTGGCGGTCCGACCGGCAAGCACTGCCGGTCAGACCGTCCCACTGGCCGGTCGGACCGGCGACCTGGCCGGTTGGACCGCCCGTGTCCTGACAGCCCTGGAGCAAACCCGAAAACGCGTGATTTTGCAAACCAACAAAGCCATTTCAAATTGACTCATCATCCTGAGATCATGCACATATCCTCACGATATCCACAATCTCCCCCTTGATGAACACATTGGCAATCTTCCAGAAAATGTGGTTTTTCGAAATGAGAAGTAAAATCGCTGTTGCAGATAAAGGCACAACTTGGTCCATAAGCAAGAAAAAGCCTAGGAACCGACCAAGCTGGCTTCAGGATAGTATAAGCAAGTGAGATAAGGCAATGAAAGCACAAGAGGATTCAAATTCCAGAAAGTAGCCAAAAATCTCACTTAGGTCCATATGAAAGACAAAATGTTCTATTTGACCTTTGATCATTGAGAGTCTTCTTCAATTGCAATTAAAATCAGAAACATGCAATAAAATCCAGAGACTCAACTCACTATGATCACAAATTTTCAAAAGGTTCATTTTTTTATATGTGTTCTTTTATGTATGAAACCAACCACTACAATCTTTCCCCCCTTTGACAATGAATTCATCAAGATGCATGGGAAAAGAAAGAGCATGAAGGAATGACTTTATTTTTGAACTTTAGTAAAAGGAGCCATGACCATTAACTAAGTAGACAGTACAAGTATTATACCAAGCCATATAAAGAGTAGAAGCTATATTCAATCATGGCAAAACATGTACTGCAAAGTTACAACCAAGATAGCAGTAATCTGAGATTAAAAGAATTAAAACCATAAAAGGTTGCTCAGTGTCAGAGTTTCACTAAAAGCAACCAAAAATGAGTCAAGCCATGTCTATAAGTAAAACGAGACTCAAAACAAGAACTGAGGCATTTTGAGCATTAAGAGTACACTTTTGAAGCAAAATTCAAGCACTTAGCATTTTGAACATTTTCCTAAAAAGGATTCTTCTTACTGTGCTAGATCTCAAGCCTTGCCGCGACCATCTCAAGCGATAAGCTTAAAAGAGTGATCCAGGTCATCCAAAACTCCCCCTGAGTTCATGCCTAGTGCAATGGCAAACCGTCTCATGAGAAAGGATTGGTGAGATCAGTTTTTTCGCACAGAAAATCTTATTTTTCATTTGCTTGACTTAAGAAGATAAAAAGCTCATTTTCATCTCAAAATAAGTTCAAGACTCAATTCAACCTATAAGACATGACGAGAATCATAAGAGGATCACTAGAGCAAAACTAGTTACAAGATCCAACAAGACATGATTTGATTCAATTTGCTCACAGATATAAAGCTAACAAGATGAAGGCTAAGCTCAAACACGAAGAGCCATAACTGAAGTCTAGCAGACTATCCCTTGACATGACAAAGTATAGAGAATGAAATCAAGTCATACAAGGATAATAATCAAAGCTCCACAAATTTTATTTTACAATGCAAGACAATTTAAAATGAAACATACATTATGATACAATGAATGCAAAAAGTGCAGATTCCCCCTCAGACTATCCCTTGACATGACAAAGTATAGAGAATGAAATCAAGTCATACAAGGATAATAATCAAAGCTCCACAAATTTTATTTTACAATGCAAGACAATTTAAAATGAAACATACATTATGATACAATGAATGCAAAAAGAGCAGATTCCCCCTCAAAACAACCCAATAGGACTAATAACCCCTAACTCTCCCCGCAAAGCTGCAAAACGAGAAGAATCAAGAGCTTTAGTAAAAATATCTGCAAGCTGTTGTTCTGACTCTACAAAATGGAGCACAACATCACCCTTCTCAACATGGTCTCTCAGAAAATGAAATCGAATATTAATGTGTTTAGTCCCGAATGTTGCATGTGGTTTTTGGCAATATTAATTGCGTATGTTGTCACGTAAAAGAGGAACACTTCTCAAAGATAGCCCATAGTCCCGCAGTCGTGGATAAAATCCAGAGAACTCCGAGAGCGACCAGCGGCAGCCTACATACTCGGCCTCGGTGTGGATGCAATGTAAGACATTTTCTAGAAGACCAAGAAACAAGAGATGTGCCCAAGAAATGACAGTGCTGTAAGTATTCTTCCTATCCACTCTACACCCCGCAAAGTCAGCATCAGAAAATGCTCGAATTGAAAGAGTAGAAGAAGAAGAATACCAGAGTCCAAAGTCAAGAGTATCTTGAAGATACCTGAAGATACGACGCATCGCTTGACGATGAGAAGCACGAGGAAGCTCGAAGCGAGCGCATGACATACGACAAATTGTATGTCCGGCCTCGTATTTGTGAGATAGAGGAGGAGCCAATCATATCTGCGGTATTCTTCCGGTCCACTGACTCTCCATCCTCATCGTGGTCCAAAGACGGTGGTTGTAGCGATGGGAGTAGACATTGGCCTCATCGCTTCCCATATTGAAGCGCCAAGAAGGTCCTTTGTATACTTACTCGTGAACGAAAGTGTCTTCTTTCGCTTGCTTGATTTGTAGGCCAAGGAAGAATGTCACTCGCATCATGCTCATCTCAAACTCACCGCTCATCGAATCAAAATCTGGACACCAAAGCATGAGAAGAACCACCAAAATAATATCATCCACATAAATCAACCAACAAGAAATCACCGCCATGCTCGAGAGTGAACAAGGTTTTATCAACCATTCCCATTTTGAAATCATTTTCAACCAAGAAACTCTTAAGCCTGTCATACCAAGCTCTAGGAGCTTGTTTCAATCGATACAGGGCTTTAGAGAGTTTAAAAACATGGTTTGAGAATTTTTGAATTTCAAAACCAGGAGGTTGCTTGACAAAGACCTCTTCTTCTATGAAACCATTCAAGAAAGCACTTTTAACATCCATTTGAAAAAGCTTGAAACCCTTGGATGTTGCAAATGCTAAAAGAATGCGAATGGCTTCCAATCTAGCTACAGAGCAAAGGTCTCTTCAAAGTCTAAGCCTTCTACTGGAATAACCTTGAGCTACGAGTCTAGCCTTATTGCGTAACAACCAACCCATCCTCACTTTGCTTATTTTTAAAAACCCATTTTGTTCCAATAACATGAAAATCAGAAGGCCGCTCAACTAAAGTCCAGACTTTGTTTCTTTCAAAATTCTCAAGCTCTTCATGCATGGCATTGACCCAAGAGGCATCAGATAAAGCATGGGTGATATCTCGGGGTTCAAAAGAAGCGACAAAAGCGTAATGTGCATGAGAATCGGGAGAATAAACACGAGCGAGTGACTCGCTCTTGAAGATCCCCAATCATCCGCTTCGGTGGATGTTGTCACCGAATGTGAAGAGGTGCTCCGGTGCGTATGGCCTCTACCCCATGAGTTGTCGAGGTAGGAACAGAGCCACTCGGATCGCTTCGGTGAGGATAGGAGGAGGTCGCCACCAAACCGAGTAGTAGTAGCGTGCTCTCCACCCTCTCGAAGTAGCGGAGGATGTTTTGGTTCCTCATCCTCGAGTCATCATCGATTTAAGATGCTTCCTTGAAATTCGTGATCTGTGTACCAAGCATCGGGTCTAGTACTGTGACTAGCCTCATCAAAAGTGACTTCGCAAGTCTCAACAATTTTGTTAGTGTCAACATTAAAAACACGATAGCCACGAGAATGAGCAGGTTATCCAAGAAATATGCCATCAAAACATCTAGACTCAAATTTATCAAGGTTGCCATGTTTAAGAATGAAGCACTTGCAACCAAAAATCTTGAAATGAGAGACTTTAGGAGAATGACCAAATCTAAGCTCATAAGAGGTCTTCCCAACTACAGATCTCAAGAAAACCCTATTGGAGATATAACAAGCAGTAGAGATCGCCTCAGCCCAAAATCTCCTAGGAGTAGAATGCTCATCTTACATGGTTCGAGCCATCTCTACAAGGGTCCTGTTCTTCCTTTCTACAACACCATTCTGCTGGGGAACTCTAGGAGAGGAAAACTGATGCTCAATTCCCTATCACAGAAGGTAGAAAAGAAGAATTCTTGAATTTCATCCCATTGTCACCCTAATGGCTCTCAAAGCTCCAGGAATATCAACAGCAAGTCTAAGGACCAAATCTCTAAAGAATTCAAATGCTTCGTCCTTAGAAGCGAGAAAATAAACCCATGAATACCTGGAGTAATCATCCACAACCACCAACACATACCATTTCCCACCAGCTGACTGAACTCTAGAAGGACCAACTGTGTCTAAGTGAAGAAGTCATCCCGTCCATCACCATTATCAAAGTAAGAGGTGGGTGGGAAGCAGACACCATCTTACCATGTCTACAGGTCGAGCACACAAGATCTCTAACAGCCTTCAGCCTAGGCAACCCTCTAATCAAGTCCTTGTAACTGACTCTAGACAAATGATCAAAACCTATATGCCCAAGTCTACGATGCCACAAAATAAGATCATGAGAATCAGAGGCTACAAGACACCTAGGACTGGAAGTCAAGAAATATCAAATTTGCATGTAAGATCTTCTCAAACTGAGATCTCAAAAACAAGCTCACCCGAGGAATCTAAAACTCTACACTCACCACTCTTAAACCTCACTTCTAGACCCTCATCAAGCAGCTGAGAAACAGATAGAAGATTATACCTCAGCTTACTTACCAAAGTGACGTCTTTAAGCATGAACTTGTCGTTGACGCGCGACAGTGCCCTTTTTGCGCCACGGTCCGGTAGAGAAGCATCCCCAAAGGTAATCAATTCGCTGTCGGATGCGTGTGAGGAGGAGAACCATCTAGAATCTCGGTCATATGTCGAGAACACCCGAGTCAAGAAGCCATATGTCCTCCTTCCTCGCACGACGGACCTAAAAGCACAATCGAAAACATCCGTGCCTCAAGATCTTGGGGTTAGTGATAAATGATCGAGGAATCCAAAGATCGAGAAGCACGATGTCCGGGAGCAAGCAGAGAAATAGCGTAAACATGATCGTGAATAAAATCATAAGGATGCACATGAGAATCACCTAGACCTCTCCAAACGATCTACCAAAAGATCGATACTCCCCTGCCTAGGTGCTACCCGTGGTCTCTCCTCACGATATCCTAATCCACCATGCCGCTAGACCCACCAAAAGAGTCTACAAAGTTCTCTACGAATCTAGGCCTAAACGTAGTACGATAAGGCATCGCCTAGCTCTAGAGACTCAGAATGGAGAAGGACTCCTCTAATGGATCTCAAGGCGCCATCCTCTCTTTTCTCTCAAGTTTTGCTCTCCTAAGGTAACTCAACAAGATGACCTTCTTTCTGCGTAAAGTGCAATGGTCTTCGACCTTTGAGAGGTCTGCATCAAGAAGTAAAAGCACCTTTCTTGCCAGAAATAGTTTGAGCAAAACCAGCGGATTTGAAAATAACCCTGGATGGCTTAGGAGGTTCTAGCTCAAACATACCATTCTTCACAACTCTAGCAATCCTAGGTGGGTTTTTCTTGGAATGCTGTAGGGGATTGAAACCTAGACCACTATTTTTCACGCTCACCTTGGATTGATCAAGAATCATGTTGAGTTTCTTTTTCCCACTCGAAAACATCTCAAGAGTCACCTTGAGGTAATCATTCTCTTTAATTAGACCCTCACATCTAGTGCACTTGCTAGACTTGATTACCTCCTCACGTTTACTCTTAAGAAGGGCCACTTCCACTTTGAAGGCCTCACAAGACACACAATAGGATTCCTTAATCCTATTCAACTGCTCCCTGAATTTGACTCTAAATGCCTCTTGAATCTGACTAATCATGATTTCAACTTCAGAATTCAAAACACAAGAGTTAGAATCAATGACTTTCTTAGAAGCAGTAAAAGACATGGATCTTTCAATTTTAGCCTTTTCTTCAAGAGTCTTGTTTAAGGCTTCAATGCAATTGTAAGCTTAGGACAATTTTCACAAGATGCAACTCTAGAGTAAACCAAAGATTTGGCCATCTCTTGCATCTTAATCCTATTATTCTTACAATGAGAGCATGTGTGACTAGCATCAAATTTTGCACTTCCTTGAGGCGCCATCCAATTTTAATTCAAGTAAAGCTGATTCGAGCAAGTTAAAGGAATAGCTTCCATGGCAGTCACATCAAGTGAAATGGCATCTAAGCAAGCAGAACTAGACTTGAGAGATTCTAGTTCATCGAGAGCATCTTTTAGTTGATTAGTAACAGAGGAATGAGCAGATTTCAAGCTTGTCAAATCTTTAAGCAAGCTAGTGCAAGAATCACAAATATCATCGGGATTAATAGATTTAAGCCTAACAACTTCTAGGTTCAAATTATCAATCATAATGTCCTGCTTCTTAATCATTTTTACTTGCTTATGCAATTTCTGTTCAGCAAGCACCAAAGCCCTTTTCATGTCAGCAATAGAAGGGCATACCTCATCAGGATCACTAAAGGGATCCTCATCGTTGGAGGAGTCACTGTCGTGGCTATTCTTGGCCATGAAGCACATGCCAGTGAAGTCATGAGCCTTCTTCTTGCCACGAGAGTCACTTTCGTCGTCCTCCGTTTCCGAGTCCACATCGCTCATATTTACATTCTCTAGAGCGGCAAGGACCCGACCGACAAACTTGCGATAGTTTGTCTTCTTGGTTTTGCATCCTCTCCGGGATGTCTTCGTGTCTCCTTCTCCTCCTTGCCCTTTAGCTTGGGGCACTGGAGCGAATGTGGTTTGGCTCACCACATTCAAGCACGTGATAGGTCCACTTCTCCTCCTATTCCTCACCTTGTTGTACGCTTGTGAATTTGGTGGATAGGAGGCTAAGTCATCCTCGGGCAATTTCTCAAGTTGCTCATCGCTAAAGAATGTAAAGCGATAAAGAAAACCGATGAGCTACAATCAGAGACTCTAAGAACAACCCTTGGATTTATCGACCACTAATGCCATCGACTCTGTCTTGGGGAGATGTGAGATAAAATCAATCTCATGCGTCTTCAATCTTGAGTAAAGCTTATCCATGGTAAGCTCACTCATGACAGTATTGTCATTGATGGAAGTGATCTTTATTCCCCAGACCTTCACATCAAGAGCACCCAACAGTTGGCGTGCATTTTCAGACTCAGAAAAAACTAAGTCAACAGCGCGGAGATCATGAAGAATCTTAGAAAATCTTCTCCACAGCTCATCCAAAGACTCACCAGGCCTTTGTTCAATCTTAGAGTATACTTTCTTGAGCTGGTTCTGTCTCACTTCCTTGATCGCTGTGGACCCTTCATGATAATCACAAAGAGTCCGCCAGATCTCATGAGCAGACCGCAAGTGAGCAACACGCTCAAACTCAGATCGACTAAGGCCTTGGATCAAATAATTCCGAGCCTTGCTGTTGGCCTCCACATCCGAGTGATCATATCGTCACCTACCGGGCACGACATAAGGGTTTTTCACCTTAAGCCAAATAGTGTGCCCTTGAGCCTCGATATATGCTTGCATACGAGCCTTCCAATATGCAAAGTCAACTCTATAAAAAATATGTGGCTTGGTTGAGTACTTGTCAGTCGCCATGGCTCCAAAGACCGGTTAAGATCTATGAGAAGAGCTAACCGGCTCTGATACCACTTGTAGGACCGTAAAGGCGACTAGGGGGGTGAATAGGCGCTTTCTCAACTTTCTCGCCTAAATCAAATACAACACGAACGTTACTCCTTTAGCTATGAAAGCTAAGAAGATCAGTAAGAGCACAGTGGAAGCCTTGTGCTGAATTTGATAAACCCCTCAACCACACGACACAAATGTGGAAAAGAATTCACTGTTCTGAACAAGGTACTGGCGGTCTGACCGGCTACTACGCAAGCGATCGACCGACGATCAATCGCCGGCCGGATGGCTATTAGTGGCGGTCGGACCGTTGGATATCGGTTCGACCCGCGAAGCTTAGCGGTCTCGAAAAGTCGGCGGTCGGATCAAGATTTGCACAACCGGTCGACCGGTTCACCCAAGATCGAAAATCAAGCCCAACTCCAAAACGAAATTTGATCCAACTTTTGATTCAACCAATGAAACTTGACCAAATTTCGAGCACACCTCCCTAATGATATTAGAGACCTATTTCTAGCGACGATCCTTCAGATCCACTTCGCAGAATCGATCTCTCAAGGTTTTACAAAAGAAGTGCACAAACCCTAGAAATATGAAAATCTTGATTCAAGACTTGCTTGTGGGGGTTGATGATCTAGATGACTCTAGGAGTATTCCCACACATCGAAGCAAGATGAAATAAGCCAAGAGACCAAGCATAAACCTTTGAATCAAGGAAGCACCAAAATCATCCAAAAGAGAGAAGAACACAAAAGGAACAATTGATCTTTCAATTAAGCATCACAAGATTGATTGAACACACTAGATGCTTACAAAGCCTCTCCAACAAGGAGGACAAGAGCTCACACAAGGAGCACACTCACAATCTCTCTAAACCCTAGATTCTCCTCTCCTCTCCTACAAACCCTAGAAAAAGGAAGAAGGGGCCAAATGAATGCTTAAAGGGTTTTACATCCCCTCCTTTCTATTTATACTAGAGGGCTAGGGTTTCACTTTTGGGACCCACTTACACATGGGACCCACACACACATAACTATTGAAGCAATCGCCTGCTTCACCACGTGTAGGTTGATCAGCGGTTCTTATCACGTCGCCAAGCCTCTCTTGTCCGAATCCCATCGGAACCTTCCAGAGACTCGCGACCGATATCCGCACCGCCGATCCAACCAAATTGCATCAACTACCCGCTCGATCCACCTTGCCCATTCTCGCACCATGCTTGAGTCACACAACCTCACCCAAGATCCATGATCGCTCGACCTCGCCTCCAAGCGTAGTCCCGATCCATTCACCGCTGACGCCGCTGACTCGCAAGCCACCGCACAAAGAATAGACAAACAAATCGTTTCCGGGAACAAGTTCTTCACAACTTGACCCACGTTAGTTCCGCAATGCAATATACAACAATAAAGCATTAAAGTCCATCCATAAAACACATTCAATTCAACTCAATGCCAACTAGGCTAACCTCCAAGTCATCCGCGATCCGATCGCTTCACAAGGCCTGGCCCGACCGATC